>CM042150.1:23177087-23187087 GCA_023376005.1 Doryteuthis pealeii | reverse complement strand
AGGGAAAGCAAAAAAGGGTATAAAAAGAAACAAAGGAAGGAAGAAAGAAAGGAAAAAAATAGTGCGACAAAGAAAGAAAGAAAGAAAGAAAGAATGGAGAGCAAAGAAGAAAGAAAGAAAGAAAACAGTGCGACGAAAGAAAGAAGAAGAAAGAAAGAATGGAGTGCGACGAAAGAAGAAAGAAAGAAAGAAGAAAAAGAAAGAATGGAGAGCAAAGAAAGAAAGAAAGAAAAACAGTGCGACGAAAGAAAGAGAAGAAAGAAAAAGAATGGAGTGCGACGAAATAAAGAAAGAAAGAAAGAAAGAAAAGAAAGAAAGATGGAGAGCAAAGAAAGAAAGAAAGAAAACAGTGCGACGAAAAAGAAGAAAGAAAGAAAGAAATGGAGTGCGACGAAAGAAAGAAAGAAAGAAAGAAAAAGAAAGAAAGAAGAAAGAAAGAAAGAAAAAAAGAAAGAAAGAAAAGATCAAAAAAGAAAGAAAGAAGAAAGAAAGAAAGAAAGAAGAAAGAAAAAGAAATAGTGCAAGTAAATAAATAAATGTGATAAGACATAAAAGAAAAGAAAAGAAGAGAGAAGGAAGAAAGAAAGGAAAAAAGTGTCTAAGCATGAGCAAAAGATTTTAAAAAGAAGAAAATAATGCACCAAAGAAAGAAAGAAAGAAAGAAAAGAAAGAAAGAAAGAAAGAAAGAAAGAAAGAAAGAAAAATATGTATTCATAATAGACAAATGCTTAAAAATATTTAGAATGTCTTTGTAAGAGTCATTATTCTGCTCAGTACTTAATTTGGTCATTTACAATTTCTAAAAATGTTAGTAATGTAACTAATATAATTATTACTTAATTTCATTTCACACACTCCATTAATCTGAATGACTAATTCTATACCCCCAAGAGTTACCGTTCCTGATATTTTCATAAGTCATTTATTATTACAGGCTTTACTAACCGATAACATCATAGCTCTTTGCCTTCTTTACTTAAAATCGATGACACATCTTACAGTGTTGATATTATTCATAGGGTATGTAATACTAACAAAGGTACGCACCTCTTGGGCGAAAGTATTTAAGTTTTAATGTAATAAAATATTATATTATATTAGGCACTGGCAAAAAAATCGGATACTACGAGTTTTAAAAGCGAATTAAAAATAATTAAATCTATTATTTAAGGTCAAACTTTGTCTAAATTGATAAGTAATGACCATCATTAAAAAAAAGAAAAATATCATTACATATGCAGTTTATTTTTAATACATTTAAAGGGATTTTTTTTGGTCAATTTCGACGCGATCCGCCATTCTGTCTCTCTTTCAATGGTTTTAAGCGCTTGTTTACAATTTTGATATAACATTCGCGATTCAAAAAAAAAAATACTAAAAATCAGGTAATTATCCGATTTTAATGAAATTTTCAGTATTGATTTATCAATTAATGAATTTTTATAATGCATCAGTTATTTTATTTTTAAACTTTAATTTAGTATTTTTTCTATGAAAAATTAATATATGAAATTCATTTAAAATAAAAAATATTCGGATTTTAAGTTTAAAATGATATATTTTTAGATTCTAGAAATAAATATCTATTTAATGCAAACCTTATTTTGGTCCCTCAAAGTATACGTTTTGAAGAAAAGCTCTATTGAAAATGTAGCCCCCCCCCTTTTTTAAGCAGAAAAAATATCGATGTATACTTTTTCTTTTATAAGATAATAGCCAATTAAATAATTATCGAAATGAGTAAAAAAGAAATCTAAAAAAAATTAATTATTTATTATTTTTTTACATTTTATTTTCTGATTTTCGGTACTTATTTTCTTATAAAATATTCCGCTTAAAATTTTTTTTTTCTATTTACAGCTTCGGCCTTTTATCTTTTTATTTCTACTGTAATTAGTACCAATCAAGGACCAACTCGCCAATATTTTACACTCCCGAAGTAAGGCGGGTCAAAATTAAGTGACCTGAAAAAATCAGAAGGTTTTGAAATAAAATAAATAATGTATTATAAAGATCATTCATTGATAAATAAACACTGAAAATTTCATTAAAATCCAATAATTCACTGATTTTTGGTAAATTATTTTCTGTAGGGGGGGGGGCTAAAGTCATTATTTCAAAAACGCATTTTAGGCTCATTTTGCCAGTGCATATATTATATCATAAATACTAACGAAGCTAAATAAGAACGAATATAGAAATATTACATTTATTTTAATGTTATTTTAATTGATTTCTATATAAAATTATATATAGGATTGCTTTTAATATGTTTGAGAATAACATGATAGTATTAGAAATCAGTAAAATCAAATGATTATTTATTAAACCCAGTTTTGTTAAAATCATTATGCAAACTAGCAAAATAAAAACACCCTCCGGGCGATGTAAAAATAGATTTTTTGAAACATATTGCCTAGGTGGGGGGTAGAAATTCAATGTCAGCGAGTTTGTACCCTAAGTAAGTAAAATCCTCAAATTCATTAATGGATTAAAAAATAAACTTTAAATATGTATTAAAATAAAACAAATTATATATAGATATATAATACCAGTCATGTATTTATTAAAACTTGTTTTAAGAAAACAATGAGGACTGTCTAATGTTGCATGTTCAAATTTTGAGTGTATTTATTATTTATGTTATGACGATTTTGGGTAATGTGATGTAAGCAGTGGCGTAGTTTTTGTTACAGAAAAAAAACGGAAGCGAATCTCCATTATCAATAGATGATTCCCACTCATATATCAGGATTTTAAATGTATTAATAATACTAGCAACAGAAAACACCCTCTGGGCGTTGTAAAAATTAATTTTTGAAAGATATTGCCTGAGGGGGTGGGAGTTAAAAATTCAATGTCAGAGGGTTTGTATCATAAGTAAGACAAATCCTCATATTTATTAAAGGTGTAAAAAATATAAAACAATTTAAAATGAAAACTCAGCCCTGTCCCTCTCAAATAAAATGTTGCGTGCATGTAATAATCAAACAATTATTTTGAATATTTTCCACATCAATTTTACACAAAATCGTAGGTATTTATTTATTTGTAAACTTTTTAGTTAACTTCTTGTTACTGTAAAAAAAGAAAAAAAAACGAGAGTAAAAAACAATTTTTAAAATTGCTTACTCAAATTTTGGGTGTATATAGCATAAGAATATTGTGACGTAAACTGTCACGTAGAGTTATGACGTAATTTTTGTTACAGACAAAAACCGGAAGCGAATCTCCATTATTAATAAGATGAGCAGTTTTGTGGAAAATATAACTCAGCTAGACTTTGATAGAGATCATCGTTAGTAAATAAAAAGATTAGATTAGAAGGACCTGTATGATACTTTTATTATTACAACGTTTGATATGTTTACTTAAGAGCTATTGCGAAATAGTTCAATGTGTAAAAGTATTAATAATCTTGATTTAACTCTCTCTCTCTCTCTCTCTCTCTCTCTCTCTCTCTCTCTCTCTCTCTCTCTCTCTCTCTCTCTCACTTTTTTTTCTTTCATTATTTTCATCTTTTCATAATGTTCGGTTGAAACAGATTAGCCTTATCGCTTCCGCATGCTCATCCACTCTATCTTTCCCCTACTTTCTTTCTTTCTTTCTTTCTTTCTTTCTTTCTTTCTTATTATATATTTTCTGTGTCACATGTCTATTTTCTTCCCTTTCTTTCTTTATAATAAAAACAGAATGGTCCATTATTTAGCTGACGTGACGATACTCATAAGAAATAAGAATTTATTTAATTTTACTAGCAAATATATGCACCCTCCGGGTGCAAGTATTTAGGTTTTGATGTAATAAAATATTGTATCAAATTATAAACTATTTAGAAAATGATCAACTGAGGGGTATAATCGGAAAATAGAACAGCTTTAGATTTAACTCTTCCATCATTTTCTTTCACTCCCGTCTTTCATTTTTCCTAATTTATCTATTTAGTTAGATTATGAAGTATTTAATAAGATTACAGTTCTTTCGTCTTGTTTATGGATTTCTTTTAAGATGTATCCCCGAGACTTTTGCTCAGATTAGTTAAGATAAAACCAAACAATTAGAAATCAATAATAGTAAGCATATATTTATTAAAATCAAATTTTAAATATCAATATGCAAATTAACCTTCTCGTTCACACTGTAAACCGCTATTTTGTTGTATATATAAATACAATTACATGTTAATAGTACGTAGATATGGTCAACAGTATTAATAAGGTATAACAATTTTATCAATAATTGAGGTTTGAATAAAAAATAAATTCATGGTAAATGTGACGTCAATAACTAAGGGAATTGTGACTTGAATAGTGATTTAGTTTCGGTTACAGACAGACAAACACACAATCTCCATTATAATAAGATGTGTATTAATAAACTGGTAGAAATAACTTTCAGTAGCTTCAAATAATTTGTTGGTAAATAATTTTGGTTTTATAAATAAATGTTTTTCATTAATCTCATTTGTAAATAAGTTTCCTTAAATCAACTGGCAAATATATGCACCCTCCGAGTACAAGTATTTAAGTTTTATGGTAATAAAATATTATATTAAATTAGAAAGGCTAATGAAACTAAATAAGAATGCAAATAAAAGGATTTTAAACAGAGGGAGGTATAATTCGAAAAATATAACAACTAAAACTAACTATACCATCAATCCTGTCTTTCATTGCTAATTTTTTTCTAATTTAACTATTTAGTTAGAATAGCAAGTAAAGAATAAAATTACGGTTATTTCTTATTGTTAATGAATTTCTTTTAAGATTTATCCCCGAGATTTTTGCTCCTAATCATTAAGATAAAACCAAACAATTAGAAATAAATAATACTAAGCACATATTTATTAAAATCAAATTTTTAATATCAATATGCAAATTAGCCTACTCGTTCACACTGTAAACCACTATTTTGTTGTATATATAAATACAATTGAATGTTATTAGTATGTAAATCTGGCCAACGCCAGGGGTCCAGTGGCTTCGGCCCTGGATCTTTACGAGTTAATAGCGTCGATCCCAGGGGGCTATCCCCCCAGGCAACACCTGCCCCCTTGATTTAAACGGGCAGGGCTGGGTTTATTGCCCAGCGCCTGAGGCGACCCACTTGAGGGGGAATGCCGACGGGATCGACGCAATTTTTCACCCGCCACCCCATGAGTCTCGGCTTGTGGGTGGTCCCACATAAATAGGGCCTTGTGCCTGACCCGTACAAGTGGGGTACGTGGAAAATTATCATGTAGATATGTCCAACGCCAGGGGTCCAGTGGCTTCGGAACTGGATCTTTACAAGTTAATAGCGTCGATCCCAGGGGGTTATCGCCCCCAGGCAATACCTGCCCCCTCGATTTAAAGGGGCAAGGCTGGGTTTATTGCCCAGCGCCTTGAGGGGGAATACCGACGGGATCGACGCAATTTTTTCCACCTACCACCCATGAGCTTCGGCCTGTGGGTGGGCCCACATAAAAATGTCCTTGTGTCACGCCCTCATAAGTGGGATGAGAAGCAAATACCTGTAGATATGTCCAACGTATCTAACTCCGGTTTCAGCCGGGGGTCCAGTGAGATTCGTTGGTCCCAGGGGGCTATCCATACAGGCAAAACCTGCCCCCTTGATTTAAAGGGAAAAAGCTGGGTTTATTGCCCAGTGCCTGAGGCACCCCCCTTGAGGGAGAATGCCAACGGGATCAACGCAATTTTCCCCCCGCCACCCATGAGTCTCGGCCTGTGGGTGGTCCCACGTTAATAGGGACTTGTGCCTAACCCGTACAAGTGGGGTATGAGGGAAATATCTCTAACTCTGGTTTCGACCGGGGGGTTCAGTGGCTTCGGCCCTGGACCGTACAAGCTAATATCGTTGATCCCAGCCCCCCCCCCCAAAAAAAATACCTCCCCTTGATTTAAAGAGACAGGGCTGGGTTTATTACCCAGTGCCTGGGGCGCCCCCACTTGAGGGGAGATGCCGACGGGATCAACGCATTTTTACACCCCACCGATGATACTCGGTTTGTGGGTGGTCCCCTATTAATAGGGCCTTGTGCCTAATCCGTACACGTGGGGTACGTGGTGAGTATCCTAGTATGTAGATATGGTCAACAATTTTAAATACAATAAATGAATGTGACGTAAATAATTAAGGGAATTGTGACTTGTGTTGTAATATAGTTTCAGTGTAACTGACAGAAAACACACAATCTCCATTATAATAAAATGTGTAACAATAAATTAGCAGAAACAACTTTATATGTAATAATAAACTGGTGGTTAAGCCTACGCCAACGCTTTCTAGCATATATATGATAAAAACGAAGAGTGTGGTATAATGGTTACTGCCACAGGAAATAAAAACTAAGAGACGAGTTCAAATCCTGGACAAAGGCTATTCGCATTTCACATAGCGCTATTACCCCTCGAGTATGAATCCAACTATTCTCCCTCCAGCTATGGATAAATAGTAGTGCAGACTGGGCTCTTTAATCTTGGATAGGTAGCCAGTTTAGGAGAAGGAAAACTCTGAATTCAAACCTGTTAAACTCCGCTTAAGAAATTGACCTTGTGTCGTATCCTGCTCGTTCGGAGGGGTTGGTAAATATACAAGGTGTCTCAAAAAAGTATCGAGAGTTTTTGTACTTTTTGACACACCTTGTATTCCCCTCCAGCTCTACCAAATTTTCTTGGAAATTTTTACCTGTATGATGGGATAAGTTCCCCATCTATTTACCTCAGAACACATTCAGTTTAAATAAAGTCCTATTGTTATTATAATCTGAGTCCTTTTGCTCAATTATTATTCAACGACTTACGGTAGAGTGGTAGTGGTGGGACCCCCTCCCCTGGGTGTTATGGCAAGATAATGTAAATATAAGGAATTTAGTGCACCAAAGACTGTCACTCAAGAATTGGCATGCAGAGTCACTTGCGTAGATGCAGATTTAAAAAATTCTTTTTTGGACACTACGCCATCCTCCTTATTGGACGGAAAGGACCCAATAATAAAAAGAATCCTCCCAAGAGAACGAAACATAAAATTCAGTAGGATTTTGGGATACAAACGGATCACTTAATCCCGGCTAGAAGACCACACCTAGTATTAATTAACAAGAGAAAAAATAACGTGTCATATAGGGAATTGTTTTTCATTCTTGCGGACCACAGAGTTAAAATGATAGAAAACGAAGCAATAGACAAATACAGAGATGCTGATAGGTACCCGTGCTGTGTCCCTGGCGTACAAAAATCTAAAAGGACGCAGTAAAATTGTATCCATGCGTGCCAGTGTTTTTCGTTTTTCTTCCCTTACCATTTCAAGCTAACTGTAAATACATTTCAATAGTTTATTAGAAACGAATTACACTATAGGTTACAATGCAGGAGTTAGACGGCTTTATTTGGGACCCATAAATTTTCCCGGAAAAGACTGGAGGAATTGAAAACCAGAAGAAGAATCGGATCATATGACCTTAAGGTACCCCTTTTTGATCTCGATTAAGAAAGGGCATGTTTTTCATTTACACTGTCAATCTCCGGTTGTTTGTTAGAGGTTAGGGTTAGGGGTTAGGGCTAGGAGTTAGTTTTATTAAAAAAATTCAAATCTAAAAATCGTCTGTTAAACAACCGGATATTGACGGTGTAAATGAAAAAGATGTCCTTTCTTAATCGAGATCAAAAAGGGGTGCCCGAAAAATCGACATCATCCAGCGCTGTTAAGATTGGTTAGAAGACTCAGAAGACTCTAGAACACCTTGCTGTTACCCAGATTCTAGCGAGGCTGATGTGAAAACATCGCAAGGTCTCATGTAATAATACAAACAGGAAATGCAGCAAACTTGCACAAAAGAAATACAGGAAATGGAGAGATATAAAATTCTATGGGATTTTGAAAACGTGCTGGAAAACGTATGTATAAGATGTAAGCAAAATTGCCACTTTTATTTATCGACTTTACCAAAAGCAGCAGCCATTTCCGCTAGAAATTGGCCAGTGAGATAAGAGGACAGAAAGCATTTAAGATCCTTTGCAACTGTCCTCAAATCAATTGCTGGTTGAACTTTAAGCCGGGAAGACCAATCTTTTGGATTAACACAAGAAGAATACAAAAGACTTGGACATACATATTACAAGGAACACTAGAGACTTGGATTTGTACATATTACAAGGTTAACTACAGACTTGGACATATATATATATATATATATATATATATATATATATATATATATTACAAGGAACCCCTGTGGGCTAGGACCGCCATCTGGATTCTGTGAACAACAGAACATCTGAATCACTACGTTAAGGACAAGGATTCTAACAAAACAGACCACCCAATCCCGACCAGAAGTTCTGGTCATGTTTTAGTTGACCAAAAGGCAAGAACTCGGTGGATTTTGCCGTTTGATTCAGACCACAGAGTGAAGAAGTAGAAAACAAGGGGCTAACCGAATACTTGTAACATGCCATGAGCTGAAGAACTTATAGAACCTATATATATATATATCTTATTATAATGGAGATTGTGTGTTTTTCTGTCTGTAACCGAAACTATATTACTACTCAAGTAACAATTCCATTTGTTATTTACGTCACATTATCCATGATTTTATTTTCATTTAAACCTCAATTATTAATAAAATTGTTTTCAGATTATTAATACTGTTGACCATATCTACATACTAACAATATGCAATTGTATTTATATATACAACAAAATAGCGGTTTGTAGTGTGAATGGGAAAGTTAATTTGCATATTGATATTAAAAATTTGATTTTAACAAATATGTGCTTAGTATTATTGATTTCTAATTTTTTGGTTTTATCTTAATGAATATGAGCAAAAATCTCTTCAATAAATCTGAAAAGAAATCCCTTAACAAGAAGAAATAACTAATATTATTCTTTACTTCCTATTTTAACTAAACAGTTAAATTAGGAAAATTTAACAATGAAAGACGGGAGTAAGGGAAAATGATGGAATAGTTTCAAAGTTGTTCTATGTTTCAATCTTACTCCCTCTGTTCCAAATCTTTTTTATCTACATTCTTATTCAGTTTCATTAGCCTTTCTAATTTAATATGATATTTTATTATATTGAAACTTAAATACTTGCACCCGGAGGGTGCATATATTTGCTAGTATATATATATATATATATATATATATATATATATATATATATATATAAGTGTATTTTGGCAGCATTTTTTCTTTTATACAAGTTTTGTTGAACTGTACAGACAATTCTTGTCGGACGAGTTTTTGGTTAATCCTTTCTAATTTTCGGGCCATCTTTTTGGTGTCGGGGTGTAACTGGTGTAACAGTCTACCAAAGGTTTCAAAACGAGCGCTTTCGGAATATAGAGTTTGCCATCATCAGGTAGGAAACGATGGTATGGTTTCGTGTCTCGTTTTTAAGGAAAAATGAGTAGTAGCAAGGAATTAGAAGTGGGAGGTAATAACAATTGGTAGTGGGAGGTTGTAGGAATGGTAGTGGTTCGAACGAACGATGCAGTAGTGATTTTATATATATATATATATATATATATATATATATATATATATATATAATATATATGTGTGTGTGTGTGTGTGTGTGTGTGTGTGTGTGTGTGTGTATACCGATATATTTGCACATTAATATGAAGAAAGTCATGTGGCGTAGTGGGTAACGTGCAGAACTGTGATATCGTTCTAAGTAATTTCGAAATTGTATTGTCAGATTCATTTCCATATTTCACTCTCATACAAACACACACACACACACCACACACACACATATATATATATATATATATATATATATGTATATATATATATATTATGATAATGGTACACGGTAATAACCTACTTGAGTTTCACCATTAGGATCTTTTAATCCAGTGGATTTAACCCTGAAGATCCTTATGGTGAAACTCGAGTAGGTTATTACCTATCATTATCATAATAAATTTGCTCTGCCAACGTATTGAGCACTTTATATTTGTTATATCGCTGCCTTATCATTGTG
>CM042150.1:23164587-23172087 GCA_023376005.1 Doryteuthis pealeii | reverse complement strand
TAAGTCTTTAATATAATAAAATACTCATGTTAAATTAAGAATAAAGGGCATGATGAAGACTGAAAAGTAATGCGATAAAAAAGATTTGAAAAATAGAAAAATTGGAAAGCTAAACTCTTCACTATCATTTTCCATTACTCCCGTCTTTCATATGGTAAATTTTTTCGTAATTAACTATTAGTTATAATAGGAAGTAAGGGGATATATCCAGTTATTTCTTCTGTTAATGAATTTCTTTTAATATTATTCCGCAAGTTTTTTTCTCATATTCATTAAGAAAATAAAAACCAAAAAAAATTGTAAGTCCAATAATACTACGCAATATTCATTAAAATCAATTTTTTAAGATCAATATGCAAATTAGCCTTCCATTCATATCAACTGTAAACCGCTATTGTTGTTTGTATATATAATACAATGCATGTTAATAGTAAGTAGATATGGTCAACCAGTAAAAAATGATATAAAACAATTTTATTAATAATGAGGTTTAAATAAAAAAATAAAATCATAGAGAATATGATGTAAATAACTAAGGAATTGTGACTTGTATAGTGAATATAGTTTTCTGTTACAGACAGATAAATCCACAATCTCCATTATAATAAGATATATATATATATATATAGTAATATATATATATATATAATATATAATATATAATATATATATATATTAGTATATATATTAATTTCTCCCTCTATTCTCTCTTATCTCGCACACGCACGCAAAACGTCTCTCTATATATCTATTCATTAATCTATCCTCTTTATTCGACTTCTTTTGACTTCTCTCTCCCCTTTTCTATTTGTCTTACATACGTCCAAACACGCACACTCTAAATCTATCTATCTATCTATCTATCTATCTATATCATATTCGTCTTTTCCATCTTTCGGGAGCTTGTCTTTTGCCCCCTCTCTTTCTCTCTCTCTCTCTCTCTCCCACCTCTCTCTCTATCTCTATCTAATATATATATATAATATATATAATATAAATTTATATTGTATAAACTTCTCTCTCTTCTCTCTCTCTCTCTCTCTCCTCTCATTCTCTCTCTCTCTCTATATATTATATATATATATATATAATCTATATATTATTTATCTATCTATCTGTGTGTCTATCACCCAGTATATCTATCTTACTCACTTTACTAACTTCTTTTGGCTATTCCTTCCCTTCTCTCTCTCTCTCTCTCTCTCTCTCTCTCTCTTTCATTCTCCTAGCTCTCTCTCTCTCGTCTCTCTTCTCTCTTCTCTGTCCTTGATCCCGCGTTCTTTGAAGCCTTGGATCTCAACAACATACGAACGGCCGACAGTATTTCAGAATATTTTCCCCATCTCTGTTTCTTATCTCTTATGTCATATATTCATTTTTCATTCTTAACCAGTTTTCAATTGCGCACCCCCCCCCAACTCGTTGTCTTTTCATTTTTCTCCGTTTCACTTTTCATTTTCTAAATTGTGAAACATATTATCTATCATTCTTTTAACAATTACCTTCTGACTATCTTCCTTCTTATATACCATTTTCTATAAACTCTTTCATATAATTTCAACACTATCTTACTCAACCCCTATAAATGATTACAAATACGAGAAGCTATAATCATAAACACACACCACATAACACACACACTCACACACAACACACACACAACCACAAAAACACAATGCTGAATTTTGTGGATTCCAGCTTTAAATTACTTGCGGAGTTGTTTTCGTCAATTTTTACGTGATTTTTTAGAGGAAATTTTTTGTAGATTGACTACAATTCTTAAAACTTGAAAAATAGTTCCAGCTAATTTCTCCACAGGAAATCCATTATATTAATACTCATGTCCTGTAAAAAGTTACGACCGTTATCATCATCTATTACTTTTACATATAGGACTTTTTGGCAGTAGCTCTTAAGTAACATATTAAACGTTGTATATAATTGAAATATCATTACTGTGGTATACTTACAGGTCCTGCAAGTGAAATTAATTGTTTTTGTATTTTAAAAGAAATGAATTGTGGAAATATGCTAAAGTTTAAAAGGAAAAAAATCAAAACAATAATTTTATTTTCTAAATGTTATATTTGTTAATCAATTTTTTATCACTGGAACTGGCAGTACGTCTGTGTTATGGTCATATTCTGAAAAGAGATTTTATCTCGAAAATTCAAGAATAAAATACAGGTTAACACACAAAACACCATTGTTACCTTATTATTTTTCTTTACACCTGCATTGTTGATATGCTTCAAAATCAACCTCCAAACCAATATATACAACAATGCTTCAAGCAAATTATAAACTCTCCTTATATATATAATATATTATTATATATATATAAGTAATAGTTATATATATATATATTATATATATATATATATACCAATCTTGTGTTGGTAAATCCTCGCGGTAGAAAAACCCGCGCAAGATTAGTTTGATTGCAAAATAAATATACTAACCAAACTAATCACCCCGAGGGACGAAAAAAAAATTTGAGTTGAAAAAGAAGGAAAAGAACCGAAGCAAATCGTACCAACCAAAATATCTATTGGTGTACCGAATGCATAATTTTTCCCCCAAAAAGAAAAAAACAATTATATATATATATATATATATATATATAAGATATAATTTTGGAATATAAAAAATTTTGGAAAAAAGAAAAGACCAAGATAATCGTACCAAACCAAAAAATAATCTATTGGTACAATATTTGTCCAAAAGAAAAACAATTATAATATATATATATATTATATATATATATATATATATATATATAAGATATATATATTCATACAAAACCGCCAGGAAACTAAAGCTAATAAGTAAAAAGTGCTCAATACCTAAGTAGAGCAAATAATAAAGATAAACCTAATGAGTCAGATAAACCCTACTAAACGTTTTGCTTAGTGGTCTTTAGGGCTAAGATCCGACTATGGTTAGCAAAACTTTAGTAGGTTCATCTGACTCATTAGGTTTATCTTATATATATATATATATATATATATAATATATATATTATATATATATATATATATATTTTCGGTAGCATTCTTTCATTTATACATGTGGAATTAAACAAAAGGTAGGTCTCCTGTTTAACGATTTTATAGGTGATCTTTTCAAGCTTTCTGGCCAACTTTTTAATATGTGGATGGAATCCGTGGATTAGTCAACTAGTATGCAGTCCTAAGTGTTGAGGACGGTTGATCCTACTCAAATATTTTATTCTATTACTTTATTTTTTTTTTTTTTTTAATAAAATTACGTTGTTTTCTTTTAAACTTTTAGCATATTTTCACAATTCCTTTTCTTTTAAAATTAAAAACAATTATTTCTACTAGCAGGACCTGTAGATATACCATAGTATGATAATTCAGTTATTACAACGTTTAATATGTTTCCTTAGGAGCTCTTGCAAAAAAAGTCCAATATGTAAAAAGTATAATAGCGATGATAACGGTCGTACTTTTAAGGAACATGAGTATTAATATATGGATTTCCTGGGAGAAATTCGCTGGATTATTTTCAAGTTTTAAAAATTGTAGTCATTCAAAAAATTTCCTCTCAAAAATCACGTAAGAATTGCCGAAAACAATCGCAGAAATTAAAAGCTGGGAATCCAAAATTTCAGCATTGCGTGTCCAGATTCGGTCCGCAATGTTTTAAATTTGTTCACGAAGTCAACCTGAATCGCAAATTATATGATATATTGGTCTACAGTCTCTAGGAGTAAAGTTGAAAAATGTGACACACTGACATTC
Source organism: Doryteuthis pealeii (assembly GCA_023376005.1). Classification (NCBI taxonomy): domain Eukaryota; kingdom Metazoa; phylum Mollusca; class Cephalopoda; order Myopsida; family Loliginidae; genus Doryteuthis; species Doryteuthis pealeii. The sequence continues at coordinate 23,168,320 of CM042150.1, read as the reverse complement.
GCATTTATTATTAGAGAAGAATTTTTCTAATTAGATCATCATGTGTACTTGACGTAAAGGTAGCTGGATGCCCCATACTTGCGACCATGTGTGGAATCCTACCCATGGCGAACGGGTAGTATAAATACCTTGGGCGTCACATCGTGGTGTAATGATTACTAAGCTAGTATCGCAAATCCATTACTAGTGAATAGTGAGTTCGATCCTCGCTGAATGCCCAATACTTTAGACCTTGTACCCCATCCTATCCGTGGCAAACGGGTTTGGTGAATACCTACTGTGCTATTAATATTTCTTCAAAGGCATCCCGTCATGTGTAATGGTTAGCAAGCTGGTCTTGCTGATCTACCAGTGAAAAGCGAGTTAGATCCTCACTGGATGCCCATTATTTGTGAACTTGGGTCAAATCCTCTCCGTTGGGTAATTTTTTTTATTTCTCCAAAGTCTGGTTTTAGATATAATCTTTTTTTATATTTTTGCGCTTTTAAGCATGTGTCAAAAGTCTAGTATTCGAATTTATTTCCAATATATATTTAAATCTTTTCCTATTTGAAGCCGCTCACAGCGGTACCACACCTCTGCAATCCTATCATAAGCTGCTGGAAGCGGCTCTCACACGTGTCACTTAGTGATACTGAAAAATCATTATTTATTTGAATAGAATGAGTTTGATAGTGAATTTTGAAATATTCCATTATACAGGTTAAAAAAAATACCAAGAATATTTGGTGCAGTTGTGGGGGGGAAATTTGGTAGGTAAAGAGTTAACAACCTCTCCACACGAGCAGGACACAATGTCAATTTTTAATGGTTTAACAGCTTCGAATTCAGTGTTTTTCTTCTCCTAGACCAGTTGCTGTACCTAGGTTAAAGAGGCTTGTCTGCCCTACTATTTACCCATTAGAGAAAACGGTCGGTTTCGCTCAGTCGGTAGAGCACTTGCTTAGGAATCGCAAGGTTCTTGGTTCGATACCAGCCCTTGTAAAACTCAGCGTATGAGTAGAAAAGGGATCTGTGTGGTAAAGTGAGGAGCTGATAGTAGGTGTGGCGTTCCACCTCTGAAGCAAAAACGATCTCCTTGGTCTAGCGCAAGTGAAAAGGGAGATAGACTCCCTCGCTGTCTCGCTGATAGCGATATTAGGTCACCCCGTAGACCTTACTTTACTTTAGAGAAAGTGTAGTTGGATGCATACCTTCTCCCCAAGTTTATCACCGCTATGTGAAATGCAACCAGCCTCCTCCAGGATTTGAACTCGGTTCACCGTGTACATTTCCTACGACTATAACCATTCAACCATTTGCCTGTACAAATCATTTCCAATCGGGATCGGGGGGGGGGCAAAGTTTAAGTACTAGACATGTATGCCAAAAAAAAGGGACCCCTTTTAAAAAATGTGATATTGTAATAAGTATCTGTTACTTCTAAAGGAGGCGGTTTCATGCCTGAAATGAGATAACCAAGGGACTCCATGGTACGATTAGTATTTTTGTAATTTAACCATTGTAGTTTTTTTTTACAATAACAAAATAAATAAAATGATTCTAATCAATTATTATTTTGAAAACTCCATTGAAATCAATTAGATTTCCATCTGCCACAGTGGAATGATTGTATATCTTTATTAAATTAAAAATGGCTTAGTAAAGTTAAAAGTTAAAGTTAATAGAGACAATGACACTGTGACATCCATTTAAAAAAGATTATCTATACTAGCAAGATAAAAAAAACGCCCTCCAGGCGATGTAAAAATAGATTTTTGAAACATATTGCCTGAGGAGTGGGAGTTAAAAATTCAATGTCAGCAAGTTTGTACCCTAAGTAAGTAAAATCATCAAATTCATTAAAGGATTAAAAGATAAAACAATTTGAAATGTAAACTTTAAATATGTATTAAAAAAACTATATATAGATATATAATACCAGTCATTATTATTAAAACTTGTTTTAAAAAAACAATGAGGACTGTCTAATGTTGCATGTTCAAATTTTTGAGTGTATTTATTCTATGTTGTGACGAATTTGGGTAATGTGATGTAATCAGGGATGTAGTTTTTGTTACAGACAAAAACCGGAAGCGATTCTCCATTTATTAATAGATATATTAATACGCGTATTCCTAAATCTTCCATCCGTTATCATCCTCCAATAAACACCCTCTGCTTACAAATGAGACTGTCCAAATCATCCAAGATGCAATGCCAAAATATGAATACAGATTATCTGGTGTCGCTTAATCGCAGATTTCTTCTTTATTCCATTCTATTTCCCCCAATTTTAAATATGAAACAGTCCATGACATGCAACACCCCACTTGGTGGGTAGAGCGCTTGCTTAGGAATCGCAAGGTTCCTGGTTCAATACCGGCCCTCGACTACTCAGCGTATGAGAAGCACAGGGATCTGTGTGGTAAAGTGAGGAGCTGATGGTAGGTGTTGCACGTCATGGACAGCTCATCCATCGGGATTCCGTCTTTAAGCCATCTTCAATTTTCAGTGATGATTCTCAGAAGAAAGAAGACCAGTGTTGAGTTCAAATAGATCAAGGCCCACACAGAAAAAAAAGTTCTTGTATCGATAATTTGTCTTCACTTTGATTAGTCATGTTTTTGTTTGTTCGCAATATATGCTCTACCCTTCTCTGCCCCCCTCAAAGCAATCACAAAAGTCAAACCCTGAAGGTGTGATTGGGGGGCGAGTTGAACGTCTCAGGTGAATAGGTGGCGCTTCTGGGCAAACAGTTGGCGACACAAGAAAATAAACACCTTAATACAAACGTGACGATACATTCGACGCTTCGGCTAAACTCAGTCGGACGTTGGCGAAGGATTTACGGTGTTTGCTTAGTTCATAAAGTTTTCTCACTTTTTTTTTTTCTTCTTTTTTCTACATTCCTTATTAGGGACAGGTTTAGCTCAATCGTTAGAGCTTTCACCTAGGTAATTGCAAGGTTTCGGGTTCGATACCGATCTTCGACAACTCAGTTGTTGGTTGGTTGGTTGGATTTTACGACATAATGATTTCTCACTTTTTTATTTTTTTCTTCTTTTTTTTTAAATTCCTTATTAGGGACAGGTTTTGCTCAATTGTTAGAGCTTCACGTAAGTAATCGCAAGGTTCCAGGTTCGATACCGATCCTCGCCAACTCAGTTGTTGGTTGGTTGTTTGGTTGGGATTTTACGGTATGTCAACCCTTATGGAGTTATTCGATGCTGAAGATGTTTTCATTTGTTCATTCTTGCTGGGTTTTCAACATTTTTTTCAAACTCAATTTTTTAAACACATATTTTAAGCACATATTTTTTTCTATTTAACCCATAAATAGGACCCTAACAGGTACTACCACTCCGGGTCAGAGATGACTTGGAAATAATAGCAATGAATGGATACTCATCATTTCCCAGAGCTCCAAAATTGGAACTGCACCAATAGATGCAATTGAGCATCATACCCAGGACACTTGCCAACTTAGCGTACGGGTAGTGCAGCTTGGATAATCTGATCTGTGCGGTAAAGTGGGGAGCTGACTGTAGGTGTGGCTCTCCAACTTAGCCGTAAAATCAATCTCCCTGGTATAGTGCTAACGAAAAGGGGATAGACTCCTTCGCTGTCCGACTGATACCGACAATAGGCCACTCCGCTGACGTTTATTATTACTTTCTGTATTATTTCTCTCTTTCTCTTTCCCTCTCAATATCTTATTCTCTCTCTCTCTCTCTCTCTCTCTCTCTCTCTC
>CM042150.1:23144587-23157087 GCA_023376005.1 Doryteuthis pealeii | reverse complement strand
AAAAGCTGTCTGCTCTGCAAAAAACATATTAAATAATTTTGTTTCATTTTGATCTTTTTTTTTTTTTCTGCTTCCTCAACTGCGATAAGTATTCTTGTTTATTTTTCTTCTCTGTTATTCATACTTTACTCTTAACAGCGAAAAGGACATACGGGTCAAGCCACACTTCAATATTTAGGAATATGCGTCCAAGTTATAAGCGTTAACCTACTGGACGTTGCCTTCTTATTTACAAAATCAGCTTACACTTTTTTTTTTTACAACTTTCTGAGGGTTTTAATACTTTTTCCTCTATGGGGACCAAAGAAACAAAAACACATTCATAAAAAATACATTTCTGTTGACGTTTTATGTCCAAAATGTCGAGGTTTGATCTCGAAAAATATAAACCAGTATTTTTCATCCCTTAATTACTTAAATCTTATTTGCTTATTTTTAAATTACATATACGCACCCACCAAACATGAATGTCTCTTTGAGGTGCAATGGCTAGCAAGCTAGTCACGCAGATCTATTACTGCTGAATAGCGAGTTCGATCCTCGCTGGATGCCCCATACTTACTTAATTTCTGGAAGCAACCTAAGAAAAACAAACTATAAATCAACTTTATTCTGCAATGTTATATACGCAATTTATAATAGAAGTGGTTGATTTGAGGATCTAAATGAACCTAAAGAATTATCATAACTGTATTTATGTGTATAACAAATAGGTTCACTTTCATGTTTCTATCAAAATCAGTTATATAAGATTGCAATATGAGAAATGCCATATCTATTAATAATGGAGATTCGCTTTCGGTTTTTTGTCTGTAACAAAAACTACATCACTGCTTACGTCACACTACTTAAAATCGTCATAACATAGAATGAATACACTCAAAATGTTAGATAGTCCTCATTGGTTTTTAAACAAGTTTTAATAAATACATACCTGGTATTATCTATCTATATATAATTTGTTTTATTTTAATATATATTTAAAGTTATCAGAATTAAGTTTCCATTTCAATTTTTTTTTTTTTACTCCTTTAATAAATTTGATAATTTAATTTTACTTATGATACAAACTCTCTGATATTAAATTTTCAACTCCCATCCCTTCAGGCAATATTTATTTTACGTCACCCAGAGGGCGTTTTTTTTATTTTGCTAGTATTTAAATAGAAGTAGACACTAAAAACACTAAAGACACTAGTCTGTTCCAGAATGAAGAAAGGCTTAGCGAATAACAACTATTATATCACCAGTTCCAATTTTCAGTTTTTAAAAGCTACTTTCACAGGTCTATTGTTTAATTTAAAGCCGGTTGTACAAAATTTTCCCGCCCTGTCGGCTGGGGCGTTAGAATGCAACGACTGCACCTCTGCAGAGGGGTAAGACTCCCCCAATGGGGCCACCTGTTGGCCGTGGGTGGCGATCCGTGATGCTTAAGGATAGAACCAGGTGGATGAGCAGTCCATGACGTGCAATACTCCACTTTGGCCCTATCGGAGAGGCCCCCTCCGATCAATCGGCTGGTCATGTCAAGCCCTAGCACCTATATGTTTTCCAACCTATTGCTCTTATGGCAAGCCCTAACCCCTTTTTATCGTATGGGTGCTAGAAGTGGGTGGCTGCGGATCTACATGTCTGAGAATGACGTTAAACTCTATCTGATGGTGAGGTTCCAGTTTTGAAGGTTTGGGGAATGTGGAGCACCCCCTTCATCATCATTGCTCCCTGGTCCACTCTAGCCCGGAGTGGTAGTACCTGTTAAGGTCCCATCTATGGGTTGAATAGAAAAATGTATTTATAAAAAAATGTATAATCCATTAAGAATTGATTTATTTCAAAACCTTATCGGCATTAAATAACCCACTGAGGTTGATATGCCGTAAAACAAAATAAAACAAAACAAAAAACAAAAAACAACATTTTCTTTGGGATTTTTTACCTTTCTGATGGGATATTTCAAATTTCCCTATCTATTCACCTCAGAACTCATTCTATTCAAATAATGTCCGATCATTATTGAAATCTGAATCAGTCCGATCAATTATAATGAACTGACCATCAGTTTGTTAGCAGTTGTAGGAGAGTCGCTGTGAGCGGTTTAACTCTTTGCCTACCAAATTTCCCCCATTGCTGTACCACATTTTCTTAGTATTTACTACCTGGACGATAGGATATTTCAAATTTCACTATCTATTCACTTCAGAACTCATTATATTCAAATAAAGTTCGATCCTTATTGCAATATGTGTCCTTCTGATCAATTATAATGAACTAACTATCAGTTTTTGTACTTTGCTGCACAGTGTTGGGAGAACCGCTGGGAGCGGTTTAAAGTACGCTAGCAGTTATGCTTGGTATGGCAACCAATCGAGAATGAAAACTCTGAAATTAAACCTGTTAAACTCTGCTTAAGAAATTAACCGCTGTGAGTGCTTAGTGGCTTAACGTAGGCAAAGACTCATGTCTTCTCTCTGTCACCATGAATATGTCTTATTTACTACCTGGACGATAGGATATGTCAAAGTTCACTATCTATTCACTTCAGAACTCATTATATTCAAATAAAGTTCGATCCTTCTGATCAATTATAATGAACTAAATATCAGTTTTTGTATTCTACGTGTGTGTGATATGCGTAGAATCAGTTATGTGAGCGGTTTAAAGTAGACAAACAATTAACAATAGCTTCACTAGATTTTTTTTTTCGGTTCGTGGAATTTTGTATTTTTGTTTTTGTGATGCAAGATTTACAATGTAGTGGGGGGGGGCATTATTGCTGGGGGTTTCTGTTATTTTTTGTGGTTACAGTATTATGCAGTTTGTTTTTTTTTGTTTCTTTTTTTTTTTTGGGGGGGGGGCTGTTTTGTTTTGATTTGTTTTTTCTTTAGCACCACAAAAAAACAAAAACAAACAACAACTACAACGGATAATTCCCTTGAAGACAACTATAAACGGGGTTAAAAATGAGGCACATTTTCTATCATCTGGACCCCGATATAAGAAAACCGACTAGAGGGTTGAACCTAAGCACTTGAAGCTCATCAAGTAGAAAATTTTCGTGGTTTTAACAAGGCCTATTAAAACAATAATTTGCAGTATATATATATATATATATATATATATTATATATATATATGTGTATATATATATATATATATATATATATATAAGACACCGTGTTTCGCCATTCACGTCTTATCAGTGTGGCTAGACACAACAACTAATTCCGACCAAGTGCGAAACCCGACTGACTTTACGTCATCCGATCCGTTAACCTCTATGCCATCGCCATATTAAGGAGCGGTGTTTTAACTGTTTTAAATACATACATCTGTGTACATACTTTACGATCACACACACACACAGACACATACACACACACACACACACACACACACACACAAACACAATTATATATATATATATATATATATATATATATATATATATATATAATGCGTGTGTATGTATATATATATATATATATATATGTATAGTAGAAAAGTTTTGATTGATTTTCTACTTAAGTTTCAACAAAAATCGACCATCAGGGTTAATCGTAATGAATTAATCAAAATAACTGAATAATTAAGTACAACCGCGGAAGTGAATAATAATTAACAATTGATAATTGTACTGACAGTCGAAGTTGAAATTAACTCGATATTCCATTCCCCGGCATATCACTTTCTTTATCATATATATATATATGGTATTTGTGGAAAAGGTGACTCATCGGTGAAACAGGTCACAATGGTTAGTTGATGCAAGATTCACAATGATGAGGCAATGATATAACAAATATAAAGTGCTCAATACGTTGGTAGAGCAAATTTATCGCAAAAAATACACACGTGCAATCAACTGCAATTAATCAATATCTTGATTAATCCAATGGATTTAACCATGAAGATCCTTATGGTGAAACTCGAGTAGGTCATTACCGTGTACCATTATCATAATATATATATATATATATATATATATATATATATATATATATATATTGTTTTCTTGTTTTTGTTTTTTTGCTTTTTACTTTCGGGAAATTTTGTTGTTTTTTGTTTTGTTTTTTTCGTTTTTTTTGTTTTTGTTTTTTGTTTTTTGTTTTTTGTGTTGCGGTTTTTCTTCATATGGGAGGGTTTATTTGTTTGTTTTGTTGGGTTTTGTTTCTTTTAGCAGAGGGGGTCTTTTGTTTTATTTTTTTATTTTTTTTTTTTTTTTTTTTTTTTGTGGTTGCAGGATTTTTTAATTTTTTTCCTGTACCACAAGAAAACAAAAAAGAAAACAATCAACAATTACAACAAATAATTACCCTGAAGACTCCATGGACGTGGCTGAAAGCGCTTGTAAACAACATATGGGGCATATTCACAACCATCTGGACCCTAATATGTGAAAAATGTCAAGAAGGTATGAAGATCATCAAAATATTCCGTGGCTTTTAACAAAGCCTGTTTAATAATAACTCGCAGCAAAAATATACACTATATATATATATATATATATTATATATATATATATATACACTAGCAGCGGCTACCCGGCGAAGCCCGGGTAGAGGAGATAAAAACATTAATAATAGTTTGCAGATCTATTACTACTGAATAGCGAGTACGATCCTCGCAGGATGACCCATAAAGATCACCACGTAAAAAGATCTTAATTCAATCCGGCCTGGTGGGAGGTCAGGGAATTTTCTTTTCGTCAGATTTGAGGGAATTACATCACATAATGATATAGTAAGAAATTTTTATTCAATGATTAACTATATTTTTTGAATAAAATATAAATGACGCGATTTGCTGAACTTCAAATTAATATTTGGAACAAAAAAAGAATTAAATAAAGTAAATTTATGTTAAACGATAAATAATCTTTAAAAAAAATAACATTATTAATTCAAAGCGTAGCCGATCGAATGTCAAATTATTATAGTAAAGTATACTATACTATAAATTTGATAACAATTTGAGTTTTCAGGTATTTGCGTGAAATGTATTACGTAATCAAAATGTATTATCTCTTGCACACTATTCTGCATTAGTATCATGATTTTATTTGTATTTCTAATATTAAAATAAATAAATAAACGCGATTATGAAAAATAAAAAAGGCTTTGTTTTACAATTGACGAATGATGGGAATTAATTTTAAAAAGTTATCGTTAAATGTTTTCATTTGATTTGTTATTTAATTCGCTGTAAAAAAAATAATTCAGTGTATGAAAAGACATACTAATTACATTTTTAGAAAGATTATTTTATTTTATTTTTAACCAAATAAATATTTTTAAGATAGGAAGAGAAATATGCGTTAAATAAGATTTGATTTTATGTTAAAATTTTGTATGAAAAAATTATACTACGAATTCTAGGCTGACTGAAGCAAAATATTATTTTTAACTCGCTGTAAAAAATAATTCAATGGATAAAAACTCAATCAAATTACATATTTAGAAAGAGTATTTTATTCTCTTTTTAACCATTTAAATATCTTAAAGAAGATTGAACCGTAAATAGGCGAGAAAAAAGAATTTGATTTTTCGTTAAAATTTAGTCGGAAAAAAAAATCATACTTATCAGCTCTCCGAATTTCTTTTTTTAACTCGCTGTAAAAAATAAATAATAGATAAAAACGCATACAAATTACATATTTAGAAAGATTATTTTATTTTATTTCCAACCATATAAATATTTTTAAGATTGGACTAAAAATAGGCGATAAATTCCGAGCATGGCTTAGATTGCGAAATTTATTCACTAAAATTAAACTTCACTGCTGGTATCTCTGTAAATCGCTGTAACAAAAAGCAGGCAGCGAACAATATTTTATTATCAGCAGGTGCTGATATATGGACAGTTCCGCAAATTCGCAAATTATATCCCTTAATTAGTAAAAGTCAATAACCAAATTTGGCGTGTTTCTTAGTTACACGGATATTAATCTATATGCAAGATTTCAAATCTGAGTGACTCCTTTTTTCTGAGTTTTAGGTCGACATGTACTTACCAAAAACTTTATTTTATATATATATATATATATATATATAGATGTATATATTGATGTATATATGTATATACTTATATATACATAGTGTGTGTGTGTGTGTGGTTGTGTGTGTGTGTGTGTGTGTGTGTGTGTGAAAGAGAGGGAGAGAGAGAAAAGAGAGAGAGAGATAGACTATTCCAAACCTTTGATAAAGAGGGATGCACCTCGAAATATTAGTAAATAAATACGATTTAGAACACAATATCCTTCATTTTGATTCTCATGTTGATTTGTTTTTCATGCTTTTAAAACAAGCAGAAAACATTTGTGTGTGTGTGTGTTGTGTATATATATGTATATATATGTATGTATGTACAGTGTGTGTGTGTGTGCTTCTAAAACAAGCAGAAAACATTTTCCCAGCTACATAATATAGATATAGATATAAACACACACACACACAATCACACACAACACATATATATATATATATATATATATATATATATATATATATATAGAGAGAGAGAGAGAGAGAGAGAGAGAGAGAGAGAGAGATTCACATCGACAAAAGAAGCATATGTGGACTCCGTAACATCATATATATATATATATTATGTATAATATATATGTGTTTATATATATATATGTATGTATAGTGTGTGTGTGGTGGTGTGTGTGTGCGTGTGTGTGTGTGTGTGTGTGTGTGTGTGATGCATTAGCAAGTCATAAAATTTCGTGTATTAGCTCATAATCACGATCTGACAAGTTTATAAGTCTATCTTAAATCGTCCACATTCTCGGATAGCAACAAATATGTGAATCATGGTGACATGTGTTTAACATAACAGCATAACAATAAGTTCCATAACTTCTAACAATGCAATGGCAATATAGTAAACGATTATGACAGTCAATGAAGGCCATCATTGGCGCCACCGGCCGCCACCGACGTCTTATCAATATATACACTACACGCTGTTTATTGAGCATAACATTTTGGGGAGAATGTTGTCACTTGATCCCGATGGCGGAAGTGAAAAAACAGACACGTTGGCCACAAAAAAAAATACTCACGGTTATACTCAATCTGCCTTGTCGTCTGGGGCTGTAGAATACATCAACTGCACCTCTGCAGTGGAGTAAGACTCCTTCCATTGAAGCCACCTGTTGGCTGTTTATGGTGACCTGTAATGTCTGAGGACAGGATCGTTGTGGCTGAGCAGTCTGTAACTAAGTACTAAATGGTTCCAAGAAATACAACATACAACTTTGACCTTGCTTGAGCCAGATGATGAATAAGATGGTCCTATCAAGCCCTAGCACTATATGATTGTCCCGACCGTATTCTTCAAATTACTCTAATGGGGAACACCGAACCTTTTTATCATACAGGTACTAGAAAGCAGTGGTTGAGGATCAGCCATTAATCTATATATTAATATGCTTGTTCCTTAATCTTCCGACCTTTATCATTTTGCAACACCCTTTAGTTAAAGATGAGATCGTCTAAATCGTCCAAATGAAATGCAAAAATGTAAATCTTAAGTTTCTGGTGTTGCTTATCCGCATAACTTTCATTTCTTATGAGTTTCGTCACATTAGCTATATAATGGACTATTCCGTTTTTATCATTAAGAAAGAAAGGCGGAAAGGTCATGCTACACAGAATATATATGTATATATTTACCAACCCCTCAGCACGAGCAGGATGTGACACAAGGTCAATTTCTTAAGCGGAGTTTAACAGGTTTGAATTCAGAGTTTTCCTTTTCCTATACAGACCTAACCAAGGTTAAAGAGCCCAGTCTGTCCTGCTATTTACCCATAGCTGGAGGGAGAGTAGGATTCACACCTTTCCCAAGGGTATTAGCGCTAAGTGAAATGCACTTACCACGTTCAGGATTTGAACTCGGGGTGACGAGTCCATTTCCCATGACTTTAACGATTACACCACGCGCTTGCTACACAGAATATATAATAAGAAAGAAAGAAAAATGAAAGAATGTAAGGGAAAGATAGAGAAAGGGGGATGAGTGCACGGAAAGGATAACGCTAACCGAACATAATGAAAAGATTAAAAGAAGGAAAGCAAGAAGAAAAAGAGTGAAAGGATTAAATCAAGATTATTATACGTTTTACATATTGAACTATCTTGGTCATAGCTCCTAAGTAAACTTTATCAAGTGTTGTAATAATTAAATCATCATACAGTGGTATATTCACAGGTCCTGCTAGTATTTATTGATACACGTGAAGTTAATGAAATCATATATATATATATAAAAACAAGATCTGGTGTTAAATAATCGGACCATATGACCTTAAGGCACACCTTTTTGATCTCGATTAAGAAAGGACATGTTTTTCATTTACACCGTCAATATCCGGTTGTTTTAACAGACGATTTTTAGATTTTTTTAATTATAAAAATAACCCCTAACACTAAACCCTAACCCTAACCCCTAAACCCTAACCCCTAACAAACAACCGGATATTGACGGTGTAAATGAAAAACATGTCCTTTCTTAATCGAGATCAAAAAGGGGTGGCAAAAGGTAATATGGTCCCATTTTTATACAATCAATTATATAACTAGCAGGAGCCATAAAAATTCTACGAAAATAAGGAAAATGAAAGTAAAAAAAAAAACAAAAAAACTACACGAGTTATTTTTACTCTGACCCGAAGTGGTAGTACCTGTTAGGGTACCATCAATGGATCAAATAGATCCGTTTGCAAATCATTAGTATCGGTTAGAATACATGTAATATATTGTCTGATCAACAAACTTACAGCCGGAAGATCAGGTGCAAATGACTCATGCGTAGGCACAGGAAATACGTAGGTGTCAGCATGGACCTGCAAACAAAAACTGGATATTGCCTTGAACTGATTGAACCTGACGTTCGACAGCCGGAAGACAGGTGTAGTGACAATGCGCAGAAAGTGTGTGGGTGTAGCCCATAACCAATAAAAAACAAGCTGAGTGGGCGAGGAGGTGTGTCTACAGGAAATCTGCGTAGGTGCCACGATCAAAGAGGCATGGCTATGCTGGAGTTTGAGACTTATATAAACTCTTAGAACTTTCGGTTAAGCAGATCGCTCGCCGTCAGAATTCCCGAAGGCTTCTGTGTGTGTGTATTCTCGGCCGACGAATCTTAGTCAAAAATACATCGAATAATAAATATAAATATTTGTTCCGTGACCTTTGTCGAGTCCAGTGATAGTATATAGCATACCAGGTATCAGTTAGATAGCAAGGGAGTCCATCCCCTTTTCGCTTGACCAGGGAGATTATTTTTGCTGAAGTGGAGCGCTATACCTACGGTCAGCTTCCCACTTTACCGCACAGATCAGATTGCCCAATCTATGCTACTCATGGGCTAAGTTGGCGTGGACCGGTATCGAACCTGTAACCTTGCGTTTACGAGGCGGGTGCTCTGCTGACTGAGCCAAACCGATATATATATTATATATTATATATATAGAGAGAGAGAGAAGAGAGAGAGAAGAGAGGAGAGAGAGAGAGAGAGAGAGAGACTAAACCATTGTAGATACAGAATCAAATCTATGTAAACTAATACCTGTAGAACAATATTTACGCTCAAACAGGCTCGATTTTAACGAGGATACAAAATTCACCACCATAGAAAGAATTGAAAAATATATCAACATGAAATCTGTATTTGAAATACGAGAATATAAATGGGTAAACAATTTAAAATCTTACAATCCCTTTAGTCTTAATATGAAACTTGGTTACAACAATAAGGTGTAATAGGAAAAACTAACTTCGAAAAGAGAACTAAAGTGCTCAGAGGCCCGTAAACAAAGCAAGATGAAAATTAAACAAGAATTAAGTACAATAATTTTATGGTACTTGACTTACACAATTATCAGTCTGTCTGACGCTTGTGCCTACTCAAGAACATGAAACTTTTTGTTAAAGTGGAGACCTTTTTAGACTATCTAATATTATACTAAAGCTAATCGAATCAATGTTTGTCTTTTAAGAGCTTTTTGATTGTTTAGTTTAATAACAGAAAAGTTATACTAAATTATGTCCTTCGACATAATTTGAAATGTGTTCTTTAAGTAGTTTATATATCTATTAATAATGGAGATTCGCTTCCGGTTTTTGTCTGTAACAAAAAGTACGTCACTGCCTACGTCAAAATTACCAAAGTCGCCAATACATAGAATAAAAAACAATTATTAATAATAAAATAGATATAAGCTATTCTTTATAATTCAATGTTTGAATCCTTTCAATTGTAATAAATAAACTATATATTATCTAAATAAATAAAATATATAAACTATGAAATCAATTAAAAAATTGTATTACTTTAAATGGAAAAAATTATTTGCCAAATTTGTAATCCATTTAAAAAAATATTTTTTAATCTTGCCGCTTTTTCAGTCACAATAAGTTAACTAAAAGTTTACAAATAAATAAATACCTACGATTTTGTGTAAAATTTATGTGTAAATATTCAAAATAATTATATAATTAATAATTAATAGATGCACGCAACATGTTATTTGAGGGGAACAGGACTAAGTTTCCATTTCAAATTGCTAATTTTTTTTACTCCTTTAATAAATTTAATGATTTTGCTTACTTATGATAAAAACCCTCAGACATCAAATTTTTAACTGCCTCCCCTCAGACAATATCTTTTTAAAATTAATTTTTACATCACCCGGAGAGTGTTTTTTTGGTGCTAGGATATATAATGTAGTTCACTATACTTCTAAATAGAGTGTTCAATATTCGTGATAGATATATCTAAGTTGGGATAGCATAGACACAGAGTCAACAGTTACTAAACACTGTTGATATTGTGTCTTAACAATCCTAACATAGTTTGCTATATTTATATATAAAAAAATGCTCAATATCGGTTATAGAGCATACATATCTAAATAAAGATAGTGCTGACTACTGATTATTGCAGACAATAGAAAATGACAGTCACCAAGCTGTGTTGACTGTGACTATGCTATCCTAACATAATAAATTTGCTCTACTTAGTATTGAGCACTTTGTATTTGTTATATCGCTGACTTACCCCTCTGAATTCCACGCTTACTAACCATCGTGACCAAATTCACCGGTAAGTCAACTTTTCATTTATATATATATATATATATATAATATATATATATATATATATATATATATATATTATTATATTATTATTATTATACTATTATTATTATTATTATACTAAAACTATGAGAATCAATGTCCGTCTCCTAAAGGCTTTTTTTTTACTATTCAGATTAATGAGATGTAAGTTATACTAAATTTTTCCTTAATTTTAGGATTGAGTTAGTAATAGTAAAAGTCGGCGGAGTGGCCTACTGTCTGCATCAGCCGGACAGCGAGGGAGTCTATCACCTTTTCGCTAGCGCTAAACAGGGAGATTGTGCTGAGGTGGAGCGCCACACCTACCGTCAGCTCCCCACTTACCGCACAGATCAGATTATCCAATCTGTGCTACTCATGCGCTGAGTTGGCGGGGACCGGTATCGAACGAGGAACCTTGTGATTCCTAGGCGGGTGCTCTACCGACTGAGCTAAACCGGCTCCTGGAATTATTAAATAATAATCATTATACAGTAATAGATGGTTGGTGGGTTGGTTGATTTTAACGGCATATTAACCCGTCTGGGTTATGTCATGCCTATTAGCTAGGAAGTAATATATGTTGTGTATCTATACTTACACTTTTGTAGTAATTGGTTTTAACAATGTGTTAGCATCATTGGGGATCATTTGTATGATTAGGTTCGTGTCTATATTCTATGGTATAATTTTATTTCCTTAAAAAAGGACAGAATGTCTTCTATGTTGACTTTTTCAAATAAATCTTTCATATTGTTTGCATTAAAATAACGGTTTCTGATGAGAGCGAAAACCCTGCATTCTATAAATAAGTGTTTAACAGTCAAAGTTGTTTGACATGTTTCACACTGAGGTTGTTGTTCTTGTTTGAGTATATAGGAGTATGTTAGTCTTGTGTGGCCAATGTGTAATCGGGACACAATGATTGATCCTTTCTGACTTCCTTAAGGCTAGTCTCCAGTCTCCCAGAGTGGTTTGATTAGGAAGAGTACTGGTACACCAATCAAAGAAAGTAGGGGTGGAGCTTTTGCCTACTCCCCGAGATGTGCAGCACAAGGCCATAGTTGTAATTAGCTGACCAATAAAATGTAGACCTCGAGGAAATTATGATACGAGGCCATTGGTCCAGGGCTTTTATTGGCTGGCCAATTGGAGCTGTGCACTCGGGGGTTTGAACCCCCATAAAAAAAGACACCAAAAGGAAAAGAGACAGATCAGAGGCAGGTTTTATCGTTAGAAGACCCAAGCCAATGCCGCCTGCACAAAATTCATTCTAAAATATTCCTTGCTTTTAGAATTGAGTAAGAATTTTTTTTAATCCCATTTCAATTGATTCTAATTAGTCATAATTTGTAATTAAGTCAAAAACTGAACC
>CM042150.1:23102087-23132087 GCA_023376005.1 Doryteuthis pealeii | reverse complement strand
GATGATGTTTTAATATATAAACCGAAACATATGAATAACTTGCTTTTTCATATTTCATATATTTATACACACACACCCACACACTCACACACACACACGCACACACACAAACACACACGCGCGCATATATATATATATATATATATATATATATATATATATATATATATATATATGCGCGCGTTTTGATAAATAGACCGAAACACATGTGTAAGTGATATCGATTAAAAGTGATATCGATAAAATTCATTTTTATCCATCTACATTTCTTTTCTTTACTAATTTTTTCCTCAAAATGTCGGATTCATTTCCCATTCTCATATATATATATATATATATATATATATATATATATATAGTTACGCCAACGAGGGAATACAAGGTTCCAGGTTTGAGACTCAACGCATAAGTTTCACAGATTGGATCTGTGTTGTAAACAGAGGAGCTGATGGTGGGTGTAGCGCACCACCTCAGCCGTAAAACTATCTCCCTGGTCTAGCGCCAAGGAAAATGGGATAGACTCCCTCGCTTTCCGGCTGATACCGAGAATACTCCACCCCGCCGACTTTACCTATAGTCACATATATATTAGATAACGAAATTATATCAATTTTTCTGAAACACCCAATATAATATAGCATTTTCATAAAATTGTTGTTTTGGATTTTGCTTCTTTTTTTTTTGTATTGTTTTTGTTTTTTTGTTTTTTGGCTATGAGTAATGCATTTACTAATAAATGGTGTTCGTCATTGTCATTTACGTTAACTTTTGGACTAATATCATTGGGAAAGGTATGAACCCCCTTATCCTCCAGTTATTGCCTAAATACTACCGCCACTGTTCTTCTGAAAGGATGACTTTAGTATTAAATAGCCCACAAGATTTATATGCCATTAAACAAAGAAACCGTCTCCGAATCCGATCATTACAATCATAGGATATTTAATTTGCACAATGATTTAAAAATCGTGTTTTAGAATAAATAATTCTTCTGTTATTCATTTGTAATTTTATTGTTTCATTTCTATTATATATATATATATATATATATATATATATATTTTTGGATATAGATGCATTGATGAATAGTATATATTAAATTTTTTATGAAGGCACTTATGTATATAAAATTCGATACTTTTTCTTATAGAAAATGAACTTAGTGTAATATCGCTCGGTGTGTATATCGTATTACACTTGTCAAGTTCATTTTCTATAAGAAAAAGTATCGAATTTTATGCGATACATATGTGCCTTCAAGTAAAAAATTTAATATATATATATATATATATATTAGTGTATGAGTAGCACAGGGATCTGTGCGGTAAAGTAAGGAGCTGATGATAGGCGTGGTGCTCCACCTCAGACGCCAGAAAATCTCCTTGGTCTAGTGCTAGTGAAAAGTGGATATATTTCCTCGCTGATTGGCTGATACAGACTCAACGACTTTACTTACTATATATATATATATATATATATATATATATATATATATATATATATATATTTCGAATATCTCGGAAATTCTCCGTATTTCAACCGTTTTCATTTAAAACAATTAGAATGACGAAGGTCGCTATTTCTTTGTATACTAAACATTTCTGTAGTTTTTTCTATTATTGTTATTTCATTTTATTTTATTTTTTATTTAAAATAATAATAGATAGAATGCATGTATACATAGATAAACTCCTGGCCGAAACACGTGTCAGTATAATAAAATAAAATAAATTTTATTTCCATTATTTTTCATTTCAACATATATATATATATTATTTATATATTTTATTTCATTTAGAAATATATAGGATTATTACAATGAAAGGATATTCAACATTGAATTAAAGATAGCTTTATTATTTATATTAAAATTGTTTTATTCTATGTTATTGGCCGACTGTAAATTTGATTATGACTAAACTTATAGGCCAGTGTAACGTACTGTTATACCAAGTAATACTAAAAACCCCTCTCCCAATTTATAATTATTAGACTAAGATACATATATATAAAATACTATCAATGACTTATAATGTAAGTATCCTAATACCATTTGGAAAAATTCATATGCCATCAGATTACGTACCTGACTCTTCCGTGTCTCTTGAGTATGATAATCTTTTCTGATCTCTCTGCTTTNATTTTTGATAAAACAGACCAAAACACATGTGTAAGTGATATATATCGATTCATTTTTATCCATCTACATTTCTTTTCTTTACTCATTTTCCAGCCGAGAGTGCGGTCGTCTCTTTAAAAAATGTGGAAAGTAATTCAGAAATATACAGCAGATATAAAACATTGAATAATTATTTTAACAATATCAAAAATTCTTTGTATGGAAATTTAACACATTTTGCTGTTTTTGTATGCCTATTGTCTTTCTCTCGGATTTTCTATACCCAGCTTCCATTCCCCTACTTTTAGCTTAATTGATAATAATTTGTTCGGGGTACTACTTATCCGGGTTAGCTCAGTCGGTAGAGCGTTCGGCTAGAAACCAATGGTTCTTAGTTCGAATACCGGGCCCTCGCCAATCAAGCGTATGAGTAGCACAGGATCTGTGCGTAAAGTTAGGAGCTGAATTATAGGTTTGGCGCTCCACTCAGACGCTAAAAACAGTCCTCCTTGGTCTAGCGCTAATGAAAAGGGGATAGAATCCCTCGCTGATTGGCTGATACCGACTTTAGGCGCCGACCCGACGACTTTACATTTTACTTACTACTATTCCGGGTTAGCTCAGTCGGTAGAGCGTTCGGCTAGAAACCATAAGGTTCTCGTTCGATACCGGCCCTCGCCAACTCAGCGTATGAGTAGCACAGGATCTGTGCGGTAAAGTAAGGAGTTGATGGTAAGTGTGGCGCTCAATCTCGAACGCTTCAAACAGTCTCCTTGGGTCTAGCGCTAATGAAATGGGGATAGATTCCCTCATTGATTGGCTGATATGTATTTTAAGGCCCCCCGACGACTTTTACTACTATTCTAAACGTTTGTTGCCATTTTTACTTGATAAAAATCTTTTTATTTGGTTCTTATGGTCTGTCTATGGAATCTTAAAGTTTTCATCAAATTCTGTCTTTGCTGCGCATTGACCATACAAGACTTACTCACTCTTTTATGCACAAGCAGGTGGATCAACCACGGTGTGGGACATGCCAGACATCCTACACTATGTGTAGTTTTCGCTCCAATAAGAAAGAACTATTTCAACGCAAGTAGTATGAGGGATATGACATTTTAACCATTCTTGAGAAAAAAGAAATAGATTGGAAATTTAGTTTATTATACCATTAAACAAACCAAAACCGAACAAACCAAACCAGATGACGTTAATGAAATTGTTTATACAATTTAAAAATATTAAGAACTTGAAACAGAAAATTTTATGAAGATGACCCGAAAAGTGTTGATTTGCCATAATCAAACAAACCAAACCATCCTTTCTGTCCAAACTTTAACATTTATTAATGTTAATAATTGGTAAGTTTTGTGTGTGTGTCCTCCATAGACAACCAAAAGATTTAATTCTAATTAGGGTACGTATAGCTATTCATCTAGCCAACCTGTCAGTGGGGCTTAAAATACGCTGACTATATCCCCCTACTGCGGGTAACCCCCCACAAAAAGGTTGGTTGACTGGTTGGATTTACGGTATGTCAACCTTTATTGGGTTATTTTATGTCGAACGTGTTTGTTTTATTCATTCTTGATGGGTATTGGAATTTCTTTTAAAACACTATTTTAACACATTTTAAACTTTTCTTTCCATTTAACTCATAGACGGGACCCTATCAAGTACTACCACTCCGGTTCTGGGTGGACCTGGGAGTAATGGCTATGAAAGAGATAGTCAACATTCCCCAGGGCTCCAGAATTGAAGCTTCACCATTAAATGCAGTTTAATATCATACTCGGGACACTAAAAACCCTCAGCCACGCCTTCTAGTACATATATGATAAAAAGTAGGAAGCGCGTGGTGTAATGGTTAAAGTCAAGGGAAATGGACTCGTCGCCGCCGAGTTCAAATCCTCGAACGTGGTAATTGCAATACATTAGCACTAATACCTTGGGAAAGGTATGAATCCTACTCTCCCTCCATATGGGTAAAAGTAGGGCAGACTGGGCTCTTTAACCTTGGTTAGGCAACCGGTCTAGGAGAAGGAAAACTCTGAATTCAAACCTGTTGAACTCCGCTTAAGAAATTGACCTTGTGTTCGCATCCTGCTCGTGCGGAGGGTTTGTTAAATATATACTATGATTAAAAAACTGGGGATTTGCCGTATGGACAATAGGGTTGGTACAATCATAAAGTGGCTAGGGCTTGACGAGAACCAGCTGACTGATTAGCGTCTAGCCTAAGTAAGTCGCCAAAGTGGAGTGCTGATGTCATGGACTGGTTAGCCTCCAGGATTCCAGTTCACACCCAGGCCAACAAGTGGCCCCATTAGGAAGTCGTACTCCTCTGCAATAGGTGGCAGTTGAATTTATTCTAAAGTCCCATCTAACAGAGCGGCGAAAAAAACAGTGCCCTGGTTATGAATACTAAACTACATCTAAGATGAGGCTCCAATTCGGAGATCTAGAAAGTGGAGTGTCCCCCTTCATTGCCATCTCTTACATAACAAATCTTAACCGGGAGAGGTATTACTGTTTGGGTCCATTATGGGTTAAAAAATTTGTATAAAAATTATTTTCATTTGATAAGAATACTCGATGTCATATAATGGCAACTTTATTATATTATGAATACTTACTTGAAGCTATAATTATTTACTAACGTTTATTATAATCAGTTACTTGAAACCATACAACTGTGTGAAATTGTTTGTATTAAGAATAGTTACTTGAAGCTATATATTTTACTAACGTTTATTATATTAGTTAGTTGAAACTATACAATGTGTAAAATTGTTTGTATTAAGAATAGTTACTTGAAGCATATAATAATTTACTAACGATTTTTATATTAGTTAGTTGAAATTATACAACTGTGTAAATTGTTTGTATTAAGAATAGTTACTTGAAGCAATAATTATTTACTAACGTTTATTATAATTAGTTATTGAAACATACAACTGTGTAAATTGTTTGTATTAAGAATAGTTACTTGAAGCTATAATAATTTACTAACGTTTATTTAATAGTTACTTGAAACATACAACTGTGTGAAAATTGTTGTTATTAAGAATAGTTACTTGAAGCATAAATAATTATTTACTAACGATTTTATCATTAGTTAGTTGAAATCATACAACTGTGTGAAATTGTTTGTATTAAGAATAGTTACTTGAAGCTATAATATTTACTAACGTTTATTATAAGTTACTTGAACCATACAACTGTGTGAAAATTGTTTGTATTAAGAATAGTTACTTGAAGCTATAATATTTACTAACCGTTTATTATAATCAGTTATTGAAACTATACAAACTGTGTAAAATTGTTTGTATTAAGAATAGTTACTTGAAGCATAATTATTTACTAACGATTATTTATCATTAGTTACTTGAAATTATACAACTGTGTGCAAATTGTTTGTATTAAGAATAGTTACTTGAAGCAATAATTATTTACTAACGATTTTTATCATTAGTTAGTTGAAATCAACCAACTGTGTCAAATTGTTTGTATTAAGAATAGTTACTTGAAGCTATAATAATTTACTAACGATTTTTATAATCAGTTATTGAAACCATACAACTGTGTGAAAATTGTTTGTATTAAGAATAGTTCTTGAAGCTAATTATTTACTAACGATTTTTATCATTAGTTAGTTGAAATCATACAACTGTGCAATTGTGTATAAGATTACTGAACATAATTTTTACTAACGATTTATCATAGTAGTGAACAACAATGTTCAAATTTTGTATTAAGAATAGTTACTATAAGTAAAGTAAAGTCATCGGGCGGCTTAAAGTCGGTATCAGCCAGTCAGCGAGAGAGTCTATCCCATTTTCAATAGCGCTAGACAAAAGGAGATTGTTTTTGGCGTCTGATGTGGAGCGCAACACCTACCATCAGCTCTTACTTTACCGCACAGATCCTGTGCTACTCATAGCTGAGTTGGCGAGGACTGGTATCGAACTAGGGACCTTGTGGTTTCTAGCCGAACGCTCTACCAACTGAGCTAACCCGGACAAGAAGCTATAATTATTTACTAAGGATTATTAATACGAGTTACTTGACGCCATTCCTCCAGATTTTATTCCAAATTCTTCCGTTCCAAGCGCACCAACAATAACTGATATCACCTTCACCCTCACGTTACACAAATATTCAGTTCTCTAGAATTCAACTATTAGTCTATTTTTTCATTTTTCATTTTTTTCATTTTGTTTTAAATTTTACTCTCTGATCTTGCGTAACGACAAAATCCAGCAGATATCATGTCTTTTTTTTTCTTTTAATTAATACTATGTCTGGTCTTCTGGACGGGTTTAGATGATCTGTTTGCAATTAAAAATTCCAGATAATTCTATGAGTCTTATTCCCTTTGAAGGATTCTGGTTGTGCATATATCATTTTGTAGTATGGTAAAAAACAATCATAGCTTCAAGCAACTATTTGTCATACAAATAATTTACAGTTATATGGCACCAAGTATTCCAATCGAATATGAAGAATCTATGAAGATTCTTGTGGCCATTTTGTTCCGTTTTGTGGAATTTCCATGAAGGCCTTTAAATAGTTAACCAACCACGTATTCGAGCGTGTTGATTGGCTAATTGAATCCACGTGGCCACGCAGAGTGTATATATTTAACTTGGGACAGCTAGCACGCCTTATATTTCAGAAAAATGCACATGTATGTAATGGTTAGCAAGCTAGATTCGCAGCCATTGTTAGTGAGTTCGATTCTCACTTGGTTCTCCATACTTCTGGCTTTGTGCCACATCTAAGCTAAGCTTAGTAAATAATTATATTTCAGAAAAATGCGCACCTTATGTGGTGTAATGGTTAGCAAGCTAGATTCGCATGCCATTGTTAGTGAGTTCGATTATCACTTGGAGCCCCATACTTCTTGCCTTGTGCCACATCTAAGCTAAGCTTAGTATATTATTATATTTGGTTTTGAAGGCTATCACAATACATTGTGATAGCCTTCAAAACCAACCACCAAACCAATATAAACACAATGCTTCAAGCAAATTATGAAACACTTTTATCAAGATTATTATTTTTTTACATATTGAAGTATTTTGCAGTAGCTCTTAAGTAAACATATCAAACATACTAAACTATTGTCATACTGTAGTACATCAACAGGCCATACTAGTTAAATTGTAATATTTCAAACCCCATAACAGATTGCAGCAAAATATTGTTTCTATTAAACCACATAATTGTGTATAGATTATTAATATTAGATAGGAATATATGAAACCTTATAACTGCAGCAAATAAATGATTATCATTAAGTCTTTGCCTACTTTAAACCGCTCACAGCGGCTTTCCCACCACTGCAATCCTACCGTAATCCGCTGATGTTTAGTTCATTATAATTGAGCAGAAGGAATCAGATTAAAATAATAATAGGAATTTATTTGAATAGAATGAGTTCTGAGGTGAATAGATAGTTAACTTTGAAATATACCATTATACAGGTAAAAAAAATACCAGGAGAATTTGGTACAGCCGTGGAAGAAATTTGGTAAGCAGCGAGTTAAATAGAAATCGTTAATTGAAACCATATAATTCTACAGAAATTTATTAGTTCTTGAGAGGAATACTTGAAATCATATAAATGTGTGCAAAATATTTGTATTAAGAATAGTTACTTGGGATTCTAATTAACACATCACTCAATAAGTCCCGAGTTAACTAACAAAACAACAACTTTTAGACAAAATTCCGACTTTATTCATCAAATAGTCTCCTTCTGTGGTAATATATTGATTCCAACACTTCTCTAACAGTTCGATGCCTTTTTTGTAGAACAATTTGTCTTTGGCCTCACAATACGCCTCAGTTTCCGATATCACTTCTTCATTGGAGCCAAATCTCTTTCCCTGAAGCATTCTTCTGAGCTCTGCAAACAGCCAGTAGTCGCTAGGGGCCAGATCTGGAGAATAGGGTGGGGAAGCAATTCGAAGTGCAATTCATATAGTTTCATGTTATTTATGAAGTGTTATTTATAAAATAGTATTATTATTAGTTACTTAAAAATTACTTGAAAATTAATTAGTTTTAAAGACGAATACTTAAAGTCATATAAGTCTGTGCAAAATATGTGGATAAAGAATAATTTCTTGGGGCGTTATATATTATAAAAATATTATTATTAGTTACTTGAAACCATATAATTACCTATCTATGGGTTAAATAGTACACCTACTGTTCAACTACAATGGTGGGTTGGGCATTAAATGGTCAAAGAAGGCTGATATGCCATCTATACATATATAAAGGACAGTTGTGTGTATATGTATGTCCGGGGGAAATTTCAAAAATAAAACAATTAACGACAAAGTAAATATATATACACATTAAATATCACCAGGGTTTGGGTTTTGAGAAAAAATAATAGAGATTTGATTTATATTTGTGAAGATAATTAAAAAATAAAATTTAAATGATAACAGCATGAATTTTTTTTTTCATTTAATATTTTAGATAGTAGACATTAACATTTCTTTTCAGAGTAGCTGGATCAATGCAAGGTCTATTTTTTACATAGGGATTTAAATGGTGCATCCCACGAGTATTCAACTCACGATTCAGTAATAATGGATCTGCAGGACTAACTTTTTAAAATCCCACTCTACTCAGGCGACGCCGGTTAGCTGCTACTAGTTAAATAAATAAATTAAATAACCATAAAATTGCCTACAAATTAATTAGTTATCAAGAGTAATACTTAAAAGAATATAACTGTGTGCCAAATATGTATATTTAAAATAGTTACTCAGAGCTTTAATTGCTAATAAAATAGTTTTATTATAAGTAACTTAAAACCATATAATTGCTTGCAAATTGATTTCACCCGGGGGGGGGGTCCAGTGTGCTTCGGCCACTGGATCAGGTTAAGTAATAAATAATAGCGTCAATCCAGGGGGCTTTCCCCAGGCAATACCTGCCCCTTAGGAGCAGGGCTGGGTTTATTGCCCAGCGCCTGAGGCGCCCTCCTTGAGGGGGAATGCCGAAGGGATCGACGCAATTTTTGTTCTTTCCCACCCATGAGCTTCGGCTTGTGGGTGGGCCCACGTTAAAACGAGGCCTTGTGCCCAGCCCATACAAGTGGGGTATGAGGTAAATACCCCTAAAAGCATAAAATGATGTGCAGAATATGTATATAAAAAATAGTTACATGAAGTTTTAATTGCTTTACAAATAGTTATTGATTAATTTAATCCATGTAATAGTTATTGATTAAATTGATAGTTGTAATAGTTATTGATTAATCTAATCCATGTAATAGTTATTGATTAAATTAATAGTTATAATAGTTATTGATAGTTGTAATAGTTATTGATTAAGTTAATCCATTTAATTACTTGTAAATTATTACTATAATTATCACGTGATTTTTTCACACCAGCGTTAACTGACGATCTTTCACTGGAGTCTGAGTGACAAGTCTTCTCATGTCTCCAGGACTCTTCTGAGTATTCTAGCTGATTGCAGCAATGCAGTTGTCTGGATGGTCTCAATTCTTCCTCTGATTTCCAGTTCTTACAGTCTTTTTTTTTTTTCAAGCTTTTTCGAACTGTTCCAAATGCAGCAACTGTGATTGGTATCACTTTGAACCTCATATTCCACAGCTTTTTCAATTCTCTGGCAAGGTCCAGGTATTTATTTATCTTTTCGTTTTCTACTCTTCACCCTGTGATCTGCTGGAACTGCAAAATCTACCAGTTCACAAGTTTTTTTGTTTGTTTTTTGTTTGTTTTTTGTTTTTTTTGTTTTTTGTTAATTAATACTAGGTCTGGTCTCCTGGCTGGGATAAGGTGATCTGTCTTTATCTCGAAGTTCAGAGAATTATTATTATTATTATTATTATTAATTATTATTATTATATAGCAAAGGTAAAGGTTTTAACTAACCGAACTTTTTATATTAAGTTATTAGATATAAGTTCTTGATATATATATATATATATATATATATATATATATATATATATATATATATATATATATACTAGCAAATATATGCACACTCAGGGTGCAAGTATTTAAGTCTTAACGTAATAAAATATTATATTAAATTAGTAAGGCTAATAAAACTAAATAAGAATGTAGATAAAAAGATTTTAAACAGAGGGGGTATAATCGAAAAATAGAACAACTGAAACTTACTCTTCCATCACTCCCGTCTGTCATTGCGAAATTTTCCTAATTTAACTATTTAGTTAAATTAGAAAGTAATGAATAAAATTACAGTTATTTCTTCTTGTTAATGGATTTCTTTTAAGATTTATCCCCGAGATTTTTGTTCATATTCATTATGATAAAACCAAACAATTAGAAATATTTAATAGTAAGTACATATTTATTAAAATCAAATTTTTAATATCAATAAGCAAATTAGCCTTCCTGTTTACACTGTAAACCGCTATTTTGTTGTCGATATAAATACAATTGCATGTTATTAGCATGTAGATATGGCCGACAGTATTAATAATGTAAAACTATTTTATTAATAATTGAGGTTTAAATAAAATAAAATCATGAAGAATGTGACGTTAATAACAAAGGGAATTGTGACTTGAGAAGTGATATAGTCTCGGTTACAGACAGACAAATACACAATATATATAATATATATATATATATATATATATATATATATACAAACAACCAGTACAACCAATAACTCCCTGAGGACGACCAGTCACATGACTGAAAGCGCTTGGATAAAAAATTTGTCACAACGTCTCTATTATGTGGACCTTGATGTACGAAAAACAATATATATATAAATAAATAAATAAAATATATATAATATATATATATATATATATATATATATATATATATATATAAGGTGTGTCAAAAATGTATCAAGATGTTTTGTACTTTTTGACACACCTTGTATTCTGAAGAAAAAAATAACTTTCCATTCATTAGTTTAATTTTTCAGAATACAAGATATGTCAAAAAAGTACCAAGTTTAAAACTGTATTGACCAAATAGAAATTAAGAATGAATGGAACTTTTTTTTTGCATCCGATGCTGAGGTTCAGTCTTTAATATCTGGAGAGGATGGAGTACCACTTTATTGTCATTAATACATGGAAAACTCTGACCGGGAGTGGTAGTTCCTGTTACTTTCCCATCTATCGGTCAAATGGACCTTTTAAAACTTATTCCATAGGCTCACGTGCACAAAAGAAATATAAAATTATTTGTATTAGAAAGGAATACTTGTAACCATACAACTGCGTTCAAATTATTTTATATCAGATAGAAACACTTGATATATAAATATGTGTAAAACCTCTAAAGAAACTTCACAAAAAATGAAAACATGAAAGTAAAAAAAGGCGATTCCCTAAACTCTAGGCAAAAAGTAACCCAACACGAGTTGATATACCGTTAAAATCAATCCGTCAATTAATCATCCTATTTAGCATAGACGGGTATTTCAGCAAATTGATTTTTAATTACATCAGTGAAAAGAAAATTAGATTTAGGGTATATTTATTATAATATATATATATATATATATATATATATATATATATATATATATATATATATATATATATATATGAAGTTAAGTAAACAAACAAATGTGTTTATTTTTTATATGGCTTTAAGCCGACAATAATTGAAGTCATACCTAATTGAAGTCATACCTAATTTTGAAAATTAATTAGTTAATAATTAATGAATTTAGGCGGGCATATATGTTCAAATGTAAGGCTATATATATATATATATATATATATATATATATATATATATATATATGAGGTGTGTCAAAAATGAATCCAGATTTTTTTATGTACTTTTTGACACACCTTGTATTCTGAAAAAAAATATGGTTCCATTCATTCATTTTTTTTTTTTTTTTTTTTCAGAATACGAGGTGTGTCAAAAAAGTACCAAGTTTAAAGCCATATTTACCAAGATAGAAATGAAAAAATGAATGGAACGTTTCTTTTTTTTAGAATACAAGGTGTGTTAAAAAGTTTAAAAAATCTCGATTATTTTTTGACACACCTTGTTTACCATGACTGACGAGTGTCCCAACACATGAGTTTTCTCAGTTACGAGTTGTCACACGGTAAATTTCTGCTTTTTGTTTTCACCTAAAATCTGAGGCACGAGCAAGCTTTCGGCTTCGTTTATGTTAATAAGTTCACTAAAAGCATATAAGTTTCAAAATTTATTACACCAAATAAAAATATTATTTATAAAAAAACGAACATTAAAATATATTACAGCACATAATTCATTAAATTCTATTTCATTATGTTTTTATAAAATGCACTGATATCTTTGTTACTTTAAAAAAACGTAACAAAAAAGTTAGCGTGTTTTTTATGGGGGTGCGTTGGAACCGATTAATAGCATTTCAGTTTATTTTAATGGGGAAAATTGATTTGATATACGAGGAAATTTGATATACACAGAAATTTGATAAACGAGGAAATTCAGTTACGAGCGGAATGAATTAATGATAGACATAAAAAATAGTTTTCTTGTCAAAGTTCAAATAAATATTTTTTCTTTCTTATAAAATCAAGTTTCTCACGGTTAAATTCAAATTAATTGAAACAAGGTTGTTCTTTATTCTATGTATTGACGATTTGGGTAATGTGACGTAAGCAGTGACGTAGTTTCGGTTACAGACAAATTAAGACCGAATCTCCATTATTAACAGATTAAAAAGACTAACGAAACTCAATAAGAACGAATATAAAAACATTACACTTATTTTGATGGTATTTTAACTGATTTCTATGCAAATAATTATCTATTAAACCCAGTCTTGTTAAAATCATTATGCAAATTATTCCCACCATATATTATGTAAATCTCTATTTCTTAAAAATATATAACATATATTTCAGGATTTTAAATGCATTTATGATATTGGCAGTTTTGCGGCAAATCTAACTCAGCTAGACTATAAAAGTGACATCGTTAATAAATAAGATGCTAATTAAAATTAAAAAATGATTATTTCATAATCGGTGAGAATATAACTTAAATAACTAAGGAAATCGTGACGTCAGTTCTTGCGGAGTTTCGATTACAGATATTTACATAATCTCCATTATAATAGGATATATATATATATATATATATATATATATATATATATATATATATATATATGATATATATATATATAAGATTATATTATATATATTAATATATATTATATATAATATATATGATATGATAATGTATTATGTTGAAAAAACAAATAAAGTATAGAAAATGTTGAATGGATACAAAATTTGACTGGAGTGCCGATATGTGTTTCGACCAAGAGATTATACTTGTACACATTCCATTCTATCTATTATCATTTTAAATACAAAATGAAATAAAATTATAATAACAGAGAAAAATTATAAAAAAATTTAAGTATACAGGAAAGTGGCCGTCATCAGGACAAGATATTTGATATTTGAAATTATAAGGGTAAGAATACATTTTCTTTCCTTGATTTATTTTTCAATATATTATCGGATTCACTTACATTTTTCAACTCACACACACACACACACACATATATATATATATATATATATATATGTGTGTGTGTGTGTGTGTGTGTGTGTGTATACATATATATATATATATTATCTTGCATTTTTTAGATTTTTAATACTGTCAAAAGACACACCACCAAAAAGTGTCAGATTACGTAGAAAATAGATTTTCGAAAATAAAATATTTTATGTGACATACGTACCCAATTTCAGGTTTTGATTAATCTCTCTCCTCTGTCTCTCCACAGAAAAAGTTTAAAGCGTTTTCTCTTCTTTTTAACAACTGAATCAGGTTGATATCTGAAGGCCATCTTAAACCGTCCGCTACAAACAAACAAACGTAGAATCTTCTTGTAACTAGAAAACTAACGCTCTTCATTTGAAAAGGTAGATTTTGTCTTCTTATTTTTCCTTGGTTAGTGTACAGACTTTTCACTCAATGTGGACCCTCCAACTTCTTGACAAAGCATCCAATGCATCATCCACCTAATAAAAAAAAAATTGTCGAGTCAGACAGCAAGTGACTTTTCAAGAATTCTTTGCGAAATATTTTGGGTTTTCTGGAAAATAAGCAATTGGTAGAGAATTATTTTTATGGTTATTCTGTGAATTTTTCCAAGTCAAAACTCTGACAAGAAACTAGAATTTTTTTTTTTTTTTTTTTTTTGGGGGGGGGGGCGTTCATCCCAGACAATTTTATAATCATAAACAAAACAACAGCAAATATAAACAGTATGAAAATATACTCTTTGTTTATCTTATAAATATTTGCTAGAGAAGATCCTTCTTAATCAGTATTATTTGGATTATTCGGACTATTGTCCTCATCTTTATTGTAATCTGTAAAATGTTTCGGTCGGTGAGCCCTCCATCCTTCTTCAGGTATTTCTTATCGGACTCGGGAGCTTTCTCAAACTCTGGAACATTCTTTTCGAACTCCGGAACCTTCTTGTCGTTATCAGGAGCCATCACGGAATTTTGAATCCGAGGGTACATCGGCCGAAACGTTGTACAGATAACAATAAAGATGAAGACAATAGTCCGAATAATCTAAATAATACCAATTATCAAACCTCATCTCAAAAATTCAGAGAAAAATCTTTCTTATCTCTGACCCGAATTAGTAGTACCTTTTAGGGTCACATTTGTAGGTATATTTGATAAGTTTTAGTATTAATTAGTAATACTTGAAACCCCATAACTGATTGCTGCGAAAGTTTATACTAAATAGGAATAGTTACTTGAAACTATATAATTGTGTATCTTTGTGTATTTATACATTAATACACGTGTTCCTTATTCTTCCGACTGTTATCATCTTGCAACACCTGTTTAAAATGAGACCGTCCAAATAGTCCAATATGGAATGCAAAAATATAAATTCTTATTATCTGGTGCTTCTCATCTGCAGAATTCTTATTTCTTATGCGTGTCGTCACATCAGCTAAATAATGGACAATTCCGTTTTTATTAGAAAGAAAGAAAGGAAAAGAAAATAACATGCTACACAGAAAATATATAACAAGAAAGAAAGAAAGAAAGAAAGAAAGAAAGAGAGTAGGGGGAAGATAGAGAGAGAGAGGGGGTTAAGCGCGAAAGCGATAACGCTAATCTGTTTCAATTGAACATAATGAAAAGAAGGAAAGAAAGAAAAAAAGAGTGTAAGAAAGTTAAATCAAGATTATTATACTTTTTACACAATGAAGTATTTTTCAATTGCTCTTAAGTAAACATATCGAACGTTGTAATAATTGAATTATCATACTATAATATATACACAGGTCCTGCTAGTGAATTATCAATATCAGATAGGAGTATATACTGCAGCGAACAAGGGATTATTATTAACTCTTTGCCTACTTCATGCCGCTCACAGCAGCTCTCCCACCACGGCGATCCTACCGTAAAATGTAAACTGTAGTTCTTTGAATAGAATGCGTTCTGAGATGAATAGATACTGAACTTTGAAATATACCATCATACAGGTAAAAAAAAATACCAAGAAAATTTTGTACAGCCGTGGGGAGATTGGGTAGGCAGAGTTAAATAGTACAATCCGGACTCGTGGATATTTTAACACAGTTTAAATAGTTTAAAAAGTAAAGCCAGTGAACTAGTCTATTGTCGGTATCATTCGAACAACGAAAGAGTCTATCCCCTCTTCGCTAGATCAGAGAGCAGAACAGAAACAGAAACAGAAACAATTGCATACAAAAAATGTTTGTTTGTTTTGTTTTGTTTTACGGCATATCAACCTCAGTGGGTCATTTAATGCCGATAAAGTTTTGAAATAAATCAATTCTTAATGGATAATACAATTTTTTTATAAATACATTTTTCTATTTAACCCATAGATGGGACCCTAACAGGTACTACCACTCCGGGTCAGAGTGGACCAGGGAGCAATGGTGATGAAGGGGTGCTCCACATTCCCCAGACCTCCAGAACTGGAACCTCACCATCAGATAGAGTTTAACGTCATTCCCAGGACATGTAGACCCGCAGCCACCGCCTTCTAGCACCCATATGAGAAAAAGGGGTTGGGGCTTGCCATAAGGGCAATAGGGTTGGGAAAATCATATAGGTGCTAGGTACAAAAAAAAAGTCTTGTTTTTATTCTGAAATTCAAACAGCGGAATTCCATTTCATTTTATAATACAATATACTATGAAGGGCCGGGTTAGCTGAGTCGGTAGAAGCGTTCGGCTAGAAATCACAAGGTTCCTAGTTCGATACTCGCCCCTCGCCAACTCAGCGTATGAGTAGCACAGGAATCTGTGCGGTAAAGTAAGGAGCTGATGGTAGGTGTGGCGCTCCACCTCAGACGCTAAAAATAATCTCCTTGGTCTAGCGCTAGTGAAAGAGGATAGACTCCCTCGCTGATTGGCTGATACCGACATTAGGCCACCTCGACGACTTTACTTACTTACTTACTTATAATACAATCTGGTTGGTTGGTTGGTTGTTATTTAGTTTAATAGCATATCAAACCTTGTGGGTTATTTAATGCCAAATATATATATATTCAACACGAGCAGGATACGACACATGGTCAATTTCTTAAGCGGAGTTCAACAGGTTTGAATTCAGAATTTTCCTTCTCCTAGCCATGGTTAAAGAACCAGTCTGCCCTGATATTTACCCATAGCTGGAGGGAGAGTAGGATTCATACCTTTCCCAAGGGTATTAGCGCTAAGTGAAATGCAATTACCACGTCCAGGATTTGAACTCGTGGCGACGATTCAATTTCCCATGACTTTAACTATTACACCACGCGCTTCCTATTTATATATATGATTTTTAAGCGAACAGTGTGTAGGTAAATATTGGTTTGGTTTTATAAGCTGGTATGAATTATTTTCATTTATTTCATATATAATGATAAATTGTATTGATAAATTATTAGAATTAATAAACTGGTGGTTGACTCTCGGCTAAGATCAATTTGAAGAATAAGGCTAGGATAATCATATAGGGGCTGCGGCTTGATACGACAAGCCTATTGATCGGTGGGGTCTCTCTGACCGCCCTTATAGCCCAAGTAAAGGTCAAATTGGAGTGTTACATATCACTGGACACTTAGTACCCGGATCACAAACCGCTGATCCACCACAATCCTATCTTTAGGCTTCACGGGTTGCGATCCACGGCCAACAGGTTGTTCCATTGGTGAGATCTTCTGCAGGGGTGTAATCTGCGTATTTTACAGTCCCAGCCGATGGTATAACAAGCTGTAAGTAACAATCTAAGGATCATCCCTAGAACGAAGAAAATGAACCCGACGAGCTAAGTTCAAATTCTGGGCGAGGTTGTTTGTATTTCGCGATGCAATAATGCTCTTGAAAAGAGGCATGAACCCATCTTTTTAAGTTGTGATTAAATGATAGAATAGACTTAGTTCTCTTGTCTTGTTTAGTATTGAATACCCAGACCATATGACCTTAAGGTACCCGTTTTTGATCTCGATTAAGAAAGGACATGTTTTCCATTTCCGGTTGTTTGTTAGGGGTTAGGGTTAGGGTTGGGTTTAGGGTTAGGGTTAGGGGTTAGTTTTATAAATTTTAAATCTAAAAATCGTCTGTTAAAACAACCGGATATTGACGGTGTAAATGAAAAACATGTCTTTCTTAATCGAGATCAAAAAGGGGTGCCTTAAGGTCATATTGTCCGAATACCCTATACTATATGTTTCCAGGCGTCCCACGGTGGGTTAATGGTTAACGAGTTACTTTCGCAGATACATTACTACTGCAAAGTGAGTTCGATCCTCGCTGGATGCCCCAGACTTTTGACATAGTAGCACATCTTACTCGTGGTTGAATAGATAACTACTATATGCAATGCAATGCCATGTAATAATTAGCAAGCTATTCTCCCAAAACAATTACTGGTAAGTTCAATTCTCTTTCGATGTTCCATACTTGTGACTTTGTGTCCCATCCTACTCGTGGCGAACGGGTTGGGTAAATATGTTCCAAGGAAACAACTATCATTCTTTATAATTAGTTACACAAGCCATCAATAAAATTTCCGCGTGAATGTTATCATATGACTATACAGTGATAATCTGACTTAAAAATGTCCGAGTTTTCCGAGTAACGAACTGTCACTCGGTTGATTTCTTGGTTTGGATTGAGAGCTAAAATTTAAGGTACGAGAAAGCATCAGATACACTTATGTTTATAAGTTCATTAAAATCATTTAAATTTCCAAATTTATTAGCCAAAGAAGTAATAGCGCGACTAGAATTCGAACCCGCTTATTACGATGTCACAGTGGTGCACCTTAGCCATTACTCCACGGAAACACTACCCATGGGACGTTGAAATATCCCAACATGCAGGTAAAAAATACAAAGAAAATTTGGTACAGCTGTAGGGGAAATTTGGTAGGCAAAGATTAATGGAAAACAAAATAAAGAACTAACGAGATGCGTTGCATGGGTGGATTACACCGTGATGTAATGGTTAACGTGCAGGACTGTGATATCGAAATAAGCGAGTTCGAACTCTAGTCGCGCTCTTACTTCACTTTCGGACTTAAAGTTGGCAAAGAGTTGAGCCTTTTTGTTGATGCTTTTGTTTTTTTTTTTGTTTTTTTTTGTTTTTTGTTTTTTTGTTGTTTTTTTTTGGGGGGGTTTTTTGTTTTTTTTGTTTTTTTTTGTTTTTTTGTTTTCTGTTTTTTTGTTGTTTTGTTTTTTGTTTGTTTTTGTTGTTGTTTTAGTTTTGTGATATTGTCTTTCTCTGCTTTAATTTTCTTGAATAATTTTTTTGTATTTTGGACTGATGTCCTCATCTTTTGTCTGAAATATCAAAATTATTCATATCAACCTCAGTTCTATTTTCTTCTCACGTCCAGGATTTGTAGTCTTAATCCGTTGGGAAGGATTTATCATCCAGATTACAAGATTGCTGTCTCTCCGTTGTAAAACAGACATATTTTAACGTACAAGTTATGCAAGAAAGAAAGAAAAAAATGTTCAACCAAAATGGCTGACATTTCGAGCCGACAGAAATTAATGGAAGACCAAAGAGTTACCTCCCTTCCCAGTCGCTCGGAAAGATTTTGTACTTATTTGGGATTCTCTTTGAAAATATAATAGACCGAAACAAGAAACGTAAGAAAATATTTCTTTTCGAAACTTTTGTATGTTGTTTTCTTTTCACATTTCTGGGAGAGTTCTAAATATTATTCATGCCTTCAAGACCGAAAGACAAACCCAAAGATCTAGAGAACATGTAAATCTAATTTTTAACAAGCGTATATTGTTATCCTTCACATGAAGAATAATAACTTAAATTCTCAATCAGGGCGGAGGGGGTCAAAGTTTATGTACCGGACATGTATACCGAAAAGTGGGGGTACCTTAAGGAAAAATTGTCATAGAGTAAAAAAATACCTAGTACCTATGACTTAAGCATAACATTTATTATCTAGATGTAGATATAATATAAATAATTTGCAAGTTTTTAAGTTTTAATATAATAAAATATCATGTTAAATTAGAAAGGCTAATAAAACTAAATAAGAATGCAGATAAAAAGATTTGAAACAGAGGGGGTATTATCGAAAAATAGAACAGCTTTGAAACTAACTCTTCCATCATTTTCCATTACTCCCCTCTTTCATTGGTAATTTTTCCTAATTTAACTCTTTACTTAAAATAGGAAGTAAAGGATAATATTACAGTTATTTCTTCTTCTTAATGAATTTCTTTTAAGATTTATCCCAGAGATTTTTGCTCATATTCAATAAGATAAAACCAAACAAGTTAGAAATCAATAATACTTAGCATATATTTATTAAAATCAATTTTTTAAGATCAATATGCAAATTAGCCTTCCCATTCACACTGTAAACCACTATTTTGTTGTATATATAAATACAATTGCGTATTATTAGTATGTTGATATGGTCAATGGTCAACAGTCTTAATAATGTAAAACAATTTTATTATTCATTGAGGTTTAAATAAAAATAAAATCATGGAGAATGTGATGTAAATAACTAAGGGAACTGTGAATTGAGTAGTAATATAGTTTCGGTTACAGACAGACAAACACACAATCTCCATTATAATAAGATGTAGATATAATATAAATAATCTATTTATCCATATATAGACATAATGGTCCATATTACCTTTAGGCCCCCCTTTTTAATCGCGATTAAGAAGGGACATGGTTTTCATTTACACCGCCAATATCCGGTTGATTGTAAGGGATTAGGGGTTAGGGTTAGGGGTTAGGGTTAGGTGTTAGTTTTATAAAAAAATTTTAATCTAAAAATCGTCTGTTAAAACAACTGGATATTGACGGTGTAAATAAAAAACATGTCCTTTCTTAATCGAGATCAAAAAGGGGTGACTAAAGGTCATATAGTCCGAAATAATTTATTTATCTATAAATAGATAATAAATTAAAATAATTTGTAATGAATTATTTCAATATTTTTTAATGCATGTCATCTTGTCCTTTTTTCTATAGCTTTAACTTTTAACTTATCTAATTAAGTCATTTTAGAATTTAATGAAGATATATTCATTCAACTGTGGCATATGGAGATCTAATAGATTCCAGTGGCATACATATCCGTACCTAAAACTTGACGCTACCTCTGTTTCAATATCTATATACAGTTGTACCTTGACTTACGAGTGTCCAAACTTACAAATTTTCCGAGTTACGAGCTGTTACTCAGTTGATTTTTTTGTTTTGCATTGGGAGCTAAAATTTGAGGTATGGGTGAATTTCAAATACGCTGATGTAAATAAGTTCACTAAAAATATTTGAGTTTTCAAATCTATTACTTTTTGTAAAGGAATATGAAAACATATTAGAACATATAATTCATTACATTCTATTTTATATGTTTTTATACAATACAGAGCTATTTTTCTTATCAAAAAAAAACGTAACGAAAATATTGGGGTGATTTTTTGGGCAGGGTAGAGGCTGGAACGGGTTAATGGTATTTCCGTTACAAGCGGAACGAATTAAATTCTTAAGTCAATGTACCACTGAAAGGGGTTGCACCCGTTTACATATGTACGTGTCGACTTATAAACTCAGAAAAGAGATGTCATTGAGCATTAAAATTGCGCATACACTTTAATATGTTTATAATAAATAAAAGTACAAAATTTTTTTTTTATTTTTACTGATTAAATGACATAATTTAATAATCAAGAATCAATAAATCAATTTGTGGAACTTTTCACACGTAAGTACAAAATGCATGTAAAACGAAAATATTTTCACTGTAACTGAACAGGCTATTAATAAATGAATCAAAGTTTTTTGTCATATGAGGACAGATTTCTTAGAACAACATACATTAATTTTTAATTAATGTGACTCAAAAACATTTTTAAAGAAATAAACTGTTCGAAGAATAAACGAATAATTTTCAGCTGAATTAATATGCGAAATATTCCTCTTGCAAATAAGTTCATGTTTAATTCTTAGATGATTTTTATTGTTGTATTTTTAAGGGTAAAAAAATTAATTAAACAAATATGGAGATGCCTCCATCTTGTTTAAAACACATAAACTCAGTTTTATTTGAGTTTACATGGAGGCCAGTGACTCTTGTCGCCTTCTCTAGGCTATAAAGCAATGATTCGCTTTGTGATACATTCGAGGTTAATCCCCGAGGTAAGATCACAAAAATATTTAGACGATATTTAGAATATTTTCAACATGAATCTATTTTTCGACATAATCGCGATTTCGGTCAATGTATTACTGTAGGTGCTGTGTGTGTGTGTGTGTGTGTGTGTGTGTGTGTGTGTGTGTGTGTGTGTGTGTGTGTGTGTAAAAAGTAATGCCATTTTGTTTAGGACAGGTATAATTACCAACACAGGACCATGAATCAGACATCAAAAGGAGGCTGGTCCCCTGTGGATCACATCCCTACTTCTCCACATAGTCACCGTTTCATTCAATAACAATATTCCTCCTTCGAATGAGACTATATATCCCTGCCCCGTAAAATTCTTTTGACTGTTCTTTGAGACACTTCTTCACTACAGATTTCACTTCTTTATCACTGGAATAATGTTTTCCTCTCAAATTCTCTTTCCTGGGGCCCCAACTAT
Organism: Doryteuthis pealeii; assembly: GCA_023376005.1. Lineage (NCBI taxonomy): Eukaryota > Metazoa > Mollusca > Cephalopoda > Myopsida > Loliginidae > Doryteuthis > Doryteuthis pealeii. Next base: position 23,109,812 of record CM042150.1, on the reverse strand, counting down.
GGGTAAATAGAAAGCCAGACTGGGCTCTTTAAGCTAGGTAACCAGTCTAGGAGAAGGATAACTCTGAATTTAAACCTGTTAAACTCTGCTTAAGAAATTTACCTTGTGTCGCATCCTGCTCGTGTAGAGGGGTTGATATATAAACATCAGAAACCACACATGTACATATTGATATTCTGCCAAAATATGGTTAATTAATGCATGAAGAAGATAACAGAAGATCTAAAACACGTGTCGCATATGAAAGATAATTTTTTTTTTTAAAACATAATCCTTTTTACGAACCTTTTTTTTATAGAATATATATATATATATATATATATATATATATATATATATATAATAGATTTTTTGAAAGCGAAGTAATGCAAAATATATGTTGAGAAAACATATTTATTAAATTCTTTGGTGTTAAATACTTAATATTTTCAGCGCAAACGGCCATCTTCAAAGTATCGAAAGTTTTGAAAGTTTATATCCTTGTTTGTTGAAATCGACCGTGGTGTTATAATCCGGTGAATGTGATTTTCTGATGTAAATATAGAATTCGACTGATTCCGTCATATTCCGTTAATTCCCGTGTTATGGCGTTCTGTGGGAACTTTTGAAATTTCAGTTTTTTTGCTATAAATAAATAAAGAAAAAGAAAAGAAATATATCTGAAATTTCAAAAGTTCCCACAGAACGCCAGAAGTAAAGAAATAACAAAAGACTTAGAGGATTAGCATTATAGTCTATTTCAGGGAGCTTAGACAAAGTGTCTAACTCTCCCGACTCATCAGATGTACTGATAAGTACATGTTACAACAGTATGAAAAGTTTGGTTATTTCTTTATTATACTAGCAAATATATGCACCCTCCGGGTGCAAGTATTTAAGTTTTAATGTAATAAAATGTTGTATTAAATTAGAAAGGCTAATGAAACTAAATAAGAATACAGATAAAAAGATTTGAAACAGAGGGAGTATAATAAAGATTTGAAACAGAGGAGTATAATAAAAAAATGGAACAACTGAAACTTACTCTCCATCACTCTCGTCTTTCATTGTTATTTTTTCTAATTTAAGTATTTAGTTAAAAGAGGAAGTAAAGAATAAAATGACAGTTATTTTATCTTGTTAATGATTTCATTTAAGATTCATTGAAGAGATTTTTGCTTATATTCATTAAAATAAAACAAACAGTTAGAAATCAATAATACTAAGCACATATTTATTAAATTTGACTTTTTAATATTAATATGCAAATTAGCCTTCCCGTTCACACTGTAAACCGCTATTTTGTTGTATATATAAATATAATTGCATGTTGTCAGTATGTAGACATAGTTAACAGTATTAATAATGTCAGACAATTTTATTAATAATTGAGGTTTAGATAAAAATAAAATCATGGAGAATGTGATGTCAATAACTAAGAGAATTGTGACTTGGGTAGGAATATAGTTTCGGTTACAGACAGAAAAACACACAATCTCCATTATAATAAGATATTTGCTCTGTGACTAACATTAACAGCATACATTGAGCTCTCAAACTGCGACAGGTTTTTTAAATAAAACTCTTGTGTCGTAAGGAAGATTTCTTCTCTGGGCTGTTGGATTATATATATATATATATATATAAGGGTTTCTAAAAATCAACATTGAATCACGAGACTTACATGCTATTCCACAAATTCATCCGACGGCTCAACACACTTGACACATAGTTTCTCAAGTTTCATTTAACCTTCCCGAAAGATTCATTAAGCATTTCGGAAACAAAAGGTCATTCATTCATTCCCTTGATTTTTTCCGACAACATATATGTATATATATATGTGTGTGTGAAGAAAGGAAGTGAATCCGACGGTATGTAGTATATTAAGAAAATTGAAAAAAACAGGTTTAAATGGGTTAAGTGGTGAGTTTATTGGCCGACGCTGCAGTGTTTCGATCTATTAATTAGATCATCTTTAGGGCATTTGTTGGTATGTGGAAGGTGATAAGAAATTATTTATCACAGAATAACGAGAAAAGCGAGTGGTAGTCCTTGTCATTCAGTCTGTTTAAAAATTTTTGAGGTTTGAAAAAGGAGACGGTTTTGAAATATGACATCAAATATTCTATTTTATGGCGTGAGTATGGGACGCTGTAAGTGTGTACTTTTTTTAGGTAATATATATATATATATATATATATATATATATATATATATATATATATATTTTAGGTATATATATATATATATATATATATATTTATATGTGCATTTTTAGGTATATATATATATATATATATATATATATATATATTAACCCACCCCTCAGCACGAGCAGGATGCGACACAAGGTCAATTTCTTACGCCGAGTTTTGAATTCAGAGTTTTCCTTCTCCTAGACTGGTTACCTCGCCATGGTTAAAGAGTCCAGTCTGCTCTGCTATTTATCCATAGCTGGAGGGGGGATTGGATTCATACCTTTCCCAAGGGTATTAACGCCATGTGAAATGCCAACGGTTTCGTCCAATAATTGAACTCGCGTTGACGAGTCCATTACCTATATTTCATATATATATATTCACACATATATATATATATATATGTGTGTGTGGTGTGTGTGTGTGTGTGTAAAATGTAATCCAAATGACTGGTAAGTAAGAGATAATTCTATTTAGGATCTTCGAAATCTCACTGTATAACCATACTGCATGCTCTTATAGCTGCAAACATATACTCATACAAGGATTATTATAAATCCCTAAAGAGAGCTCAATGTATATAACGGGATAACGGTTTGTTAAGTTTTACTTTCTTTGAAAGCTATATATATATATATATATATAATATATATATAATATACCAAGCGTGTTGGTAGATCCTTGCGGAGAGAAAAAAAACAGCAGAAAGTTTGATTGTAAAAAATATACTACCAAACATCAACCAGGAAGAAAAAATTTTTTGAAAAAAGAAAGGACCAAGATATTCGTACCAACAAAAATAATTATTGGTACAGTATTTGGCCAAAAGAAAAAAACAATTTATATGTATATATATGTATATAAGATATATATATATTCATATAACCGCGCTAGGAGAAAGCTAATATGTAAAAAGGGCTCGATACCTAAGTAGAGCCAAATAACAAAGATAATCTAATGAATCAGACGAACCTACTATTAGTTTCGCATAAAGCTCTTCAGGGCTAAAATCTGACTCAGAGTCAGAGTCAGATTTTATATATATATATATATATATATATATATATATATATATATATATATATATAACCTTTCACTGTTTAGCGTAAAAGCATTTACTCGCCTGTTGTTTACAGACTTGAGTTCTCTGATGATTGTAAAATCATAAATCCTGTAAGTTTGTTTGTATCAATTAATTGTTCGCCCCTGGCTGACAGTCCCCGATAGCCGTGAGGGTAAGGAGTTTGACAGACGAAAATTCTGTCGGCTAGAGGTAGCTATTAAAAAAGTCGAGCCGCACTGATGAGAAGTAAACTTTCGAAATACGTGTCTGTGGATGACTGTATATATATATAATATATATATATATATATATATATATATAATATATATATATTGAAAAGATAGATAAAATAAAGGAAAGAAAATGTTAAATGGATAAAACAGTTTTTCCTTGTACACACTGCATTCTATTTATTACTATTTTGAATATAAAATAAAATAGTAACAATATAAAAATATTAAAATTTTATTTATATTATCATGATTTTATTTTATATTTAAGATTGTAATAAGTAGAATACAATGTGTACAAGGATAAACTCTCGGTCGAAACACGTGTAGACATTTCATTTAAACCATTTTTATCCATTCAACATTTTCTTTCCTTTATTTATTTATCTTTTCAACATAGTGTCGTATTCACTTCCACTTTTCAAATTATATATATATATATATAAGATTTTTGGATGTTTGTTTATTTAGAAACGTTGCTGAATAAAGTATATATTAAATTTTTACTTGAAGGCACTTACAACGCATGTATCGCATAAAATTCGATACTTTTTTTCTCATAGAAAATGAACTTGACAAGTGTAATCCCAACAAAGGATGGCTCGATGTGTAGAATACCGTACAGACTGTTTCGACTATTAAGTCTCATCAGCGGTATATACTAACGATTTCCCTCCGACAGAAATCGAAACCGGGACTTCAGCAGACACAGTGAAACACTAGTGAAACACTTTTATCGCCTCGGTCACAGTACACAGCTGACCATCCTAGCGAAATTAAGCTTGTCAAATGATACTACTACTACACGCCTCTACCATAATAGGTAAGGGGGCGTTATCAATAACGCCCCCTTACCTATTGTCAAGTATCGAATTTTATGCGATACATGTGTTGTAAGTGCCTTCAAGTAAAAATTTAATATATATATATATATATATATATATATATATATATATATATATGTATTGCATTTCGGCTAGCATAGCGCTAATACCGTAGGAAAAGTTTTGAATCCAATCATTTTTCCTCCAGTCGTAGATAAGTAGCAAGTCAGATCGGCCTCTTTAACTTTGGTATGGCAACTGGTCTTGGAGACGTAAAACTCTGGAATTCAAATTCAATTCCTGGTGAGGAATGGGCTCCACCTGACTAATCCACCCGAAGATACGCTACATGGGTAGCGCTTCGACGACCGAGCCAGGTTACGGGACCATTTCTCCGTTAGATCAAGAATTTCGATGATTAACTCTTTGCCTACCGTAATCCGCTGGCAGCGGCTCTCGCATGTGCCACTTGTTTCACTGAAAATTCACTACGTGAACTTCCCTGCCACCTATAGCTTTGTCTGCAAAGTAACCCTGATACAGGTACTTGATTCTTTTTTTTTCTTTTTTTGCAATAGAGAACAATTTTAATGGAAATATCCAGCAAATTTGGTACAACCGTGGGAAAATTTGGTAGGCAAAGAGTTAAAAAGCAACGTTCAGAGCTAATGTAACCCCACCAACAAAATTATTAATTATTTGCAAAACTGACTGAAAACTGAATTCTTCTCTAAATGTTATTTTAAAAATATGACCCTCGTGTGTATTTTTGAAAATAATTTTATTTTTCTAAAAACTTTTTGTACATATAACAAAAATCTAAATAAAGTTCATAAATACTTGTTGAATTAAAATGATAAGAAATATATTTGTTTAATATATTTTCGTCTTTGTCAATAAAATGTAACAATATAAAGAAGTTAAGAATTAAACATGAATCCTTATATTTAGGTGGAAAATTTTGCGTGTCAATTCAAACGAAAATTATTCGTTTTTTCAATGAATAGTTTATTCTTTTTTTTAAGTTTTCAAGTGACACTGATTATAATAATATCATTTCTTCTAAGAAATATGAAGAAACGTATTCTTTTAAAAATTTGAATTATCGATGGACAATGCTTTATTTTATTTTTGTAATTTTTTTCATATATTTAAAATTTTATTTTTCGTATTGCATTTCTTTTTTCTTTTTTTCTTTTTTCTTTTTTTCTTTTTTTGAGGGGGGGGGGTCTATTTAAAAGACCATTTTTAAAAAAGGTTCCCCAGTTGCAGGTTGAATATTATGTTGAACCCACAAACATTTTTAAAAAATGACAACAGTTAAGGCAAGGAGAACAAAGATAAAGTGATTAGGTTAAAAATCGCAAAAACAAATAGATGGATTTTTATCCTAAAATGAGCAGTTCGCATTGTAGTTGGTTTTATGTCGTGAAAAGGAAAGTTTAATCGGTAGCCCAAGCGTTAAGCTGGACTGATGGTGACTAGCTCGTCATCGACCCAGGCTTGAAGCTGGCTTGGTCGTTGTCAACCAGGCAGCATATTTGAGGTCAAGGAAGGTGTGACCAAGTTGTTTGCATGTAGTTTGATTTTGTCCTGAAAAGGACAGTTCATTTATGTAGTTGGAATTTTTGTCCTGAAAAGGACAGTTTATTCGAATGACGTTGAGTTGGCTGGAGAGGATCTGCTGCAGTTGAATGGAACAAGTACCTCACTTTAATCCTATTCGTCAGGAACGGGCAGTTGCCATTGATGTCTGAATCTAGACGCTGAATATATGCTAATTTTTTAAGGGTCTGGTTTAGCTCAGTCAGGAGAAAACCCGCCTAGAAATTGCAAGGTTCCTGGTTCGATACCAGTTCCCGCCAACTCAGTGCATGAGTAGCACAGTTCGGGTAATCTGATCTGTGCGGTAAAGTGGGGATTTGACGGTTAGTGTCGCGCTCTACTTCAGCAAAAACAATTTCATTGGTCTAGTCCTAGAGAAAAGTGGATAGACTCCCTCGCTACTCGACTGATACTGGCAATAGGCCACGCTACCAACAACTTATATGCTACTTTTTAGTGCCTTTTTAGTACTTTCGTTAGCGAATAGTAGCTTGGTATGAAACATATTCATGATCTTTTTTTTTTGGTGGGGGGGTCTCAAAAATATTGTTTTACAATTATTACTAGATTACAAAACAATACTTTTCTAAAAAGCATTAAATTCAAATTTCAGCAATGGAATGTGTCTGATATTTAAACATGGCGGTCTTGCGTGTTTCTTTATTTGTTTTTTTTTTGTTTGTTTGTTTTTGTTTTTTTTGGGGGGGGGGGTTACTTACTTATTGTTAATACTCTGGTTGCCTTTTTAGGCATTTAGTTACCTTATTAGTAAATACAACTGTAGAAAAAGTTGTAGTCTCAGTAGTAGAAAGTCTGTTGTATTCCTTTAAATTTTAGGTAGAATAAGAGTGTAGCTCTTTCTAGCATAGAATCCAGTTAGCAACATATTTTAGGATAGCTGCAAAAAGATCTTAATTGATCTTCTAGGTCATTTCTGATTGGCCCATTTTTACCGGAAATTCCTACTTCATATATATATATATATATATATATATATATATGTGTGTGTGTGTGTGTGTGTGTGTGTGTGTGTTTGTGTGTGAAGAAAGGATTGAATCCGACGGTATGTAGTATATATTAAGAAAGAAAGAAAAAAACACAGGTTTAAATGTGTTAAGTGGTGAGTTTATTGGCCGACTATGCAGTGTTTCGATCCATCAATTCGATCATCTTCAGGGCATTTGTTGGTATATGGAAGGTAATAAGAAATTTCTATCACAGAATAACGAGAAAAGCGAGTGATAGTCCTTGTTTATCAGTCTGTTTAAAATTTGAAGTTTGAAACAGACTGATAAACAAGGACTATCACTCGCTTTTCTCGTTATTCTGTGATAAAAAAATTCTTATTACCTTCCATATACCAACAAATGCCATGAAGATGATCTAATTGATAGATCGAAACACTGCAGCGTCGGCCAATAAACTCACCACTTAACTTATTTAAACCTGTGTTTTTTCATTCTTTCTTAATATTACTATATATATATATATATATATATATATATATATATATATATAGTATATTAAGAAAGAATGAAATAATATATATATATATATATATATATATATATATATATATATATATTTCGGGGAAATTGAGTCTATATCACATTTATAGTTCCATTGAATAAGAGTAAGCATAAGTTAGAAAACTACAAAACATGGACTTAAACAAATTCAGAACTTTTTAATATGGGATGGCTGACGTTATTTCAGCAAAGCAATTATTTTAGGCATGTTTTCTGTCAATTTCTTACATTATTCAATGAGGAATGCGATTTAGAGTTTAGAATGATTGACTCGATTGATAGTAAAATTATTTT
>CM042150.1:23082087-23094587 GCA_023376005.1 Doryteuthis pealeii | reverse complement strand
TGCGATTCCTTGACCTCTAGCTCATGCGCACTGACTTGAGGTCACACGTGGGGATTGCTATCACTGTAAGCCATTTCATCTTCCGCAGGTTCTAGGCACTTTAGATTAAAAAAATAAAAAAAGAATTCATCAGTGAGACTTACTTATGTTTTCCTTTCTTCGTTTTCTGAACAGCTGGGTTTGATCGTCATCTCAATCCATCTTCATACGAAAAAGAAAAATACGTTTCGAATTATTTGTAAAAATATGTAAACAAAAGGGTGCAGTTGTTAGATTTACGTTATTCCAAAGGGCACGGAACAGTACGATGCCAAATACTATGCTCAAGTTACCATCATCATCATCATCATCATCATCATCATCATCATCATCAGGCTGCGCTTATAGCACGGACTACCGTGACCCTTTGTCGCCGCCCGTGCCTGTCGGCCATCGTTCCTGGAAGGTTTTCTACACAACGTCCAGTATCCGCACATAGCCACACTGGTGTGTCCTTGTGTAAGGGTCCCAGTGATGTCGATAGCTTTTTGATTTAGTGCGCCCTGGGACACACATATTTCCTTTGAATGAGTCCCCGGGAAAATTTATGGGTCCCGACTAAAGCTGTCTAACTTCTACTTTGTAACCTATTCTGTGTAATTCGTTTCTAAGAAACTATTAAATTACAGTTAGCTTGAAAATGTAGGGAAAGGAAAAAGAAAAACACTGGGATGCATGGATACGATTTTACTGCGTCCTTTAAGATTTTTCTGCGTCAGGGATGCAGGACGTGTGCCTATCATATGGTGTTCATTGGGGAACGTAACTTATCAGTTCGTCCTTGCTTCTACAACAGTGTCCAGCGTATCTCATTCGGAAGTAAGGACGAACTCAAAAGTAACGTTCTCCTGTGGACACCTACATATAGACAAACAGGTGTGGAATAACCAGCAAAGTATTACATTGATCAGGTTTGTGCGGATACTGGATGTCGTGAAGGGGACTTACTATTAGCGATGATTGATAGGGACGGGTGGTGAGAAAAAGACTCATGAGAATACGTGCTGTTAGTGTGACATGATGATGATAAGTTGATCTCGTTTGTTTGGCTCTTTAACCTTGGTTCGGCAACCAGTCAAGGAAAAGGAAAACCGTGAATTCAAATATGTTAAAGTACGCTTAAAATATTAACCTTGTGTCATATCCTGAAATAATTATTTACATTTGATAAAAAAAATTGCTAACTAATGAAGTCATTAATTTATGAAATTAAGATGAGAGTTGCTCTGTCCTTTCAACTCTAGCTAAATTTCAATTATTTTGTATCGGGCGACACCAATTTTTCACCTTAGAATTGGATCTTCGGGATCGGGTGTATAGTTATCAACTAAGCTTAGTTTAGATATGGCACAAGGCCATGAGTATGGGGCGCCCAATGAGAATCGAACTCATCAACAATGGTCTGCGGATCTAGCTTGCTACCATTACATCACATGAGGTGCCCAGATAGATTACATTTAATATTGTCTATAGATAAATACACATTTACAAATATTTGAATATAAAAAGGATTTTATAGGTTATACTGGAACATTAAAATGAATATTATTTGGTATTATTGATTGTCAAAATCTACACCGTTGAAACTCTGTAATCAAAAATGAAATTATACATACATATATATATATATATATATATTATTATGTGTGTGTGTGTGTGAGTGTGTGTGTGTGTGTGTATAATTTCATTTTTGGTTACAGTGTTTCAACGGTGTAGATTTTGATAATCAATTATACCAAATAATATCCATTTTAAGTGTACTAGCAAATATATGCACCCTCAGGGTGCAAGTATTTAAGTTTTAATGTAATGAAATATCGTATTAAATTAGAAAGTCTAATAAGAAGGCAGATAAAAAGATATGTAACAGAGTGGGGGTATAATAGAAAAATAGAAATGAAACTTACTCTTCCATCACTCCCGTCTTTCATTGCTGAATTTTACTTATTTAACTATTTAGTTAAATTAGGAAATAAAGAATAGAATGACAGTTATTTTTTCTTGTTAATGGATTTCATTTAAGATTCATTGAAGAGATTTTTGCTTATATTCATGAAAATAAAACCAAACAATTAGAAATCAATAATACTAAGCACATATTTAATAAAATCACATTTTTAATATCAATTTGCAAATTAGCCTTCCCATTCACACTGTAAACCGCTATTTTGTTGTATATATAAATACAATAGCATGTTATTTGTATGTTGATATGGACAACACTAATAAAAAGGTGAAGCAATTTTATTAATAATTGAGGTTTAAATATAAATAGAATCATGGAGAATGTGATGTAAATAACGAAGGGAATTGTGACTTGAGTAGTAATATAGTTTCGGTTACAGACAGAAAAACACACAATCCCCATTATAATAAGATAATGTTCTAGTATAACCGTTAGCTGCTGAAAAATAAGATACGAACAAAGTGAGAAGTTCAATCTACCGCTCACACTCTCAAATCTCTCTCTTTATCTAACGGAGAAAACTAACATATATAAGGAGTAGATATAATCAAGATATATATAAAAAGGGGGAATGTGGCAGGCAGAATATGAAGTAAGAGACGGGTGAGTTTTTGACTTAATTGTAAATTACGACAAATAGGAACTAAATAAAATGGATTTTTTCAAACATAACTTAATCCCAAAACTAAGGAATATTTTGGGATAAAAATAAATAGGAAAAAAGCCTTTAACAAACAATTATTAATTCACTTAGCTTTTGCATGATATATATATATATATATATATATATATATATATATATATATATCGTTGGTTCTTACTGAATACCCAACAACAATTAAAGTAAAAATTAACCCATATATATATATATATATATATATATATATATTATAGGGGTTGTATTTATTTTAAGTCAAAAACTCACTTGTCTCTTCCCTTACATTCTGCCAGTTACTTTCCCCGTCTCTACATATATCTTGATTAACTACTCTTTATATATGTTAGTTTTCTCCGTTAGATTAAAGAGAGAGATTTGAGAGTGTGAGCGGTATCTTATTTTTCAGCAGCTAACGATTGGCTTAAGAGGGGTTGATTTTTTACTTAATTGCAAATTTTAGCAAAATGATTATAATGTTGTTTCTTTTTCTTTTCTTTTTTTTTTTTGGGGGGGGGTCTTCAATTCTCCGGTCGTAAATATTATGTCTGTATGTTTGTACAACAACCGAGAGTTGTTGGCACCCTTCCGTCTATTGAAAACGATGGCGTAGTGTCTACTTTTTTAAATCTGCAATTGCGTGAATGGCTGAAACAGACCAATTTTTGAATAGCAATCTCTGGTGAAGTGATTGCAAACACCCTTCCGTCTATTGAAGACGATGGCAAAGTGTCCACTTTTTTTTAAATCTGCAGCTGCGTGAATGGCTGAACAGACCAATTTTTGAATGGCAATCTCTGGTGCAGTGATTGCAAACAAACGGTGATGCTTGCTGGAGATGATGTTGTCTCTCCTTTCTTATGACTCTCTTTTCTGCGGCGGCTTCTTTCCTCTCTTTTTCACTCCTTATAGTTCCTTGTTTTTTGGGGGTTTTTTTTTTTTGGGGTTTTTTTTCAATTCACCGGTCGTAAATATTATGTATGTATATTTGTACAACAACCGAGCGTAGATATTTCTATAAAGAAAAAATAGTGGTGACCAGTTCAATAAAATCCACACACCCTATTTTTGTTTTATGAGGTTGTTGGCCAACTGATTCTACGAAAAGACTTAATCTTTCTGCTCTAAGTGCTTTTTTTTTTTTGTAGAATTCCTAAAATTGTTTGTTTTTTTTTTTCGCTTTTTTAATTATGTTTTTTTTTCGTGTTTTTGTTTTGTCTGTTATTTTTTTTTTTTTTGTTTGTTTTTTTTTTTTTTTTTTTATTTCATAAGAAAATTCGGTAAAGCCCGTAAAAAAAATGACAATCCGATTTTGCAATATCAGACGAATATGGTGGATGTACGAAAAATTTCCCAGCGATGTCGTAACAATTAATCTGGATAAACAGCCCTCATCCTCTACTGGAAACAGCGGGGGTTTAAAAAAAAAAGCGATTGTGCTAGCGAGAAAATAAATGACGATATGTTTCTCAGATGCTTCAATAAAAGTTGAAAAAAAATTTGTTTTTCTTTTTTTTTTTGTTTGTTTTTTATTTATATACTTACTTTGTTTATTGTTTTTGTTTTTTTGTTGTTTTTTTTTGGGGGGGTTAGATTACATTTTTTTTTGGGGGGGGAGGGGCGTTAGATACAGATTTTGAACTTTTTTTGTGTAGTATCTCAGCTTAAAAGAACTTGTATCTCATCTTGTAAATGAAAAAAAGCGTTTTTTTTTTTTTAGAATCCTAATAGAAAAATTTATTCTTACTCGCTCAATGAACTCCCGAGCCATCAACAATCCTAGGGGCCCCTCACCCTGGGGCCCCTGGCTTTAAAAAATAACAGAAAAATGTAAAATGCTGTAATATTTTATTTACCATCCTATAAAGCAGTTAAATAATAGATTACAACATTCCATCATCATTATCATCATCATCATCAACAGCACGGATTCCGTTGACTCTCTCTCTCTCTCTCTCTCTCTCTCTCTCTCTCTCTCTCTCTCTCTCTCTCTCTCTCACACACACACCACACACACACACAACACACACCATACCAACTGTCCCTATCAGCCATAGCTCTTGGCAAGTCCTCTAAGCGGCATCCAGTTTCTGCACAGAGCTGATGAATGTAAATATTTTGATAGTCGATTAACACTGGTATGTCCATGTGTAGGAGTCCACTGGAGAACGCCACTCATGATTTCATTCTTACTTCCTCAGCAGTGTCCAGCGTGTTTTATTGGTCTTACTTGGATGGTTTCTGAGATGTGGGGATAAAAAGGGTCGGTTTAAAAATAATGAGACAAATGTGTTCAAATTGGATACGGTGGAAGAAGTTTTTCAAATTTTTAGACAAATAGAAAGAAAGAAAGAAAGAAAGAAAGAAAGAAAGAAAGAAAAACTTCTGGCAGATAGATAGTTATATAGATAGAGAAAGAAAAAAAGAAAGAAAGAAAGAAAGAAAAGACTAGCAGCTAGATAGATAGATAGATAGATAGAAACAAAGAAAAGTATATCGCAAATAGATATATAGATATGAATAGACTAAGAAAGAAAGAAAGAAAGAAAGAAAGAAAAACTCTGGCAGATAGATAGTTATATAGAAGAGAAAGAAAGAAAGAAGAAAGAAAGAAGAAAGAAAGAAAGAAAAGACTAGCAGATAGATAGATAGATAGATAGATAGATAGATAGATAGAAACAAAGAAAAGTATATCGCAAATAGATATATAGGTATGAATAGACTAAGAAAGAAAGAAAGAAAGAAAGAAAAACTCTGGCAGATAGATAGTTATATAGATAGAGAAAGAAAAAAAGAAAGAAAGAAAGAAAGAAAAGACTAGCAGCTAGATAGATAGATAGATAGATAGAAACAAAGAAAAGTATATCGCAAATAGATATATAGATATGAATAGACTAAGAAAAAGAAAGAAAGAAAGAAAGAGAAAGAAGAAAGAAAGAAAGAAAGAAAGAAAGAAAATCCATTTTGTCTGAGGATAAGCCGCTAATGCACTGATTTGAAACCAGTGGTAAAAAACGCCTTTAAATTGTATAGTATACCATAATATATTTATATAGTCGATCTTTCATATTCGTGGGCATTTGTGGGGGGGGGAGGGCACATGTCTCCTGTAAAAGTAGAAAGACTCCAGATATATTTAGCTCCGTAACCATAACGTTTAATAATGTCTACCATATTTAAGACAATAAATAAGAATAAAAATAAAATTAGAACAAAATAAAACAATGCATTGTAATACAGCAGTTTCTTTTTTCATTAAATTTGAAATTACAGTATTAAAAATGTAGACTAACAGAGAGAGAGGGAAAGAAAGAAAGAAAGAAAGAAAGAAAGAAAGAATAACGAAAGAGGGAAGGAGAAGTGCGAGAGAGAGAAAGACAGACAGATAGACAAAAAGATGGTGCGCGTACAATACGTAAGGCAATAGATATACACGGCATATATTTATGGTGGCAAATGATTAAAAAAAATTTTTTTTCAAAAAAACAAAAAAAAAAAAAAACAGATTAATAATAATTTATATTTTATGTTTTTGTGACTGAGAAAACTTTCTTTTGAAAATTGTTTTTCTTTTTTTATATTTTCTCGTATAATCGAGTTGTCTACGACTTGTCGCAGTGAGCCGCAAAACTTTAAATATCCCATTCAATTACTTGTAATAGACCCACAAAAGTGAAGGTCGAGATTTAGTTCTTCACCCCCCCACAATATATATATATATATATATATATATATATATATATCTTATTATAATGGAGATGGTGGGTTTGTCTGTAACCGAAACTATATTACTATACAAGTCACAATTCCCTTTGTTATTTACATCACATTCTCCATGACTTTATTTCTATTTAAACCTTAATTATTAATAAAATTGTTTTTCATCATTAAGACTGTTGACCATATCTACATACTAATAACATGCAATTGTATTTATATATACAACAAAATAGCGGTTTACAGTGTGAATGGGAAGGCTAATTTGCATATTGATATTAAAAATTTGATTTTAATAAATAAATGCTTAGTATTATTAATTTCTAATTGTTTGGTTTTACCTTATTGAACATGAGCAAAAATCTCGGGGATAAATCTTAAAAGAAATCCATTAGCAAGAAGAAATAACTACAATTTTATTCTTTATTTCCTATTTTAACTAAATAGTTAAATTAGGAAAATTTACCAATGAAAGAAGGGAGAGTAATGGAAAATGATGGAAGAGTTAGTTTCAAAGTTGTTCTATTTTTCAATCATACCCCCTCTGTTCAAAATCTTTTTATCTGCATTCTTATTCAGTTTCATTTGCCTTTCTAATTTAATATGATATTTTATTATATTAAAACTTAAATACTTGCACCCGGAGGGTGCATATATTTGCTAGTATATATATATATATATATATATATATATATATATATACGTTAATATATGAGTAGTGGTTTACCGGTGGGTACGAGTACGATCGTTGGAAGCGCACAGTATCCAGGAGTTAAGACCGAGAAAAAACAAATACAAAGTGCTCAATACAATGTAGAGCAAAATTTATTTATAAAATGGATAAAAGTAACCTACTCGAGTTTCATCGTCTGAATCGTCAGGGTTACATCCGTTGAATTAATCGAGTTTTCGATTAATGTCAGTTGGTACCAATGTATGACCGTTGAAACAGGTCTTATCTTTTATAGATGAATGCTTATAAAAGATAAGACCTGTTTCAACGGTCATACATGCTACCAACTGACATTAATCGAAAACTCGATTAATTTAGCGGATGTAACCCTGACGATTCAGCCGATGAAACTCGAGTAGGTTACTCTTATCAATTTTATAAATATATATATATATATATATGATAGGATTGAGGTACTTACTACTTTCATAAATCCCCAAATGGGGTAGATGGGTGTCCTTAGCCTTGAACGTCATTCCATCTAGACAAGAAAATCTCTGTTATAAAACCTCATTCCAAGGAAATGTTAGGGTCGTAAATCCAAAAATCAAATCCGGAGCTGGAGTCCATAAATTGGTGTCATACTGAGCTTCGGCGCTATTCAGCAACTCCTGTGGCACTATTGTTGCCAAAAAGCAATGCTTTTTTGTTTGTTTTTCCTTAAGACAAGTAATAATATATATAAGGAAAAGTAAAATTTATCGCAGAATAATAAGGAGACTGTGAGAGTCTTTTGTTGATCAGTCTGTTTAAAAATGTTTTGAATGGAAAATTAGCGCTCTTAGAATTGTTCGAAATTTATGAACGCTGTTTATCCCAGCGTTTCATAAATTTCGAACAATTCTAAGAACGCTAATTTTCCATTCAAAACATTTTTAAACAGACTGATCAACAAAAGACTCTCACAGTCTCCTTATCATTCTGTGATAAATTTTACTTTTCCTTATATCAGCAAAAGCTCCGAAGAAGATCTACTAAACAGATTGAAACACTGCAGTGTTGGCTGAATAAATATCACTCATTTTATTTGAACCTGTGTTTTTTCAAAAAAATTTCACTATTTTACACACACACACACACACACACACACACACATATATATATATGTGTGTGTGTGTGTGTGTGTGTGTGTATATATATATATATATATATATATATATATATATATATATGTAGTATATTAAGAAAAATTGAAAAAACACAGGTTTAAATGAGTTGAGTGGTAAGTTTATTGGCCGACGCTGCAGTGTTTCGATCTATTATTTAGATCATCTTCAGGGCATTTGTTGGTATATGGAAGGTGATAAAAAAATTTTATCACAGAATAACGAGAAAAGCGAGTAATAGTCCTTGTTTATCAGTTTGTTTAAAATTTGAAGTCTGAGAAAAATGCCCTGAAGATGATCTAATTAATAGATCGAAACACTGCAGCGTCGGCCAATAAACTTACCACTCAACTCATTTAAACCTGTGTTTTTTCAATTTTTCTTAATATACTACATATCTTCGGATTCACTTCCTTTTCTTCACATATATATATATATATATGTGTGTGTGTGTGTGTGTGTGTGTGTGTGTGTGTGTTTACATAGCCCCTCAACCACGAGCAGGATGATATATATGGTCAAGTTTTAAATAGTGTAGCTGTTTCACTATGACATTTTTTTTAGTTTTACCTTGCAGTTCCTAAATATATTGATGTAGGTTTTTCCTGGTGTGTCCATGTATAGTTGTCCACGAGAGAACCTCACTTATTAATTAGTCCTTGCTTCTCCAGCAATGGTCAGTGTGTCTTCTTCGTCATATTTGAATGGTTTGTGTAATAGGAGATAAGTGGCCGTACAACGGTTTTATTTTCTGGTGCTTCTTGTTTAAGACAGCACACAGCATCTTTGTCTAGCTCCCATCTAGCTTTCTTTCTCCAAGCTCTTTGTTAGGGTCCAAATGGGCATCCGTACAGTAGCACTGATACGGCCCCGGTTTGGAAGCATGTTCACTTTCTGGGTTTATTTTTAAGAAAAGGTTTTTTCACTACTTCTCTGAATGTTTGAGATGAGGCTTGAAGATTAGTATTATCTGCGTTATTCGGACTATTGTCCCCATCTTCATTGTTATTTGTACAACGTTTCGGCCGATATGCCCTCCGGCCTTCTTCAGTGACAGTTCTAGTGACAGTTATATCTGGAACCCGAGTTCAATCCTGAGTGAAAGCAGTTAGAAAAATAATTAATTAACACAACTCCTACCCCAGCTATGGTTACCGGAATGAGAACAGGATACCCCCGTGGAATAAATAAAGGGTTAGGTTCAAAGTTCCGGGATGGCTCCCGAATACGACAAGAAAGTTCCCGAGTTCGAAAAGAAGGTTCCCGAATCCGAGAAGGTTCCTGAGTCCGAGAAGGTTCCCGAGTCCGATAAGAAATACCTGAAGAAGGCCGGAGGGCATATCGGCCGAAACGTTGTACAAATAACAATGAAGATAGAGACAATAGTCCGAATAACACAGATAATACTAGGTTTTTTCACTTCATTTTCCGGCTTTTTTTTTTCTTTGTATGTTTGTATGTCAATTTCAAATTGAAAATATTATCAACATTCAATAACTAGAATCCATTTTTTGTACTTGGTTGGTTTGTGTGATAGAGGGTAAGTGGCCGTACAATTGTTTTGTGAGGTGATGTGTTTCAATATTTGTTCAAGACGGTACGCAGCCATCCTTGTGCAACTCCCAAGTAGCTTTTTCCTCAAAGCACTTCGTTAGAGTCAAATCGTTGCAACCGTTGAGTAACACTGATAAGGCTTGTTAGAATTCTTGCTTTCTGGGTTTGTTGTTAAGAAAAATATCACTCACTTCATCTTCCTTTCTTTTTTTTTTCTTTTTTTTTTGTGGAAAAATTGGATTGAGAGAGATAGATATATATATATAGAGAGAGAGACAGACAGACAGAGAGCGAGAGAGAGAGAGAGAGAGAGAGAGAGAGAGAGAGAGAGAGTGATTGAACAGACTCTGATAGATAGAGAGATATTTAAATGTCCGCTAGATAGATAGATAGATAGATTAGGGCGATATTTAGTTTATGAAATAATTCATTCAAGGATTTTGAACTGCTCATTTCTGTTCTACATTCAACCCTTATTCTGATCCGAGATATTCTTCAAAAACTAATTATCAGTGTTATTCTTTATCCAGAAATTGATAATTCTTCCGTTAAAATGTAACTCGTGTTCATATTGATTAATAGAATCCCCTAGGTACGAGTATCTCATTCACTAAATAAAACCTTTTATACTTTTTCATATTAACTTTTAAAAAAGG
This sequence comes from Doryteuthis pealeii, assembly GCA_023376005.1. Lineage (NCBI taxonomy): Eukaryota > Metazoa > Mollusca > Cephalopoda > Myopsida > Loliginidae > Doryteuthis > Doryteuthis pealeii. The sequence continues at coordinate 23,084,161 of CM042150.1, read as the reverse complement.
TTTCAGATTCTTAAAGCAAATTGAAAATAAGATCAAGATTCAATAGTTGGAATCCATTTTTTGTCTTGTGGGTTTTTAAGACAGTTTCACGTTCTTGTCTTTTGCTTGTCTAATTTTTTTTTTTTTATTTGTGCCGCAATTCCAAAATATATTGATGTGGGTTTTTGCTGGTCCATTGCATATTGTACGCATTGGTTTCAACCAACCAAACCAACCAACCAACCAACCAACCATCGTACTCTTTATTTTTTGTTTTCCTTTTCATATATTTCTTTTCATCTATATTTTATATCTTCCTTTTTTTAACTCTTTCTTCTATCTTTCCTTTCATTTCTTTCTTTTCTGTCCTCCTCTTCATCTTTTCCTTTTCTTTCTTTCTTTCTTTTTATCTCTTTCTTTCTTTTCTTTCATTTCTTCTCTTTATTTTCTATCTTTCTGTCTATCTTTCTTTCCTATCTACCTTTTCTATCTTTCTTTCTTTCTTTCTTTTTATCTATTTCTTTCTTTTCTTTCATTTCTTCTCTTTATTTTCTTTCTTTCTATCTTTCTTTTCTGTCATTCTTTCCTATCTTCCTTTTCTATCTTTCTTTCTTTTCTTTTTATCTTTCTTTTTATCTTTCTTTTCAATCATTCTATCATTCTTTTCTGTCTTTTTGTCTTTCTTTTCAATCTTACTTTTCATCTTTCTTTCCATCTCTTTCTTATTCATCTCTTTCTTTTCTTTATTTTTTAATCTTCCCTTTCATTTCTTTTCTTTTCTGTCTCCATTTCTTCCTTTTCTATCTCCCTGTTTATCTCTTTTCTTTCCTTTCTTCCATTTCATCGCTTTTTCTTTTCAATCTTCCAAGGTTTTGGGTCATAAAACAAGGCCTTCCTCTGCGTCTAAGACGGTGGTCAACAACCCTCGACTCGCATCCGGCCCTCGAGTAATTTTCCTCCGGCCCACCAACTTAACACATGAATCCAATGAATGCATTATTTGGAAGTAGATATGCTTGGGAACAATTGTTTCCGAGAATGAAATATGCTAAAATCATTTAACTCTTTGCTTACCAAATTTCTCCCATGGCTATACCAAATTTTCTTGGTATATTTTTACCTGCATGGTGGGGTATTTCAAAGTTCACTATTTATTCAGCTCAGAACTCATTCTATTCAAATAAAGTCCTATTATTATTGTATAAAGAGTTTATGTCATGGTCCTCCTTCGAGGCTCTGAATAGCCGTTTAAGCCTCTCTCTCCAAAAGATTGCCGACCCCTGGTCTAAGAACAAATCAATGTCAATTTCAAATTGAAAATATGTTCAAAATGTAATACTTTGAATCAACTTCTTTTTGTCGTATAAGTTTGTTGGATTATTTGTGATATAAGGTGTGTTGAAGTCCACCACTTAAACGTATAGACTCTGTGCAGACGTATGGATTCAATCAGCCAATCAAATGCTCAAATACGTGTTTAGTTAACTATCTAATCGCCGATCTTGAAAGCCGTTCATTTGAACGTATTCAACACGGACGAACGAATCTACAATCAAGGACTATGCTCAAACCAAGATTCTACTCAACACTAAGGAACACCGACGAACAACCAAAGGATTTTACACAACACTAAGGAACAACAAGGATCTCCGCTGTAAAGTGCTCTCACTTGCATGCCCACAAAAATCGTAACAGAGTTTTTTTTTTTTAAAAGCGCGGTTTTACATTGACATTTCATGTTGCTTTTTTCTTGGTTTTGCGCTGCAGTTCCTAAATATAGAGAAGCTGGAAATATTTTCGAAAATCCCGATTCAAAGCCCATTAGATAAACTATTAAAATTCCGTTCGTTTTTATTGGTCTTTTGTTTGAGACCATTGCCTGAGTGTTTCGCGGTTTGCCCACAGTTCTACACGTCGCGTAAGAAATACCCTCCAGAAAAAACAGCTGCGAGGCGAGAAGGGGCCTCATAAAACAAAACAAAGCACGAATAATGTAACGTCGCAGGGGGTCACCTACAGACGTTGGACTGGTATGTTGGGGAAGAGTGCAACTTTTACTCATCTTTCTTCGTACTTAACCTTACTTGGTCCCTCA
>CM042150.1:23029587-23079587 GCA_023376005.1 Doryteuthis pealeii | reverse complement strand
CCCACCTACCTGGATTATCGAATGTTTGAAAATGTACAAAATATCCAACAACATCCTGGCAGCAGTAAAAGTCCAAATAAGTATTTTCCAAGGAGACTCGCTATCACTATTTATTATAGCAAGGATACCACTCAACTACATACTTAGAAGATGTACAAAATCACTAACTCACAGGGAAAAATAAACCATCTTATATACATGGATGATATAAAAAATTGCCAAAAATGAAAAAGAACTTGAAACCATGATACAAACCAATAGAATATACAGCCAAGATAAAGGAATGGAATCCAGAATTGAAAAATGTGCCATGCTAGTGATAAAAAAAGGGGGAAAAAACTATAGGACGGAATACAACTACCAAATCAGGACACTATGAAAACAATTGGAGAAAAAGAAAATTACAAATACTTAGGAATTTTAGAAGCAGACATTATCAAGCAATCGGGGATGAAAGGAAAAGTTATAAAAGAATACCTCAGGAAAACAAGAAAACTCTTAGAAACCAAGTTCAGCAGCAGAAATCTCGTCAAACGAATAATTACCTGGACCGTCCCCATTATAAGATACTCTGGACCATTCTTAAAGTGGACAAAACTCAGAGAGATTGACCAAAGGACTAGAATATTAATGACAATATACAAGGCTTTACACTTTAGAGACGATAGAGATAGGCTATATGTATAAAAAGGGAAGAGCTCTTACCAACTTAGAGGACTGTGTAGAGGTCATAATCCAAGGAATAGAAGAATACACAAAAGAGAGCAAAGAACGATTACTTATGGCAGCCAATAACAGCAGATGCAACATATGAACAAGCAGAAAAATAACGAAAACAAGAAAACAAAGATGGGAAGAAAAACAATTATATGGATACTTCAAACGTCAAATTGGAGAGGTTGCACATGAAAAGACTGGGACATGGGTAAGAAGAGGAAACCTCAAGAGAGAAACTGAACCACCAATAATTGCAGCACAAAATAAAAACTAATTATATCGGAGCAAAAATTGATAAGACACAACAAAATAGTAAACGTAGACTGTGTGGCGACAGAGATGAGATGATAAACTATGTATTAAGCGTATGTAGCAAACTAGCACAACGGGAATACAAAACTAGTAATGGCTCGGTTGGGAAGGTGATCCACTGGGAATTATGCAAAAAATTAAATTCTGACCATACAACAAAATGGTATATGCATAAACCAGCATCTGTTTTTGAGAATGAAATGCATAAAATTCTCTAGGACTCGAGATAAAGACGGATCACCTTATCTCAGCCAGGAGACTAGACCTAGTATCGATTAACAAAAAATAGAACTTACTAGACTTTGCAGTTCTAGCAGATCTCAGGGTAAAGATGAAGGGAAACGAAAAGATGGACAAATACCTAGACCTTGCCAAAGAATTGAAAAAGCTGTGGAATATGAGGGTAGAAGTGATACCGATTGTAGCTGGTGCACTGGGAACGGTCCCAAAAAGCTTGGAAAAAAGACCGGAGGAACTGGAAATCAGAGGAAGAATTGAGACCATCCAGACTACTGCATTGGTTCAATTGGCTAGAATACTCAGAAGAGTCCTGGAGACCAGAGGAGACTTGCACTCAGACTCCAGGGAAATATTTTCAGCTAACGCTGGTGTGAAAATCTCACAAGGACTGAATAATAATAATAATAATAATAATAATAATAATAATAATAATAATAATAATAATAATAATAATAATAATACCTGATTATAGATACTCAGGACCATTCTTAAAATGGACAAAAGAAGAAAGACAGATAGAAAAGACGAGAAAATAATGACCATGCAAAGGCTCTCCACCCTAGAGATGATAGAGATAGATTGTATGTGTCAAGAAAAGAAGAAGAAGAAGAAGAAGAAGAAGAAGAAGAATGGAGGTTCGATGTCTATATGTCTGTAACCAAAACAAACTCATTGCTTACATCACGATATCCTAAGGAATTGCGTAAGTTTATCAATGAATATTTAATTTATAGTCAAAATCATTGATATTAATACATTTTATTTATTAACGAGGTAGCTGTGAAAATCTGAGTTAGATTTGCCTCCAAATAGCCCATGTTATTAGCACGTGTAAAATCTTGCAATGTGTCTTATATATCACTAACAAATAAAGGTTTATATAATATATGGTGTGATTAATTTGCCTACTAGTTTTTAACAAAACCGGATTTGATAAATAATCACTAGGTGTTATTGATCTCTAATTGATCTCTAAATATATCGTCAATCCTACGAATGATTCATATAGAAACCAATTAATATATAATTAAAATATGTATAATCTTTTTATATTTTATATTGCTGCACAATATAATGTCTTAAGAACAAATTATATCAATGCAAAAATTGATAAGATGCAACAAAACAGTAAATATAGACTGTGCGATGAAAGAGATGAGACTGTAAACCATGTATTAAGTGAATGTAACAAACTAACACAATGGGAATACAAAGCTAGGCAAGACTGGGTTGGGAAGGTGATCCACTGGGAATATGATAGTTAAAGTGATATCAATTGTAGTTGGTGCACTTGGAACGGTCCCAATAAACTTGGAAAAAAGACTGGAGGATTTGGAAATCATAGGAATAATTGACACCATCCAGACTACTGCACTGCTGCAATCGGCTAGAATACTCAGAAGAGTCCTGGTGACCTGGTGAGACGTGTTGTCACTCAGACTCTGATGCTGATGTGAAAAACTCAAAATAATAATAATAAACTCTGCAGCAGAAATATCATCAAGGGCTTAAACACCTGGACTGTCCCCCTTGTAAGATACACTGGGCCATTCTTAAAATGGCCAAGAGAGGAGCTCCGACAGATGGACCAAAGGACAAGTAAGCTTATGACAATGCACAAGGCATCACACCGGAGAGACGACACCGACAGACTATATGTATCAAGAAAAGAAGGGGGAAGAGGTCTCGCTAGCATTGAAGATTGTATAGATTCGGCAATTCGAGTACTCGATAAACATACTAAAAAGAGCAAAGAAAGACTAATAGCAGCAGCCAGAAAAAAAAACAATTGCAACATATGGACGAGCAGAAATAAAACAAAAACAAGAAAACAGAAGTGGGAGAGAAAAAAAACACTTCAAACGACAAACTGGAGAGATCGCACATGAGAAGACATGGGCATGGCTAAGAAGGGGAAACCTCAAGAGAGAAACTGAATCTCTTATAATCGCAGCATAAGATAATGCCATTAGGACAAATTATATAAAAGCAAAAACAGATAAAACACAACAGAATAGAAAACGCAGAATGTGTGGTGAAAAATACGAAACGGTCAAATACATAATAGGCGAATGAAGTAAACTGAAGTAACAAAGAGAGTACAAGACTCGGCACGGCTGGGTGGGAAATCTGATTCACTGGGAATTGTGCAAGAAATTCAATTTTTCACCATTCAACTAAATGGTATATGTACAAATCGGAACCTTTCCTGTGGAATGAGACGCACAAAATTCTCTAGAACTTTGATGTACAGACGGATCACCTAATCCCAGACAGGAGATCAGACCCGGTGTTGATCAACAAAAAGAAGAGAACTTGTCATCTCGTAGATTTCGCCATCCCAGTCGATCACCGAGTGAAAGTGAAAGAAGGCGAAAAAATAGACAAATACTTGGACGTTGCCAGAGAACTAAGAAAAAAAATGTGGAACATGAAGATGAAGGAACGGTGCCCAGGGATCGGGGAAAGAGTCTGGATAAACTGGAAATCAGAGGAAGAATCGAGACCATCCAGACTACAGTTAAGATCGGTTGGAATATTCAGGACAGTCGGTCCTTAAAGGTTTCGAGAAAAAAAAAGAAAGACTAGAGGAATCGTAAATTAGAGGAATGATGTATACCATCAAGGCAACAGCATTGTTACGATCAGCTAGAATGTACAGAAGAGTCCTGGAGACTAGACGAGACTTGTCGCTCAGACTTTAGTGAAAGACCATCAGCTGACGCTGTCGTGAAAAACTCGCAAGGATTCAAATAATAATAAATGCCATAAGGACAAACTACATCAAAGCGAAAATTGATAAGACTCAACAAAATAGTAAATGTAGACTTTGCGGTAATAGAGATGAGACTGTTAACATATACTCTGCGAATGTAGCAAACTAGCACAACGAGAATACAAAACTAGACACGACTGGTTTGGGAAGGTGATCCACTGGGAATTATGCAAAAAATTAAATTTTGACCACACAACAAAATGGTATATGCATAAACCAGAATCTGTTCTTGAGAACGAAACGCACAAAATTTTCTGGGACTTTGAAATAAAAAGGGATCACCTTATCCCAGCAAGAAGGCCAGACCTAGTGTTGATAAACAAAAAAGAAAGAACTTGTCAACTGGTGGATTTTGCAGAGCCAGCAGATCACAGGGTGAAGTTAAAGGAAAATGAAAAAATGGACAAATATCTGGACCTTGCCAGAGAATGAAAAAGTTATGGAATATGAAAGTGAAAGTGATACCAATTGTAGTTGGTGCACTTGGAACAGTCCCAAAAGGATTAGAAAAGGGCTTGGAAAGTTTGGATATCAGAGAAAGGATTGAAACCATTCAGAACACTGCACTGCTGCAATCTGCCAGAATACTCAGAAGAGTCCTGGAGACCTGAGGAGACTTGCTGTCTCTCAGACTCCAGTGAAAGACCATCAGCTAACACTGATGTGAAAACTCAAAAGGAGTAAATAAATAATAATAATAATAATAATAATAATAATAATAATAATAATAATAATAATATCAAAGAAAGAAAAACATGGTCCTTAGCATACACACACACCGCAAAAATATTGTCTACCATGTTAAGAAAGATCAAGAAGAAAATGTAGGGACGCAAAAAAGAAAGAAAAAAGAAGAAAAGGTTTGTAGAAATGTATCCCAGGGAATGTCCCTGCCTGGTGGGTTGATCCGGCGTTGTACGCATGCGCGCGCCGAAACCGTGGAACACCTTGAAGCAGTTGTAAGTGGAACCACATGCGCGCGTAACACAAACCTGTAGACAGACAAACACACTGTTGTACAAACAGAGACGGCGAATAAAAGTAAACACACGCTTACATGCCGATCAACCCGAGCCTAGAATAACAAGAGAACAAAACAATAACAACAGAACAGAGACGTTTAAAGTCATGAAAGGCGAAGACAAAATATAAAAAAAAAGGAAGAAAAGAAGAAAGGTTCACAAAATACAAGGAACAAAAGAAAAAGACGAAAATCATGAACATCAAATGATCGTCAAATGCAACAAACATGAAAAAGTTGTGATTGTTGCGACAATCTTGAAATGTGTTGATATTTACGCTAATTTAGGGGATGCGGATTTTACAAGCATATAGAAAAGGGACATTGCAAATAAAAAAAAGAAATGTAACAAGATATAAAAGCAAGCAAGCAAGTAGGAAAGAAAGAAAGAAAGAAAGAAAGAAAGAATGAAAGAAAGAAAGAAAGAAAGGAGAACAAAGAAAGAAAATAGAACGAAGAAAGAAAGAAAGGGAGAAAGAAGAAACAGTGAAAGAAAGAAAGAATGAAAGAAATATGACAAGACATAAACGCCATCGAGAAAGAAAGAAAGAAAGAAAAAAGAAAGAAAGAAAGAAGAAAAGTGGGAGAAAGAAAGAAAGAAAGAGACAATGCAAATAAACAAATGAATAAATAAATAAAGAAAGAAAAATAGAGAGCAAAGAAAGAAAGAAAGAAAGCAAAGAAAAAAAGAAGGAAAAAAATAGTGTAAAGAAAGAAAGAAAGAAAGAAAGAAAGCAAAGAAAAAAAAGAAGGATAAAATAATGTAAAGAAAGAAAGAAAGAAAGAAAGAAAGAAAGCAAAGAAAAAAGAAGGAAAAAAATAGTGTAAAGAAAGAAAGAAAGAAAGAAAGCAAAGAAAAAAAGAAAGAAAATAAAGAAGACAGTACGAGGTAAGAAAGAAAGAAAGAAAGAAAGAAAGAAAGAAAGAAAGGTGTCACTTCATATAAACACAGATTTACAGACTGGAATGGCATCCCGTCGAGATATAATGCTTAGCAAGATCCATTACTATTGAATAGTGAGTTCGATCCTTGCTGTCACATCCTATCCGTGGTGAACGGGTTGGTTAAAATTCAGATTTACAGACTAGATGTTTAATGATTTTCATTCAACCAGAAAAAAAACCTTTTTTTCAGAATATCCATTTCTTTTTATATTTCTTGCGTCTTTGAATGGTTAGTCACATAAGCTAATAGAATACTGCTCGTAAAATCAATTCGAATTGTGTGCTCCATATTTCTGACCTTGAGCCAAACTAAGGCTTACTAAATGACTATATTTCTATTATTTGGATTTTTCGGACTGTTGTCCTCATTTTTATTGTTTCGGTCTATGTGTCCTCCGGCCTTCTTTATGTGTTTCTTGTTGAACTCGGGAACCTACTCTTCGGGAACCTATTCTTCGAACTCTAAGGGTTGAGTTAATACAGTTCTAAATGACTATCATCTCTAGGTTGCAGGTTCAGTCCTGACCAAGGGCGATAATAACATAGAATACTTAACATAGTGTAACACTTATACCCGGTCATGGTTAACGGAATGAGAAAAGTCTACCCGCGTGGATTGAATAAAGGGTTCGGTTCGAAGTTCCGTGAAGGCTCCTGAGTTCAAAGAGAAGTTTCTCGAGAGCATATCGACCGAAACTTTGTGTATATCATAATAAAGATGAGAATTACAGTTCGAAAAATCCAAATAATACAAATTATCAAGCCTCATCTCAAAAATTCAGACAAAGACTATATTTCTGTTGCCAGATAGATTCTGTTGTTGTATTGTCTTCGCCCGGAAGAGGAAGCTTCCGACAGAGGGACAAAGAGAAGGATTTAAAAAATATATTTAAAAAGAAAGGGAAAGCGGAAGAGAGGTTTTCCGGTCAATGAAGCAGGGAGAAGATAAAGAATATATAAAAAAATGTCCGTTACCAGATCAAAAGATAAAAATGCGTAGACATATTAGCGGATGTAAAGACCAGATCAAAAGATAAAGCTGCGTAGGCGTGTTTTATTAATATAAAGGCCAAAGGATTCGAGTCGACAGACAGAGACCCTAGCGAACAGCCGATAGCATGACCTCGCGTCTCCCGTCAGCAAACACCCCTCGGACATTTCCATTGTGAACACTCGTCGCCGTCTTCGCCAGCCACCCGGCATTTTCATTGTGAAGCTCTACGCCCCTCACCTACCACACACTGAAGAAAATAAAGACGGGTCATACTTTTGTATATACGTGTCTGTGTTACATAATTATTAGATACCTAATGATTATGGCAATAGTGTAGAAAACATAATTGCGATTAGTGCAGCCCACGGCCTTTAAAGATAGTGACAATGCTTGACCTCACTCTCACCTTGCTTTGCGGGGATGGATCGTGAGAACCGGAAGGCATGGAAGACCCTATCTTCCGGTTTAAGGATATAGTAAGTTTAAGTGAGTTAGAAGTTAGAAGCCGAGCTAGTAACATGTAAGTCTCATCTGCGCAGATTGTCTGGTTTTGGGATTTGGAAATAAAGTAACATCAACGTAAATCGAAGTCTTGTGTTTATTACCTAAAAACTAACAATAACACAGGGCTTCTGATAAGGAGAAATCCCAACAGAAACCAGACCCGAAGTCCTCAATAGAAGACCAGACCTTAGAAGATATACCAGACCAAGATGTTAGAAGATAGAACCAAAGCCAGCCAGAAGAGAAGACGACTATAAGAAGTAAGAAAAGGGTATACAACATTATATCGATTTGGTACTGTGAAAACGTCAGTATATAACATCTGTTGTTTATTGAAGTCCAGTAGCCGGTAGTCAACTATACAACACTGTTGTTGTTGTCTTTTTAAGTAATCTAAATACATAAACAGACGAAGATGTTTTCAGTGACCCATTAGATGGTTTAGGTTCCATGCCGAGTAATTCCCCTTAAAGGTATGTCTCAGAGAAATGGAATTTACTTGAGAGTAACACGCGACATGTATTTGGCTTCTATATTACAAGCAGCAGAGAGCCCTGTTGTCTGGGGCTTTAGAATACACCGATTGCATCTCTGCAGAGGGGTAGAAACCCCCACCCCAATGGAGCCACCTGTTGGTCGTGTTTGGCGACGCGTAACGCTTAAGGATGGAACCCTGATGACTGAGCAGAGAGAGGGGGGATCAAAGAGGGAGAAAGAGATTACGTTCGTAGGTATATGCCTAACCCGTTCGCCACTGGCAGAATATGAAACAAGGTCGTTAATATGGGCATCCAGCGAGGATCGAACTCACACAGAAGAGGGTCGAACTCGCGCCGTCCTTGGTTGATTGATTGCATGTGCAATAGAAGGCTTGGATATAATTAAGAGATTTTCTCAACATTGAGCAAATTATAGCGCAGAGAACTTTTGCTCCAACCGAAGGATAATTATAATAAAAACAGAACACTTGGGGCACAGTAACCGACAACAAACCGTAAGTATTTAAGTTTTAATGTAATGAATTATATTAAATTAAAAAGACCAACGAAATTAGATAAGAAAGCATATAGAAAGATTACACTTATTTTAATTATATTCTAATTGGTTTCTATATAAAATCCTTTATAGAATTAATTTTAATACGTTGGAGGATAAAATATTAGAGCTCAATAACACCAAGTAATTTTTTTATTAAAACCGATTTTGTTAAAACCAGTATGCAAATTGACCACACCATATATTATGTAAACCATTATTTCTTAATGATATATAAGACGCATTGCAGGATTTTTAAATGAACTTATAACATGGGCTATTTTGAGGAGACTCTAACTCAGATTTTCATAGTGAGATCGTTAATATACAAGATGCATTATTTGTATTAATGATTTTGACTATAAATCAAATACTCACTGATAAACTTGCGCAATTCCTAAGGATGTTGCGACGAAAGCAGTGATGTAGCTAAGGTTACAGACAGACAAACACCGAATCCCCATTATCCTAAGATTTATATACTAACTCTCGCTTAAGTGCAGAACCTGCTGCTATTTATATCTGGAAGAGTTCATGCGTCTGTGGTAAATTACCATAACAGGTTCCATGCGAACAGGTGAGATAGGCTAATGCACTTTTGGCTTTTTATTTGATTTCATATAGGTAATATTACATAAACACGATGCAGCAATTATCTATTTTCGTTCTATTAACATTTACTAGCAAATATATGCACCCTCCGGGTGCAAGTATTTAAGTTTTAATGTAATAAAATATTGTATTAAATTAGAAAGGCTAATGAAACTAAATAAGAATACAGATAAAAAGATTTGAAACAGAGGGAGTATAATAAAAGATTTGAAACAGAGGGAGTATAATAAAAAATGGAACAACTGAAACTTACTCTTCCATCACTCTTGTCTTTCATTGTTATTTTTTCTAATTTAAGTATTTAGTTATAAGAGGAAGTAAAGAATAAAATGACAGTTATTTTATCTTGTTAATGGATTTCATTTAAGATTCATTGAAGAGAATGTTGCTTATATTCATTAAAATAAAACCAAACAGTTAGAAATCAATAATACTAAGCACATATTTATTAAATTCGATTTTTTAATATTAATATGCAAATTAGCCTTCCCGTTCACATTGTAAAGCGCTATTTTGTTGTATATATAAATATAATTGCATGTTGTTAGTATGTAGACATAGTTAACAGTATTAATAATGTAAGACAATTTTATTAATAATTGAGGTTTAGATAAAAAATAAAATCATGGAGAATGTGATGTCAATAACTAAGGGAATTGTGACTTGAGTAGGAATATAGTTTCGGTTACAGACAGAAAAACACACAATCTCCATTATAATAGAGAGATATTGATAGGTATATGATATTGGTTAATTATGTTTATTTTTTACGTTTGAGTTTAGAATTTTTTTAGTGCGTTAATTAAAACTCCCTGATAATTTACTATAAACGAACAGTGCGAATTTAATTAATTTTAAGTGATGGCTTGTCGCAACGAGCTTAGAACTTTACTAAAAGCATTGGCAAGCAAAAGTCATTAACTACTGCTCTCGATATCGAACCCCAACTGCGCCAACAATTTATTTTTGATCCACCCACACCCAACCCCAACTACTCGACCAATGATTATTTTTTGTTTTCTACATTTTTTCATAGACTAACATTTTTCTTACGTTCAAAAGTCACTATTTTTTTTTGTTATCAACTGCTGGTTGTTTTGCCGTAGGACAGCGAACTAGTTTTGTAGTTTAATAACTATTAATATTGAGTACGATCCTCACTGGGGGATCATGTATGTTAACGTTGTGCCAAAACCAGTTATTCAAAAATATATACTATGATATTTACCAGGTGAACTACGATGGAAATGAAATCAAAATGATTTTGTATATGATTTTGGTTTTGCGCGGGAGTTTCTTGAGACATTGTTGTAACCTAATAAAGGTTCCTAAATGAGACATTTGGAAATACCCATTAATGTTCATGGGTAGGGTACATAACACCCCCCCCTTTTTAGATTTACTCTGCACAGAGTCAATATCTTATCCTTGTCACCAAAATGTTGTAATCTAATAAAGGTTCCTAAATGAGAAATAACTAAACGGAGGTTGGAAATAAAATGGAATCTTTATAACATTAACAAAATACAATATTCGCCAGCGGCGTGAAGAAGGTAAACCACTGCTAGTGGTATAAGACTACTCAGTCAGCATAATACTCCCGTATTTAAGAGGATTGGGACATACCCATTAATGTTCATAGGTAGGGTATATGAGGATTGGGACATATCCATTAATGTTCATTGGTAAGGTATATGAGGATTGGGACATACCCATTAATGTTCATAGGTAGGGTATATGAGGATTGGGACATACCAATTAATGTTCATAGGTAGGGTATATAGCAGACATGTAATTTACTTTAAGGGTTAAGCAAGAGTAAAAAAAGAAAGTTTGAGAAGCGCTGTTCTCGATGAATAATTTGAAACTTTCAATTTAATACTTGTAAAATCCCTGACGCTAGGACATCACCTTCCCTTGCAATCAACTGTGGATCGTGATATTCTGGAAATCCGGTTCCTGGGGAGAAGCAGGGTGTAATGATGCCAGAGGAGGGTGGAATAGAGAGGGATCTTTTAGTTAAGGGTGGAAGTCGGGTGGATAGTTACATGCTTGGAAATAAAGGTTGACGCTCCGGGGAAACAAATCCATGACGTCTAAAATTAACTAACAAAAACAGTCTAGACCCTTTTAAATTATTCAGATAGATAGATAGATAGATAGATAGATCAGCACATGCTTAAATAGTTAATAACAAAATATTCTAGCTCAAAAGAAAGAATAATAGAAAATGAAAATAAAGATAATATAGCAGGCTATCTAGCTAGATATATATAGAGAAAAAAATATATATATACATAGAGAGGGGAGAGAGAGAGGGGAGAGAGAGAGAGTAGGGAGGGAGATAGATAGAGAGAGAGAGAGAGAAAAAATAGATTGATAAATAAACAAACATGATATATAAAAATGGATACACAGGTTGGTTGGTTGGTTGGTTGGTTGTTGGTTGTTGGTTGATTTTACGGCATGTCAACAATATCTTATGCCGAAGCCGTTTTGTTCTAATAATGCTTGATGAGTTATTCAATATTTTTAAATTCAATTTTTTTAACAATCTTTTAAAACTCATTTTTTCTATTTAACCTATATATGGGACACTAACAGGTATTACCACTCTGGGTCAGAGTGGACCTGGGAGTAATGGTGTTGAAGGAGTATTCCACACACTTTAGAACACCAGATTTGGAACTCCACCATTAAATTCAGTTTAACGTCATACACAGGACACTAAGATCCTCAACCACCGCCTTCTAGCACATAAATGATAAAAATGGTTTGTGCTTGTCATAAGGGCAATAGGCCCAGGGACAATCATATAGGAGCTAGGGCTTCACATAACCAGTCGTTTTATCGGAGGGCGGGCTTCCCGACAACCGGTCTAGCCTAAGTAAGAGCTACCAGTCGTTCGTGAGTAGTGACCTGTGATGCTTAAGGATGGAATCTTGGTGGTTGACGAGTCATGATACCCAACACTCCACTTTGGTCCTCACTAAGTCTAGACAGGCGATCGAAAAGGCCCCGATTGATCGGAAGGTCACATCAAGCTCTAGTACCTATATGATTGTCCCAACCTTATTGCTCTTAGGGCAAACCCCCAACACTTTTATCATGTATGTGTATCGTATATATTTTATCATATATTTTTTCAAAAAGGCTTGCTGCGGAACACAAACGACCTCATCCAGGTTTTGAACTCGAAATCACTGATTCTATTTCTGAAACGATAACCGTTGCGCAATTATATATATATATATATATATATATATATAATATATATATATATATATATATATAAGTGTATTTTGGCAGTATTTTTTCTTTTATACAAGTTTTGTTGAACTAACAGACAATTCTTGTCGGACGAGTTTTTGGTTGATCCTTTCTAATTTTCGGGCCATCTATTTGGTGTCGGGGTGGAACTGGTGCAACAGTCCACCAAAGGTTTCGATACGAGCGCTTTTATATATATATATATATATATATATATATATATATATATATACGTCTATGTTGTTATGGGTGAGCACGTATAATTACGTGAGTGCATATTCTTGTATAGGAGAGTTTGTTTACAGGAAAGTGTTTGAAAATGTGTTTGGGGTGGGGGTGGGTGTGTTTTGGTGTGGCAGAGTTGGGGGTGGTGGGGGCTGGAGAAGGATCGTCGAAAGTTTCAAACGCTGAAATGCGTCGATTTTGAACGCACAACGAAAACCCCATCACGCGTGTTCAAATGCGATGGTTTGTCGAAGGCTTTCTACGAAAAACAGACTTGATGCTCGGGGACACCTGTCTTCTCTCTTTACTTTTCTCTGCATCCCCCCTCTTTCCTCCCCTCCCCTCTCGCCTTTTTCATTCTCTCTCTCTCTCTCTCTCTCTCTCTCTCTCTCTATATATATATATATATATATATATATATATATATATATATATACATATATGTGTGTGTGTGTGTGTTGGGCAGCATTCTTTCATTTATGCATGTTGAATTAAACAAAAGACATTCCTGTTTAACAATTTTATTTGTGATTTTTTCAAGTTTTCTGACCAACTTTTTAATATTTGGGTGGAATTCATGAATTCGAGGATTAGTCCACCAAAGTTCATTCCCGAGTACTTTCGGCACTTCGAAGTGCGATCATCAGGGGTGATGTGTTCCAGTTTTTTTTCCAAATTATATTAATGGATGTGGAGGCTGGAAGGATCTCCTCCTTCCAGCCTCCACATCCATTAATATACTATTTACCCATAGCTGGAGGGAGAGTAGAATTCATTCATTCATACCTTTCCCAAGGGTATTAGCGCCATGTGAAGTGCAAACAGCATCGTCCAGGAATTGAATTACACCACGCGCTTCCAAGGAAATACAATTAAGAGAAAGAGAGAGAGAGGGGGGGGAGAAAAAGCGAAAATGTGGATTACAAAAAATGTGTCACAAAGCAGAGTGAACAAGTTAATGTATATATATATGTATATATATATATATATATAAGTAAGTAAAGTCATCGGGGCGGCCTAATGTCGGTATCAGCCATGCAGCGAGGGAGTCTATCCCCTTTTTACTAGCGCTAGACCAGGGAGATTGTTTTAGCGTCTGAGGTGGAACGCCACACCTACCATCAGCTCCTTACTTTACCGCACAGATCCCTGTGCTACTCATACGCTGAGTTGGCGAGGGCGGGTATCGAAGTAGGAACCTTGTGGTTTCTAGCAGAACGCTCTACCGACTGAGCTAACCCGGCCATATATATATATATATATATATATATATGTAGAGAGAGAGAGGAGAGAGAGAGCAAGTTAGCGAGAAAGAGAGAGTCTGTGTGTGGGTGTTTCTCTCTCTCTCTCTCTCTCTCTCTCTCTCTGTGTGTGTGTGTGTGTGTGTGTGTGTGTGTGTGTGCGCACATGTGTGTGTGTGTGATAGATGGGAGTAAGTATATGAGAGAAATACAAAGTAGAGCGAAAGAGAGTGTGAGAGAGAAAGAGTGAGAGAGAGGGGGGTGAATCCAAAGAAGACAACGTAGAGAAGGATAAGGTGAGAGTTTGAGAAATCGAACGAGCGAGAGAGTGTATGATAGAGACAAAGAAATAAGCGGCTTAGCTCAGTCGGTAGAGCGTTCGGCTAGAAACCACAAGGTTCCTAGTTCGATACCGGTCCCCGCCAACTCAGCGTATGAGTAGCACAGGGATCTGTGCGGTAAAGTAAGGAGCTGATGGTAGGTGTGGCGCTCCACCTGAGATGCTAAAATAATCTCCTTGGTCTAGCGCTATTGAAAAGGGGATAGACTCCCTCGCTGACTGGCTAATACCGACTTTAGGCCGCCCCGTCGACTTATATATATATATATATATATTATATATATATATATTATATTATTATTATTATCATAGTGTGTACAGAAATAACCTGTGCACGCTATAATAATAACTCCGTATACACTATAATAATAAATCCACTCTACTTACATATTGAGCACTTTATACTTGTTATAACGTAGACTTATCCGTGTAACACTTATACCAATCAAATATTGAGACCAACCCAATATTTTACCCGTAAGTCATTCCTTTTACATATATATATATATATATATATATATATATATATATATATAGAGAGAGAGAGAGAGAGAGAGAGAGAGAGAGAGAGAGGGAGGGAGGGAGAGAGAGATGCATGTTGATTTCTATTGTCCATTAAGTTCAACATATTTTCTCCGATTCCATCGCGCCACATGTCAATTTGATGCCATTTCACGGGTCGCCATATGCCCATTATTTTGAAACAGCTACTTAAGACAATGTTTAAAAAAAAGGGCTATCTCCCTGATCAGGGGCCACGACATTCGAAGCTACTTACACTCGTGACCCCCCAATCATGCTGTTGTCCCTGTTTTTTAAACTGGGCAATGTGTTTGTCCCCGGCCATTGAAAATATAAACAGCCCAAGAATCTGTTGTGAAAGTTTAACTTACAAAGATACAAATGTTTATCAAAGCCGAGAACCTGTTATTTGATATCCAACGATTTTTTTATCCACCTGTTCGTCTCGGACTTTTTTTTCCGAAATGAGGAATTCTAATTATATAAATGTGTGTGAGAGTAGCACAGGGATCTGCCGTCGGTAGAACACTTAACTAGGCATCGCAAGGTTCCTGGTTCGATACCGGCCCATCGCAAACTCAGCGTAGTTGTAGCACAGGTATCTGTGCGGTGAAGTGAGGAGCTGATGGTAGGTGTGGCGGTCCACCTCATACGCAAATACAATCTCCTTGGTCTAGCGCTAGTGAAATGGAGATAGACTCCCTCGCTGTCTGGTTGATACCGACATTAGGCTACCCCGACGACTTTATTTTTTTTTACTTTTATATATATATATACATATATATATGTGTGTGTGTGTGTGTGTGTATGTGTGTGTGTGTGTGTGTGTTCATATATAGGAAATCTCCTTTCACCTCGTATCATCATCATCATCATAATGTCGTGCAAGTAGCATGGATATCCATGACAATCTCTCGCCAACCTTCCCTATCACTCATTGCCCCTAGGAGGTCTTCTGTGCAGCATCAAGCATCTTCGCATAGTTGGTCAATGTAGGTCCTTAGTGGGCATCCTACGTTAGCATGTGTTGGCTTCCACAGGAGAATGTCGCTTATGAGTTCGTCCCCGCTCCTCCAGCAGTGTCCTGCATGCCTAGTCCGTCTCACCGGGATGGTTTGTGAGATGGGGGGCAGGTGACCATATAGTTGCTTCCTTGTAGGGTGCTTTTCCCACGACTTGTTCAGGACTGCACGTAGCATTCTTGTGCAGCTCCCATCTAGCTTATTCTCAAGGCGCTTTATAAGGGCCCAGGTGGTGCAGCCATACAGCAGTACTGATATAACCACAGCCAGGAAGAATTATCTCTTTAGCTTGTCAGTGAGATCGTATTTACTAATTCTCATTTTACCTTAAATTTATTATTAACTCTACCTTGTATTATAATTACATTTATGTTTGTTTTGTTTTTTTATTCTTCTTTGTTTGATCTAAACCTGTCTCTCATTGTATTGTAATTGTTTGGTTTGGTTTGTTTTACGGCATGTCAATCTCAGTGGGTCATTTAATGCCGACAAAGTTTTGCAATAAATTCATTTTTAAAGGATACTCAGTTATAAACACATTTTTCTATTTAATCCATGGATGGAACTCTAACATGTCTAACATGTATGTTGCACTATAAACATAGTTATTTACTAAGCGTAGAAGTAAGGGCACCCCGTGAGAATCGAACTCACTAACAATGGTCTACTAATCTAGCTTGCTAACCATTTAACATTAGGTGGACTATAAATATAACCTGCTTTCGGGTCAGAGTGGACTTGGGAGCAATGGTGATGAAGGGGTGCTCCACATTCCCCAAACCTCCAGAACTGGAACTTCACCATCAGATAGAGTTTAACGTCATACCCAAGATGTGAAGACCCTCATCCACCGCCTTCTAGCAGATATATGATAAAAAGGATTTAGGGCAATAGGGTTGGGACAATCATATAAGTGCTAGAGTTTGACGTGACCAGCCGATTGATCGGAGGTGTCCTCTCCAACCACCTGTCTAGCCCAAGTTAGGGCCAAAGTGGAGTGTTATTGTAATTGTGTGAACTTTGGGAAATATAATATTAGGCATTTGGGAAATCATGAGGTTTTGTGGAAATAGACTCAACCAAAAAGGAAACGGGAGAATTCCATGTCGAATCATCCAGGCCATATCACCCACCTCCTTCAAGTTTTCTAAAATTTTATTAGTGGATTACGATCAAGTTAGACAATCCCCAAAATTTGAGCTTCCAATTCTAAAAATTGGCGGAGTTATCTCGAATTTTAGCTCTCCAAATTTGAGGAGGGGGGGGTCGCGAAAAATGGCGACTTTTTGTAACCTATTTCTGTCTGTAAAATGAGTTCTAAACCTTTCCTACTCCTAAAAAAATGCTATCTTAAAGTCAACCAATTTTAAGTTATTGATAATTTCTGATTTTTTCAGGAGGTCAATATTCCGATGTGGCACGGCATCTACGACAAAAAAAATTTCTATTACATTTCACATATATTGAACATTATTTGTACCAAAAAGATAGTTTGATTTTTCGCCAACCCCACCATATATTTGGAGAGCTATAAATCGACATAACTCCGACAATTTTTGGAATTGGAAGCTCAAATTTCGGGGCTTGTCTAACGTTAACATAGTCTATAACTGGAGAAAAAAATTTCAGAAAAGTTTAAGGGGTCGGGTGACAATTTTCCTTTCTGTTGGATGATTTGACATGGAATTACCCAACAGCTGACTGACACTGGATGATGATATAAAAAATCAAAGGATTGGGACAGGATAAACTATTCCTCTAAATGATATTATAATTAGATGGACAATATCAAACCAATCCACCCAGAAAGGATAATACCTGCCTATAAACATTATAGAAATTCTTTTTATAAGAACTCGTCAGTCCAAATAAGCAAAAAGCCGTTTTGTTCAAGGATCTATCTAGCAGAGAAAATAACACTTGCTGAAAGAAAAAAAAGTAAGTTGTACGAGAGAAAAAAAAAAAAAAAGAATTCTGGATTCACAAAAGAGTTTTTTTTTTATTCGGTTTTCTCTCTCTCTCAAAACTTTTTGGTTCGTTCATTCTATATATCATTTGACATGGAGGATTTTAAGGCACAAATGTTAGAAATAATTAAATTCCAGCAACAGCAGAAAATTGAGCTACAAAAGACTTAAACGCCGCCCTCTGAGGTGATGATGAGAACTGAAATAAGAGTTTATTCAGAAATCAAAAAAAAAAATATATGAAATGTTTCATGAATTCTGCAAACATTTCCATAAAATTTACCGGTCTACTGAAACTCATATTTATATACATATGGGTAGAAATAGATCTATAACTGCTAATATGACCGATTTTTTAAGCCTTTTTCTTTACCATATATATATATATATATATATATATATATATATATATAAGATACATTTAATGAGTCAGACGAACCTACTAGTTTTTCGCTTAATGCTCTTTAGGGCTAAGATCTGACTCTTAGCCCTGAAGAAGCATTAAGCGAAACTTTTAGTAGGTTCGTCTGACTCATTAGATTTATCTTTATTATTTGCTCTACTTAGGTATTGAGCACTTTTTACTTATTAGTTTTAGTTTCCTGGCGGTTTTGTATGAATATATATATCTTATATATATATATATATATGCATATAAATTGTTTTTTCTTTTGGCCAAAGCATTGTACTAATAGATTATTTTTTGTTGGTACGATTATCTTGGTCTTTTCTTTTTTCCAAAAAATGTTTTCTTCCCGGTTGATGTTTGGTAAATTATTTTTTTACAATCAAACTATTTGCTGGTTTTTTTCTCACCGCGAGGATTTACCAATAAGTTTGGTATATATATATATATATATATATATATATATATATATATTAACCTGTGTGCTTTGGAAAATAGCATCAAATCGGAAATAATGGCATAAGACATGTTTCGCTAGATTAAAGAACTTTGAAGAAAATAGACTGAAACATCGAGATCAACTCCGTCTAACTTTAAATTAAAAATATCTGGCTGCCGCTTTAGGAAATTCCACCTGCCAGTGTGGCTTCATAACTCGCAGCAGGACTGGGCTGCTATCACACTCGAGGAAACACAAAATGTCTTCTTGACAGCATGCACAACGTGGGAGGAAACAAATCACTCACTGCTGACCCTCATCTATCGTTCACGATAGGAGAGTCCACCACAATATATTTTGCAGTGTTATATATATATAGTACGCAAGAACTAATTAACTTTTTTTCCGATCAAATACCTCACCACATTTCAAGAGCTTCATGGAAAGGCGTTCAGTTGCTCCTCCTGAATTATTATCACTTTACACACACACACACACACACACAGACACACACACACAGACACACACATATATTTTTTTTTCTTTTTTTGGAGGCAAAATAATGCAGATTCATGTTGAAAAACATATTTATTGAAGTATTCTTAATTTTCGGACAATATCCATCTTCAGAGAATTTATTATAGAGTTGAAAATGTTCCATCTGTGTTAAAAAAAAAAAAAAACACAGATGGAACATTTTCAACTCTATAATAAATTCTCTGAAGATGGATATTGTCCGAAAATTAAGAATACTTCAATAAATATGTTTTTCAACATGAATCTGCATTATTTTGCCTTCAAAAAAAGAAAAAAAATATATTATTATAAATAATGCTTCTATTTAACTATAAAAACGAGCACAAAAAAAATTTTATATATATATAATATATATATATATATATATATATATAAAATGATAATAATTCTAGTATCCCAGTCAGAAGACCAGACTTAGTATTGATTAGAAAAATTGTAATTGGAGCCTTTGGAACATTCCCCAAAGCTCAGGAAAATAATTTGGATGAATTAGAAATTCAAGGAAGGATCCAGACAATCCAAACTACATAATTGTTAAGATCGGCCTGAATACTCAGAGAAGTCCTGGAAACCTGAGGAGACTTGGTGTCACTCAGCCTCCAGGGAACACCGGCTATCCCAGGTGTGAAAAACTAATTATAATGATAATAATGATGATGATGATGAAGAAGAAGAAGAAGAAGAAAAAGTAGTAGTAGTAGTAGTAGTAGAAGAAGAAGTACTAGTAGTAGTAGTAGTAGAAGAAGAAGTAGTAGTAGTAGTAGTAGTAGAAGAAGAAGAAGTAGTAGTAGTAGTAGAGGGAGAAGAAGAAGAAGAAGAAGAAGTAGTAGTAGAAGAGGTAGTAGTAGAAGAAGAAGTAGTAGTAGTAGTAGAGGGAGAAGAAGAAGAAGAAGAAGAAGAAGAAGAAGTAGTAGAAGAGGTAGTAGTAGAAGAAGAAGTAGTAGTAGTAGTAGAAGAAGAAGAAGAAGAAGAAGAAGAAGTAGTAGTAGTAGAGAAGAAGAAGAAAGAAGAAGAAGAAGAAGAAGTAGTAGTAGTAGTAGTAAAAGGTGAAGAAAAAGAAGAAGTTATAGTCCACCTAATGTGGCGTAATGGTTAGCAAGCTAGATTAGTAGACCATTGTTAGTGAGTTCGATTCTCACGGGGTGCCCTTACTTCTACGCTTAGTAAATAACTATGTTTATAGTGCAATATACTGTTACACTATCACAGAGAAACATTCAATGGAATTTGTGTTTGTTTATATTTTTGTTTCCCTTGTTGCATTTTTTGTGTGAACATGTCCGTGTGTTTACTCTAGATACTGAGTAAATTTTGTGTTTTAAGACACAAGGTAAACTTTATAAATTCTTATCTTTAGTCAGTACGAACCAATATATTGAACGAATGCTAGATTTACGAGGTATGCCAGAAAAGTTCCAGAAAAGTTACATTCTTCGATGTGAGGGGCATCGTCCACTGCGAGTTGTTGCCACAGGGCCAAACGATCAGATAAAGAAATACTGTGGCATTTGCTTCGTTCAGTGCGCGAGAAGAGGCGAGAGATGTGGCAAGACAACTCGTGGGTGCTTCACCATGACAACGCACCTGCCCACCCTGCCCTTAGTATCCGAGAGTTCCTGGCCCAGAAGAACATCAGTGTACCGGAGCGACCTCCCTACTGGTTCCATGTGATTTTTTCTCTCTTCCACAAGGTGAAGGGGGTCATCAAAGGAAACCGTTTTGACGACTGAGCTACGGAGAATCCCGGAAGAATCCTTCCAGAAGTGCATGGAAGCATAGCAGAGAAGGATGGGAAAGTGTATTAGACTCCAGGGGGATTACTTTGAAGGGGATAACTTGTAGTTTGTAGTTTGGATGTGAAATAATTTTTTGTGACACCAGTCATGGAACTTTTCTGACATACTTCGCCTCGTGGGTTAAATTTAGTTGCTGTACAAAGTAGCTCAGTCGGTAGAGTGTTCGGCTACGAATCTCAAAGTTCTTGGTTCGATACTGGCCCCCGCCAACTCAGCGTATGAGTAGCACAGGGATCTGTGCAGTAAAGTAAGGAACTGGTGGTAGGTGTGGCGCTCTACCTCAGATGCCCAAATAATCTCCTTGGTCTAGCGCTGTCTGGCTGATACCGACATTAGGCCGCCCCGACGACTTTACTTTACTTACAAGGTGTGTCAAAAGTACAAAAAATCTCTTTGTATTCGGAAAAAAATTAACGTTCCATTCATTGTTCATTTCTATCTTGGTAGACTGTCCTACTGGAGGGAGACTAGTTGCATTCATCCCTTTCCCCAGGGGTATTAGCGTGAACTGTAGCTTCGTCTAGGATTTGAACTCGGGTCGACGAGTCCATTTCCTACGACTCTAACCAGTACACCACACACCACGCACCTCCGATATACATATGCAACTTCTTTAGCATGTGTTTTTTTTTCCTGTGGTTTAAGAATTTTTTTTTTTTATATTCATCGGAGTTACTTTTTCTGGATATTTTTCTTCTTTTTCTTCTTCTCCTTCTTCTAAACTTGTTCCACGTCACTTCAAGAACATCCAGTTCTCTTTCCCGTGACCCTCCCACCCCGAATATCAACCCCCACTTTCCAAACTTTCTTCTAATTATGTTGTTCTTACGTAAAAGGCGCATTGTCGCCCAGCGGACGAGAAGACCCCCCTTCACGCTTCGTTGTCGCTTGTGTTTATCCATCTCCAGGTAGCCGCACATCCCGCAGGGCTTTATGAGTTAAAGTTTCCTTGTCAGCAGAGTAGAGATTCTCTTGTCCAAAGGATGAAGACATTTCCATTATTATCACTAACTTATGTCATATACATAAAAACACGCAGTTTTGTTTGTTTCGTTGTTAGGGGTTTTTTGTGCTTTTTTTATGTGTTTATATTCCAGTATGGACAAATGCACAGGGATTATTATCCTTTGGTATAGATGAAATGGATACGTGTTTACACACACACACACACACACACACACACACACACATATATATATATATATATATATTGATGTGAGGTATCCAAAACTTGGTAGTAAAGGGTGATTCTATATGTGATTTCTAAGACACACTGTATTTTTATTGTATGATCCAGTATGTACAAATACAGTGAATCTTTAAATCATTACAGAGAGCTCAATGTATAATAATCTTTTTAGATTATATGCAGAGCAATATTTATCTTTGAAGGGAAGGAAAAACTCAGCACCGTTATTCCATAATAAATTTATTTCGACCAAAATTGGGGCTTTTTGGTCGAAATAAATTTATTATGGAATAACGGTGTTGAGTTTTTCCTTCCTTTCAAAGATTATATATATATATATATATATATATATATATATATATATATATTCGATTTTCCTTGCATTTGAAACATCTTCACCTGATGATTGCATCGCATGAAAACCAATATGGTCGTGAATGTTCCTTTGTCACCTAATAAATAGATATGTAAAACCTTTATATATTTATGTTATTATATTATATAACAGCTCTGTTTTATATTGAGCAATCTACCAATAATACTACTTTTGGTACGCCATTCCAGCAAAAGCTGAAACAGTGACCATCTCACACTATATATATACAAATACACACGCACATGCATACACACACATACAGCCTAAGGTCCCCATAACTGTTTTTAAATATCCTAGCTAATTTTAACAATGCTGTGGTCTGGATATTAACTAGTGTTTTGTCATTGAAGACTACGTGATAGCAAGTCTCCAGGACTTTTCTAAGTATTCTAACTGATTTTAACAGTAATGTTATCTGAATGGTCTCGATTCTTCCTCTGATCTCCAGGTCCCCAAATCTCTTTTCAAGAACTATTTTCTCTCTATGCGAGTTTTCTACACCAGTATCAACTGGTGTTTTTTCACTGAAGTCTAATATTTCACAGAGTTTTATAAGTTAATGTTTCCTTATCAGTAGATTAGAGATTTCTAAGTCTGAAGACATTTTCATTATTATCTCTAACTTATGACGTACTTAAAAACACGCAGTTTTGTTTGTTTTTTGTTTTTTCTGTGTTTATATTCTGGTATGGACAAACACACGGATTATTAACTTTTGGTGTAGATGAAATGGATGTGTTTACACACACACACACACACGCACATACACACACACACAAGCTAAACTCTCCAGAACTGTTCTAAATATTCAAGCTGATTTTAACCAATGGAATATAGACTAAGAGAGACAGAGACACCGAGACAGAGATACAGCGAAACAGAGAGAGAGAGAGAGAGAGAGAGAGAGAGAGAGAGAGAGTTTGCTTTGGTTTGGTGGATTTTACGGCATGTCAATCCTTGTTGGGTTATTTTATGCCGAATACGTTTTGTTTTATTTATGCTTGATGAATATTCATTTTTAAGTCATTTTTTTAAAACTCATTTTTTCTTCTATTTAACCCATAGGTGGGACACTAACAGGTACTACCACTCCGGGTCAGATTAGACTTGGGAGTAATGGTGATGACGGTTTCTTTGTCAGTTGATTAGAGATTCTCTTGTCCAACGCCTGGAGTAATTTTTTATTATTATCTCTAACTTATGACATATACTTAAAACACGCAATTCTGTTTTTTTTTTTTTTTCTGTGTTTATATTCCGGTATGGACAAACGCACACGGACCTTATCCTTTGGTATAGATGAAATGGATACGTATTTACACATACAAAAACATATATATATACAAACATACTCACAAACTAGGTCTTCAGAACTGTTCTAAATATTCAAGCTGCTTTTAACAGTGCTGTGGTCTGAATGGTCTTGACTCTTCCTCTGATTTCCAATTCACCCACTTTTTTCCAGGCTCTTGGGGACTGTTCCAAAGATATCAACAACGGTGGGTATCAATGTCACCTTCGTTCCACAGCTTTGTCAGCTCTCTGGCAAGTTTGCTCATGTCTTCAGAGCTCTTCTAAGTATTCTAGCCGAGTTTAACAGTGCTGTGATCTGTGAGGTCTCGATTCTTTCTCTAATCACCAGTTCACCCACTATATTTTCAGGATCCTTGATTATTCTTCTCTTAATTCTAACGAAAATTTATAATTTTCTCAAAAGAAAATTCTCAGAAATAAGTACAGTGTATTCTACAGCCCCAGCCGATAGGGCTCTTAATTTTGGGCAAAATTTAGACCTCAGGAAGACACACGATATGTAAGCATATACAGTATGTTTTTCGCTTTTTTTGTTATCTCACAACGTTTCCACTCATTCCCTAGTCTTCGTCAGGTGTTGTATGTACCTGCAAAGTAATGAGATGTGAAAAATTCCAAGATTTTAGTTATGGGTTATGTAATAGTGGAAATTAACAAGAATTTGGGATGACGCGTGAAAGGATGACCTGTTGCTTCTGATTGGTTGAGGAGTGACAAGAGTGAAAGAGGGAGTGAAAAGTTGGGGAGTTTTGCTTAAGTTTCTGGAGGAGGCAGACGTAAGAGTCTAGGCTGAGTGTTTGAAGAAGACAGATGCACGATAAGTGTCTGTCCTCCAAGGCATTTTTATTCAGGATAAAATAAATGATTTCAGGGGAAAAAAAACAAGAACGTCTTGTGTTCATTATTAAAAACTATCAACGGCACAAGACAAGATATCCCAAGAGATTCCCAAGTTATTCCAGACCCCTCGAAGAATGAATAGAAGCCAACCAGCCCAACAGATGCAGCAACTCCATTCCAGAATAGTAGTAACTAAACCAGATCTAGTCCAGAGATAAGTAGAACAGTATAGGTTGTTTTGTTTTACATCATATCAACAGTTTTGGGGTCATCTAAAGCATTTTGATATTCGATTTCTTACAATACATGTTGTTGCTTAAATGGTCACCCATCTAAGTATTAAACAAGCTCATTGCTGCTTAACTTTGGTGATCTAGCAAGAACTGGTGCTTTTAGTGTGACTTGACCGTAATTTTATGGCATATCAACCCTTTCCAGGTCATTTGATGCTGAATCAAGTCATTTTTGATAAATTAAAGACTTAGGTTGCTTACATTACGTTTTTACTTAAATGGTCTCCCATCTAAGTATTAAACAAGCTCATTGCTGCTTAACTTTGGTGATCTAGCAAGAACCGGTGCTGTTAGTGTGACTTGACCGTAATTTTATGGCATATCAACCCTTTCCAGGTCATTTAATGCTGAATCAAGTCATTTTTTATAAAAATAAAGACATAGGTTGATAACAGTATGTTACTTAAATGGTCACCCATCTAAGTATTGAACAAGTTCATCGCTGCTTAACTTCGATGATCTAGCGGGAACCGGTACTTTCAACCTGACTTGACCATAAGCAGAACAGTATAAGATAAGTGAATCATGTGCGTGAGATATTTTAAGTGGAAAGAAGCTGCACAGACCCCAGTCCACTATCTTGGCAGTCTCATATTTGGTCCCCTGGCAGGGGAAAGTCCAAGACGACTGGGCTGCCAAGCTGCTGCAGGGTGCTGTCTCAGGTAGTATTGAGTCACTTCACAAGAGGCAAGCCTCCCCGGAAGCCCCAGCGCTTGCACTCAAGTGCCAGGTTGTGTTGGGGATTTATGTGAGTAGTAAGTACCCCAATTGTACTACTATCAATCAATGTGGATGGCCATTGGCTTCCCTGGAGCTCATCTGTCATGTGTGTGAGGTTAGGTCTTTTATCTTACCTGCTACTAGTACCATGTAAACTAATACTTCCTTTTTCATGGTCGGTCTGCTGTTGACTAAACTGGCAACCCCATCAGGCATGCCTCGGTTTATCCAGTAAGGTGAGTGTGTGGACACCCTGCATCATTGAAAACAAAAGCTGTCAAAAGAGAGATGAGCTCCATGGGAGCCAATGGCCATCTATATCGACCAATAGTAGTAGGATTGGAGTACTTACTACTTACATAAATCCCCAACACAACCTGGCGTTTGGGTGCAGGTGCTGGGATTTCCATGGAGGCTTGCTTCTCGCAAAGTGACTCAATACTACCTGAGACATCACTCTGCAGCAGCTCAGCAGCCCAGTCGACTCGGACTTTCCCTTGCCACTGGATCAACTGCAGGACTGCCAAGAAAGTGGACTGGGGGTCTGTTAAAATATCTCACACACCAGTTTCACAGCATGCCACCCTCAACTGTTAAACGGAATACAATTGGTTTGAATCCAGAGTTCCTATTCTCCTAGACTGGATGGCATAGTCATCAAGTCATTTGGTGGTTCATGACGATGAACACATAGCCGCTCAACAGTACATGTAAACTAATACTACTTTTTCCATGGTCGGAATTGACTAAACTGGCAACCCTATCAGGCATGCATCAGTTTATCCGGTAAGGTGAGTGTATGGACACCCAGCATCACTGAAAATAAGAGTTGTCATAAAATAAGTATAGAATTACATATTCTGTCAATTAGACGCCACGTCACATATCAAATTTTAATGACCTTACATACACACACTCCAAATGGATCCCACTAAGTCACATACATAATTTGATTATAAATGACCTAACACACTGAACCCGTAATGTTACACCTCTGTAAGGATAGACTTTCTTCATGCTTTTTTTCTTTGGTAACACGAAGCAAAAATCGTATCAAACAATTTTATTTTTTTAATATATTTTTTCTTTTACAAAAATGCATCTTACACCTGAAAAAAAAAAAAAAAAAAAAACGAAACAAAAACAAAAAAAAACAAAAAAACAAAGAACTGGAAAATTTACTGTTTAAACTTCAAATGAACAACAAAAACGAGGGGAGTTTAAATGTTCAAATATTCCTTACAATAGTATCTATTTACCTACCCAACCCATTCGCCACCGGTAGGATGTGACACAAGGTCAAAAGTATGGGGTCATCTAGCAAGGATGGAAACACAGCATACCCTAGTAATGGATCTGAAAGAATAGATGCTAACCATTATACAGGGTGTCCATAAAGTCCTGTAACAGGTTAAAAATGTATCACCAAAGATGGCAGTCATGCTGAAGAACAATGATCAAAAAGTACATCAATAATAAGAGTTCAAGAGTTGAACATTTATATGTTCTTTATGAAAAAAATTGGACTATATTACCTTTAGGCATCCCCTTTTGTGTAATGTGCTGATATATGGTCACAGCACCAAAATGATATATGTAACGTAGCGGTATCTGTATATATTGTATAGCGGGTCTTGTCCACGTGCCTCCAAATTCACAGTGCTAAAATGGTGTTCACCACGTGGCGGTCATCTTGTTGATAAAAAAGTACAAGCACGAGAAATATATCGTCACAAGCTTAGCTTTTATTTCCAGGGCTCGTCTCGTGGGCTGTATCGGAGAGGAGGAAAGGCAGAGAGAAAGAGAGAGAGAACACTGTTAAATTACTGTGACCCCATCCTAGGCACCAGAGGCCCGTCCGTTCTGGTCACCACCTGAAACTTCCTGTTGACACTCAATTCTCCATTCGGGGGTCACGCCCCGGTCAAATCATTGTTCATCACTCCACGCTTTTTCAAAGCCTCCACCTGGTCTCATTTCTTCTTCCTCCTTTTCCAAGATAGTTCTCGCTCAGGATAATATCCCCATCTTGTTACATTTGATCTCGATTAAGAAAGGACATGTTTTTCATTTACACCGTCAATATCCGGTTGTTAGGGGTTAGGGTTAAGGTTAGGGGTTAGTTTAATAAATTTTTTTTTTAAATCTAAAAATCCTCTGTTAAAACAACCGGATATTGACGGTGTAAATGAAAAACATGTCCTTTCTTAATTGAGATCAAAAGGGGTGCCTAACGGTCATATGGTCTAAAATGTGTATCATTTGTATGATGTGAGTTATTAAATGTTCAATTGTAAAACTGTTTCAAGACTTTGTGGACACTCTGTAGCATGATGGAACATATCCATTTAAACTTTGTCCTCCTCATGACACTTTGACAGCTGTATCTCCAACCTTCCTCAGGCGGCTTTGTCATTGTCAGTAACCTTCAGAATTTTGACATTTTGATTTTCTCTGAATTCAAAATTGAACCTTGTGTCACATCCTTTACATGACAGGTTGGACAAATACACACAGTGGTACCTTGATTATGAGTCTAATTTTTTTTCCGCTCATAACTCAATTTCCTCTTATATCAAATCATTTTCCCCATTGAAATAAACTGAAATGTCATTAATCCATTCCAGCCTTCACAAAAACACCATAATTTTTTTTTGTTTTACATTATTTTAAAAAAGAAAAATAGCACTGTATTGTATAAAACCCATAAAATAGAATTTATTATTTGTATGCTGAATATATTTCAATGTTTTTTATAATAATATTTTTTTGGCGCAATAATTATTAGTCATAGTTAATTTATTAACATAAGCATGTCTGAAGCTCACTTGTACCTCAAATTTTAGCTCCCAACACAAAAATTGATGGAGTGACAACTCATAACTCAAAAAATGTGTAAGTTGGGACACTCATAAGTCAAGGTACCAATGTACTAGACATTTTAATTTATCAATGAGATAATTAAAGAAAAGTTTAGTATCTATCGATAATTAGTGATAATTGCAGTGGAATTTTAAAGTGAAAATATATCAGGTGTTGAAATTCAGATCACTTTGACCAATAGTGTTTTCGGTTATTTCCTAGTTGAGTAACATATTATAGAGTGACCAAAAAAAAAACAGAACCCAAATTATTTATTTTCCCATTGAACTAACCCTAAACCCCAACCCTAACCCTAACTCTTATTGGACTTAGACTTCAAAAAAAAAAAAATAAACAGTTTTATTACAAAATTTGTGGGTTCAGTTTTTTTCTAGGTCACCTGTAATTTATGTTACTCAACTAGGGGAGTTAGGGTTAGAGGTTAGGGTTGGGGTTTAGGGTTAGGTTAATGGGAAAATAAATAATTTGGGTTGTTTTTTCTGGGTCACCCTGTAATATAATGTTACTCAACTAAGGGGGTTAGGGTTAGGGTTGGGGTTTTGGGTTTGTTTAATGGGAAAATAAATAAATAATTAGGGTTCTGTTTTTTTCTGGGTCACCCTGTCATATTATGTTACTCAACTAGGGGGGTTAAGGTTAGGGTTAGGGTTTAGGGTTGGGGTTTAGGGTTAGTTTAATGGGAAAATAAATAATTTGGGTTGTTTTTTTTTTGGTCACCCTGTAATATCATGTTACTCAACTAGGAAATAACCGTGTTTTCTTTGTCATATGATAAAAAATTAACTGGCTTTAACTTATCTAGGAAATTATCTTTGAAAAAGACGTAAGACTTTTATCGACTAAACAACATTTTATTGAGATTTCAAATGTTTCAAAATTATGAACAAATATTTCTGTTATTTTGGGGGATTTTTTTCTTTTAGAAGAAAAACCTAAAAGTTGATGGAGTAGTGCCTGGTGTAGGATATAGACTTGGTAAGCATTTATATTTCCCTTTCCATTTGGGAAAGATTAGAATACCATTCTCCCTCCAGCTATGGGTAAATAGTAGGGTAGACTGGATTCTTTAGTCTTGGTTTGATTGGTTTTGTTTTACAGCAACCCTCTTACAGGTTAATTTAGTGCTGAATCAAGTTGATGTTGATAACAAGGACTCTGGTTGCTTACAGTACTGATTTTTGCTTAAGTGGTCACCCAATTAAGTATTGAACAGGCTCATTGCTTCTAACTTCAATGATCTAACAGGAATAAGTGGTTACCAGTCAAGGTTGGTTGGTTTGTTTTACAACATACAACACTTTTCGGTCATTTTAATGCTGAATCAAGTCATTTGATAATTAAGAACTCTGGTCGCTTACAGTAGCTGTATTGCTTAAGTGACCAACCAATTAAGTATTAAATAGGCTCACTACTGCTTAACTTCAGTGATCTAGTGGGAACCATTGCTTACCAGTCTAGGAGAAGGAAAACCCTGATTCAAACAGCTGTACTCCTCTTTAAAAATTGACCTTGTGTTGAATCCTGACAACTGAGGAGGGTTTTGGGTAAATACATACAATAGAATAAGATGAACGAAAGACTAGATAAAAAATTAATATAATATGACAATGCATTATTTTTATAACAAAGAGAATTATCATATCTTTACTCTGACAAGGTGTAAGCATGCAAAAGAAGAAGATGAAAGTCCAGTCAATATTAAAAATAATAATAATACAAACAGAAAAATGCCTCTTAGAGTCAAATGTGAAATTGTCACTATTTCCAGGAATATGGAAATACATTTTAGAAAAGAAGAAAAAGTTTCAAACATTAACTTAGTCCTACTAAGTTAGTAATCAAATTAATAACACACGCTGATGTACAGTACACCTAAAAATAAATAAACACCTAATAAATTCTGCCTCAAAACCAAATATACTAGGATTTTATCATTTCTAGTCAAATAGTAGTCAAAAGGATATTATTAGGTATTATTTATAGCCAATCTACAGCATTGAAACTATGCAATCAGCTTTGGTTTCTTTTGTTTAATTGCATATGAATTTTCAAAAGGTTATTTAATGCCAGATCCATCCTTGTAGAATAACAGTAGTGGTACTATTTAACCCATAGCTTGGGGGTATGGGCTTCACACCTTTCCCAAGGGTATTAGTCAAAAAGTGAACATAATAGTGGGACTGTAGTTTGAATTTGCTTACTACGATGAATCAATTCAGTATATTTTGCCAAGACGAGCTGGGGATTTTCCCTCCCTCCGTCTATATAATCAAAATATATATACGTAGCAGATCTAAAATTAGCATAATTCTCCATAATTAGATATAATTCTCATAATTAGATATATTTATGTAATTCTATTTTTGGTTAGAGCTTCAATGATGTAAGGTTTGGTAATGAATAATACCTAATTATATTATAACATTATAAATATTATAATTATATATAACAATAATTTTCTAATTATATCCATTTTGCTTTGTATAATGTTCTAGTTGATATAATAAAATACTGGTATTTTTGGTTTAGAAGATTTTATTTTAAAAATTGTTAGGGGTTTTAATTATTTGAGAGTGACATTGTGCGTTTGTGTAAGAGTATTATGTGTTTGTATATTTCTTCTATAATTATATGAATATCAGTATGTGTGTGTATGTAATATATATATTATATATATATAGCAATTATATATGTCTATTTCTATCAATAATAATAATATGAATGTCTATGAGGATATGTGTGTGTGTTGTGTATAGGAGTCATATGTGTTTTGTGTATTTTTTATCATAATGATAAATGTGTGTATATATAGCAGTTATACGTGTATATTTCTATCTACAATCATATGAATGTCAGTAGTGTGTTTACAACACAGTGAAATAAGCAGATTACACACTTGTCTATAAGAATACGTGTGCAGATGCAGAGATACCAGGAAATGTGTAACTTTTGATTTTAATGTTTTGTGAGAAGATGAGTGAAGAAAGTTTGATTAAGTGGATGGTTGAAAACGAAACGATCAAATATACTAAATCTTTTTTAAATCAGATTCAAGTCTTTTATTTTTCAGACGTATACTCATCTTCACAATAGATACCTCGACTTTTTGCACCCTACTTCACATATCACATAACTGCTATCATTCAAGAAACCTTTAAACTAAGAATATATTATGTTAGCCTTAAGAGACAGGTTATTCATTTCCTTACCGAAATTTTTTTTTTAAATACACTAAATTATGCCTTTTTTTATCTTTATTTATTTATTTTTATTTATTTATTTTATATATTAAGAAATAATATTAAATAATATTTATTTTTATTTTTTTTATATATTAGAATAATATTAATAATTTATTTTATTTTATTCATTTATTTTATATATTACATAATAAATTAAATATTTATTTATTTTATTTATTTATTTTATATATTACGAATAATATTTAAATAATTTTATTTATTTATTCTTTATGTTTTATATATTACGAATAATATTAAATATTTATTTTATTTTATTTATTTTATTTTAATTATATTACGAATATATAATAATATTTATTTTATTTTATTTATTTATTTATATTTCGAATAATATTAAATAATTATTTATTTTTTTTATTCATTTATTTTATATATTACGGATATTAAATAAATTTATTTTTATTTTATTCATTTATTTTATATATTACGGATATTAAATAATATATTTTATATATATTTATTTTATTTTTATTTATTTATTTTTATTTATTTTATTTCATTTATTTTTTTATTTTTTTTTTTTCATTTATTTATTTTTATTAATTTTTTTAAATTTTTTCTTTTGTTTAAAATAATTTTTTTTTTTTTTTTTTAAATACACTAAATTATGCCTTTCTTTTTTTTTTTATCTTACCAATATATAAAAATATCCATCAGCTGTTGGAATGATAGACCCACCTGATCCAGATGAGCTATCTTAAAAAAAGAAAAAGAAAAAAAGAAGAAGAAAAGTATTTTGCAACAAATTTGTGTTAATAAGCATTCAGAAAATTTTTTACTAGTCAAAAGCAATTAAGGGGTCACTGGAGTTGGATTCGGTATTTGACTCCAACTCCAGTAGAATTTACAGTTTATATATGGCCCTAGTCTAATATGTAAAGTTATACAGTGCACACATCTAAAAACATAAAAACTCAGGGTTTTATATTTATTATGAATTAATTATATAAAGCATTCAGAAGACCTTCTAATTTATCAATTTTTAAAATATTGGATTCTTAATGTGGTTTTAGGTAAAGTATAAATACCATGTCAAAACAATATACAGATATACATTATCTTTTTTCCCTTGCTATTTTCAAGGCTGTGAAGTCGGAGTCAGAAAGCTATTAAAGGGTCAACGGGTAAAACTATACCGACTCTAACTCCAGTTGAATTTATATTTTATATGGCCCTAGTTTAGTCTGTTATGTTATACAGTGGTGCACTCCTTATAATAGATTATAAAAAATCATGATTTTATATTTATTATTATTCTCACATAAAGAGGAGTCAGAGTTGGAGATGCAAAAGTAGAGAAGTCAGAGTTGGAGATGCCAAAAGTAGAGGAGTCAGAGTTGGAGGTTTTCTGTTTCGACTCCACGCCTGATTATTTTTCAAATGTCAACAGAAATCAAGTTTCAATGATATGAGCACCAAGTTATCTCACTCCTACGATGGATATTATTACTCTTCAAAAAATATCTTTAAAATTTAAAAAAAAAAAGAACGAGAACTCATGTATTGAAATGTCAGAATAATTTCCACATTTTATGTAAATAGACCTGTAAATAGGGAATTTTGGGATAAAAAAAAAAAAATTATACAAGGCACTCTGGCCTAAAAAAAAAAGAAACCTAATAACAAAATACTTCAATGATTCACCAAATTCATCTCATTTGGTATCACAACAGCTGTGGTCATTTTTCTAACAGTGAGTGAGTTTTTAAATGTTAGTTTTTCCTTCTAATCTTTCATCTTTAAACTATTTATGCTGATTTCTTTAAAGATCCAATGCATATAGATATTCAGATTATTTTTGCTTGATGCTAAGGTATACACACCCTAGATTAACTAAATTAAGCCGTATTCATAAACAGATAATTTTTTTTTTTTTTTGGGGGGGGGAATACAAAGCCACCCTAACCTAAAAAAAGAAATAAAACTACAGAATACTTAAAGGAGTCACCAAATCCATCTAATTTGGCATCATAATAGCTGTGGTCATTCTGAAACAGTGAGTGAGTTTTAAAATCTTAGTTTTTCCTTCTAACCTAAGCTTTTGTCTTTAAACTATTTAAGAATATTTCTTTAAAGAAATTATGCTAAAGTATATGCAGCCTATAATATTAAGGTTGCAGCCTATAACATTAAGGTTGCAGCCTATAATGATAAGGTATGTGCAGCTAATAATGATAAAGTATACGCAGCCTATAATATTAATGTACCAACCTATAATATTAAGGTTGCAGCCTATGATAATAAGGTATATGCAGCCTATAATATCAAGGTTGCAGCCTATAATAAGGTATATGCAGCCTATGATAATAAGGTATAATGCAGCCTATATATTAAGGTTGCAGCCTACTGATAATAAGGTATATGAGCCTATAATATTAAGGTGCAGCTATGATAATGGTTATGAGCCTATAATATTAAGGTTGAGCTAGATAATAAGTATATGCAGCCTATAATATTAAGGTTGCAGCCTATGATAATAGGGTATATGCAGCCTATAATATTAGGTTGCAACCTATGATAATAAGGTATATGCAGCCTATAATATTAAGGTTGCAGCCTATGATAATAAGGTATATGCAGCCTATAATATTAAGGTTGCAGCCTATGATAATAAGGTATATGCAGCCTATAATAATCCTTTTCCCAGTTGGATTAAACTTTCAATACCTGGCACTGTTCTACTGACATGTATATAGGGTTTTAATTTATGTTTTCCCTTAAAAAAAAACTCAATCATCTCAATCACACCGGTTGGTAGACAAAGTAGCAAAAGGATTTATTATTATTATAAAAAAAACATCCAATATAAGATTTGCAAAATTTTCAATAATGATTATCTGCACTGATTAAAAATGACTTGCAAAAAAAGTCAGGTTCACTCGATTAAATCGTAGAAACTAACCAGTAGCAATAATCAATTAATAACGGATGGGATTCTCCAATGAGACATCTCTCCGCTATAAAGCATTTTCCAGATCAATTCATTTTGTTCAAATTAAAAGCACAGTAAGAGTAACCCCAAAAACCAAACCTTTTCAAACCTAATTTTTCCGATGCAGGTATCATTGGCAACAAGGAAAAGTTTGTTCAATTTATTATGGCATGTCAACCTTGTTGGGTTATTTTTTGCCAAAGACGTTTTGTTTTATTCTTTCTTGGTGGGTAAAAAAAAAGTCAACAGGGTAACCTAATGTCGGTATTAGCCAGACAGCAAAGGAGTCTATCTCTTTTTCACTAATACTAGACCAAGGAGATCTTACCTATCTATTCTTGTCTATTCGTATGTATGTATTTATTGGTCTTTGTGTTTACATATATTTATTTTTCCATATCTACCTGTGTGAGTGTTCATATATCTTGTCACTTTATATGTATGTATCTCCTATATATAATTGTCTATTCATATGTATGTTATTTTGTCTCTCTTTTTCATATACATACCTGTATGTGTGAATGTGTTCATTTCTACTTGTCTGTTCATCTATTCATATATATGTATGTATTTGTCTAATCTTTCTGTGTTCACATACATTTTTTTCTTTATATCTATCAGTGTGTGTGGTGCATTCATATATACTTGCCTGTTCTGTATGTATTTCCTTTCAATCTAATTTTATTCATATCAATATATATATATATATATATATATATATATATATATATATACATATATTCATATATATCATATCTAACAGTTAAGAACAAATTGATACCAACATCAATTAGTTGGTTGGATTTTACGGCATGTCAACCCTTGTTGGATCATTTTATGCCAAAAACGTTTTGTTTTATTCATTCTTGATGGATATTCAAATTTTTTTTTTAAATACATTTTTCTAAACTCATTTATTTTTATTTAACCTATAGATGGGACCCTAACAGGTACTACCACTCCAAATACCTACATCGGATAAATATGAGCTAAAAAAGTTTGTTGAATAGGTTACTCTTACTGCACCTTTAACCAGGACTAATTTTGTTATTTGAAAAGAAAAAAAAAAAAAAAAAAAAAAAAAAGATAAGGATACTGGTTTGAATTACTTCTTAGATTTTAACACCCACCTTATTTCATATTTAAAGATAAGATTAAGCTTTAAAAAAAAAATGAAATAAAATAAAACAATGATTGAATCTTTTTTATGGGTAAAAAATTTGGATATTGTAGAGATTGTTGGGGGGTGAAACCGATTATTAGGAACTTTCTTTCTCAGATCCTTCTTCCTGGGGTGGGATTTCAAAGAATCACCACCCTTAGCTTCAGCATCAGCAGTAGTAGCAGTAGAAGATGTATTCGGGGTATTTTTTAGTGGCCGAAGCTTCCGTGTTGGGTCAGCACCGGAAGTAGCCAAAGGTGTGGCACCGTCCTTTTTCGGATGTGGGAAGGCGCATTATCCCCGGTCATAAAGAAATTAGTCCATTTATTGAGCCGTTTCTGTCGTTCCTCTGCGGATTCAGTCACCTCGTATTTGGTTTACCGTCCCAGGTCTCGGCAGTGATACGCTTCTGAGCAAACTCGTCCGTCGAGAGCAGCAATCACTCGTCTGCTTCTTCTGGCTCGCTAAACGTGACTGTGATCACACCATTGGGATTTCGCTGATAAGAAAAGAAAAAGAAAGAATTAGATTTAGTTATGATATATATCAAAAATATAAATCTCTAATAATAAATGCAAACATCAATGTGTCAGTGTGTGACATTTTTCAACTTTACTCTAGTCCAACATATCATACCATTTTAAAATCAGGCCAACTGTGAGCAAATTAAAAAATATTCCAGGTCAAAATCGGACCTCCTATCCTGAAATTGGGGATCTCCAAGTTCTAATAACTAAAATATGTTTTTGATGATTTTTACATGATTTTTTCGCAACAAATAATAAAAAAACAACAACAACCATATATATTATTTATTATATATATATATTATACTTTTGGTGGGGTACCAGGTAATAGGATGATTCTAAAGCTGGTCCTTTTTTTCCAACGGTACGATGTTGAAGAGTTTTAGATCCGATTTGAGAGCTCAATTTTTAATTTTTATAAACAGAGCAAAATATATATATTATATATATATATATATTATAAGATAGAGAGAGAGAGAGAGAGAGAGGAGAGAGAGAGAGAAATATATAAATAAATATATAGATAGATAGATAAATAATAAATATATAAATAAATATATAGATAGATAAATAAATACATAGATAGATAGATAAATAAATATATATGTAGATAGATAGATAAATAAATATATATGTAGATAGATAAATAAATATATATAGATATAGATAATAAATAAATATAGATAGATAGATAAATAAATATATATATATATAGATGATAGATAGATAGATAGATAGATAAATATATTAGATATAGATAGATAGAATAGATAATAAATATCATATAGTATAGATAGATAGCTAATATATATATTTTTTATCTATCTATTATCTATAATCTATATATATCTATCTATATCTATATATCTATCTATATATATATATATATTATATCTATCTATCTATTCTATATCTATTATATTTATCTATTATCTATCTATCTATCTATCTATCTATTATATTTATCTATCTATCTATATATATATTTATTTATTATCTACATATATATTTATTTATCTATCTATCTACATATATTTATTTATTATCTATCTATGTATTTATTTATCTATCTATATATTTATTTATATATTTATTTATTTATCTATCTATCTATATATTTATTTATATATTTTCTCTCTCTCTCTCTCTCTCTCTCTCTCTGTCTATCTTCTAATATATATATATATATATAATATATATTATTTTTGCTCTGTTTATAAAATTAAAAATTGAGCTCTCAAATCGGATCTAAACTCTTCAACATCGTACCGTTGGAAAAAGCCCAGCTTTAGAATCATCCTATTACCTGGTACCCACCAAAGTATATATTATATATTATATAAATATATATATGGTTGTTGTTGTTTTTTTTATTATTTGTTGCGAAAAATCATGTAAAAATCATCAAAAACATATTTTAGTTATTAGAACTTGGAGATCCAAATTTCAGGATAGGAGGTCCGATTTTGACCTGGAATATTTTTTAATTTGCTCACAGTTGGCCTGATTTTAAAATGGTATGATATGTTGGACTAGGAGTAAAGTTGAAAAATGTCACACACTGAACATTGATGTTGCATTTATTATTAGAGATTTATATTTTTATATATCATAACTAAATCTAATTCTTTCTTTTTCTTTTCTTATCAGCGAAATCCCAATGGTGTGATCACAGTCCACGTTTAGCGAGCCAGAAGAAGCAGACGAGTGTATTGCTGCTCTCGACGGACGATGGTTTGCTCAGAAGCGTATCACTGCCGAGACCTGGGACGGTAAAACCAAATACGAGGTGACTGAATCCGCAGAGGAACGACAGAAACGGCTCAATAAATGGACTAATTTTCTTATGACCGGGATAATGCGCCTTCCACATCCGAAAGGACGGTGCCACACCTTTGGCTACTTCGGTGCTGACCCCAAACACGGAAAGCTTTCGGCACTAAAAAAATACCCCGAATACATCTTCTACTGCTACTACTGCTGATGCTGAAGCTAAGGGTGGTGATTCTTTGAAATCCCCACCCAGGAAGAAGGATCTGAGAAAGAAAGTTCCTAATAATCGGTTTCCCCCCCAACAATCTCTACAATATCCAAATTTTTTACCCATAAAAAAGATTCAATCATTGTTTTATTTTATTTCATTTTTTTTTTAAAGCTTAATCTTATCTTTAAATATGAAATAAGGTGGTGTTAAAATCTAGAAGTAATTCAAACCAGTATCCTTATCTTTTTTTTTTTTTTTTTTTTTTCTTTTCAAATAACAAAATTAGTCCTGGTTAAAGTGCAGTAAGAGTAACCTATTCAACAAACTTTTTTAGCTCATATTTATCGATGTAGGTATTGGGAGTGGTAGTACCTGTTAGGGTCCCATCTATAGGTTAAATAAATAAATGAGTTTAGAAAATGTATTTAAAAAAAAATTTGAATATCCATCAGAATGAATAAAACAAAACGTTTTTGGCATAAAATGATCCAACAAGGGTTGACATGCCGTAAAATCCAACCAACTAATTGATGTTGGTATCAATTTGTTCTTAACTGTTTAGATATGATATATATGAATATATGTATATATATATATATATATATATATATATATATATATATATATTGATATGAATAAAATTAGATTGAAAGGAAATACATACAGAACAGGCAAGTATATATGAATGCACACACACACTGATAGATATAAAGAAAAAATGTATGTGAACACAGAAAGATAGACAAATACATACATATATATGAATAGATGAACAGACAAGTAGAAATGAACACATTCACACATACAGGTATGTATATGAAAAAAGAGAGACAAATACATACATACATATGAATAGACAATTATATATAGGAGATACATACATATAAAGTGACAAGTATATATGAACACTCACACAGGTAGATATGGAAAAATAATATATGTAAACACAAAGACCAATAAATACATACATACGAATAGACAAGAATAGATAGGTAGATATCTCCTTGGTC
Source organism: Doryteuthis pealeii (assembly GCA_023376005.1). Classification (NCBI taxonomy): domain Eukaryota; kingdom Metazoa; phylum Mollusca; class Cephalopoda; order Myopsida; family Loliginidae; genus Doryteuthis; species Doryteuthis pealeii. The sequence continues at coordinate 23,040,173 of CM042150.1, read as the reverse complement.
TAGTATTAGTGAAAAAAGAGATAGACTCCTTTGCTGTCTGGCTAATACCGACATTAGGTTACCCTGTTGACTTTTTTTTACCCCCAAGAAAGAATAAACAAAACGTCTTTGGCAAAAAATAACCCAACAAGGGTTGACATGCCATAAATTTGAACAAACTTTTCCTTGTTTGCCAATGATACCTGCATCGGAAAAATTAGGTTTGAAAGGTTTGGTTTTTGGGGTTATCTTTACTGTGCTTTTTAATTTGAACAAAATGAATTGATCTGGAAAATGCTTTATAGCGGAGAGATGTCTCATTGGAGAATCCCATCCGTTATTAATTGATTATTGCTACTGGTTTAGTTTCTACGATTAATCGAGTGAACCTGACTTTTTTTGCAAGTCATTTTTAATCAGTGCAGATAATCATATTGAAAATTTTTGCAAATCTTATATTGGATGTTTTTTTTATAAATAATAATAAATCTTTTTTTTTGCTACTTTGTCTACCAACCGGTGTGATTGAGATGAGTTGATTTTTTTTTTTAAGGGAAACATAATTAAAACCCTATATACATGTCAGTAGAACAGTGCCAGGTATTGAAAGTTTTAATCCAACTGGAAAAGGATTATTATAGGCTGCATATACCTTATTATCATAGGCTGCAACCTTAATATTATAGGCTGCATATACCTTATTATCATAGGCTGCAACCTTAATATTATAGGCTGCATATACCTTATTATCATAGGTTGCAACCTTAATATTATAGGCTGCATATACCTTATTATCATAGGCTGCAACCTTAATATTATAGGCTGCATTATACCTTATTATCATAGGCTGCAACCTTAATATTATAGGCTGCATATACCTTATTATCATAGCTGCAACCTTAATATTATAGCTGCATATACTTATTATCATACCTTAATATTATAGGCTGCAATGGCTGCATATACCTTATTATAGGCTGCAACCTTGATATTATAGGCTGCATATACCTTATTATCATAGGCTGCAACCTTAATATTATAGGTTGGTACATTAATATTATAGGCTGCGTATACTTTATCATTATTAGTCTGCACATACCTTATCATTATAGGCTGCAACCTTAATGTTATAATTATAGGCCTGCATATACTTTAGCATAATTTCTTTAAAGAAATATTCTTAAATAGTTTAAAGACAAAAGCTTAGGTTAGAAGGAAAAACTAAGATTTTAAAACTCACTCACTGTTTCAGAATGACCAGCTATTATGATGCAAATTAGATGGATTTTGGTGACTCCTTTAAGTATTCTGTAGTTTATTTCTTTTTTTTTAGGTTAGGGTGGCTTTGTATCCCCCCCCCAAAAAAAAAAATTATCTGTTTATGGAATACCGGGCTTAATTTAGTTAATCTAGGGTGTGTATACTTTAGCATCAAGCAAAAAATAAATCTGAATATCTAATGCATTGGATCTTTAAAGAAATCAGCATAAATAGTTTAAAGATGAAAGATTAGAAAGGAAAAACTAACATTTAAAACTCACTCACTGTTAGAAAAAATGACCACAGCTGTTGTGATACCAAATGAGATGAATTTGGTGAATCATTGAAGTATTTTGTTATTAGGTTTCTTTTTTTTTTAGGCCAGAGTGCCTTGTATAATTTTTTTTTTTTATCCAAATTCCTATTTACAGGGTCTTATTTACATAAATGTGGAAATTATTGACATTTCAATACATGAGTTCTCGTTTTCTTTTTTTTTTTAAATTTTAAGATATTTTTTGAAGAGTAATAATATCCATCGTAGGAGTGAGATAACTTGGTGCTCATATCATTGAAACTTGATTTCTGTTGACATTTGAAAATAATCAGGGCTGTGGAGTCGAAACAGAAAACCTCCACTCTGACTCCTCTACTTTTGGCATCTCCAACTCTGACTTCTCTACTTTTGGCATCTCCAACTCTGACTCTTTTCTTTATGTGAGAATAATAATAAATATAAAATCATGATTTTTTATAATCTATTTATAAGGAGTGCACACTGTATAACATACAGACTAAACTAGGGCCATATAAAATATAAATTCAACTGGAGTTAGAGTCGGTATAGTTTTACCCGTGACCCTTTAATAGCTATCTGACTCCGACTTCACAGCTTTGAAAATAGCAAGGGAAAAGATAATGTATATCTGTATGATTGTTTTGACATGGTATTTATACTTTACCTAAAACACATAAGAATCAATATTTTTAAAAATTGATAAATTAGAAGGTCTTCTGAATGCTTTATATAATTAATTCATAATAAATATAAACCCTGAGTTTTTATGTTTTTAGGTATGTGTGCACTGTATAACTTTACATATTAGACTAGGGCCATATAAACTGTAAATTCTACTGGAGTTGGAGTCAATATACCGAATCCAACTCCAGTGACCCCTTATTGCTTTTGACTAGTAAAAATTTTCTGAATGCTTATTAAACACAAATTTGTTGCAAAATACTTTTCTTCTTTTTTTTTTTCTTTTTTCTTTTTTAAGATAGCTCATCTGGATCAGGTTGGGTCTATCATTTCCAACAGCTGATGGATATTTTTATATATTGGTAAGATAAAAAAAAAAAGAAAAGGCATAATTTAGTGTATTTAAAAAAAAAAAAAAATTATTTTAAACAAAAGAAAATTTAAAAAATTAATAAAATAATAAATGAAAAAAAAAAAATAAAAATAAATGATAATAAAATAAAATAAAGAATAATAAATAAATAAAATAAATATTATAAATATATTATTTAATATCCGTAATATATAAAATAAATGAATAAAATAAAATAAATTTATTAATATCCTAATATTAAATAAATGATAAAATAAATAAATATATTTAATATTATTCGTAATATATAAATAAATAAATAAAATAAAATAAATATTATTTAATATTATTCGTAATATATAAAATAAAATAAATAAATAAATAAATATTTAATATTATTCGTAATATTAAAATAAAGGAATAAAATAAAATAAATATTATTTAATATTATTCGTAATATATAAATAAATAAATAAAATAAAATAAAATTTATATTTTTGTAATATATAAATAAATGAATAAAATAAAATAATATTATTAATATTATTCGTAATATATAAATAAAATAAAATAAATATTATTTAATATTATTCGTAATATTAAAATAAATAAATAAAAATAAATAATAAAGATAAAAAAGGCATAATTTAGTGTATTTAAAAAAAAAATTTGGTAAGGAAATTGAATAACCTGTCTCTTAAGGCTAACATAAATATCTTAGTTTAAAGGTTCTTGAATGATAGCAGTTATGTGATATGTGAAGTAGGGTGCAAAAGTCGAGGTATCTATTGTGAAGATGAGTATACTGGTCTGAAAAAATAAAAGACTTGATCTGATTTAAAAAGATGTTGTATATTGATCGTTTCGTTTTCACCCATCCACTTAATCAAACTTTCTTCACTCATCTTCTCACAAAACATTAAAATAAAAGTTACACATTTTCCTGGTATCTCTGCATCTGCACACGTATTCTTTATAGACAAGTGTGTAATCTGCTTATTTCACTGGTTGTAAACAACACCTACTGAATTCATATGATTGTAGATAGAAATACACGTATAACTGCTATAGTATACACACATTTTATATTATTGATAAAAATACACAAACACATATGACTCCTATACACACCCACACACTATCTCATAGACATCATATTATTATTATTGATAGAAATAGACATATATAATTGCTATATATATATATATATATATATACCATACACACACATACTGATATTCATTAATTATAGATAGAAATATACAACACATAATACTCTACACAAACGCACAATGTCACTCTCAAATAATTAAACCCCTAACAATTTTTAAATAAAATCTTCTAAACCAAATATACCAGTATTTTATTATATCAACTAGAACATTATACATCAAAATGGATATAATTTAGAAAATTATTGTTATATATAATTTAATATTATTATAATGTTATATATAATTAGGTTTATTCATTACCAAACCTTACTCATTGAAGCTCTAACCAAAAAATAGAATTCATAAATATATCTAAATTATGAGAATTATATCTAATTATGAGAATTAATGCTAATTTTAGATCTGCTACGTATATATTTTGATTATATAGACGGAGGGAGGGAAAATCCCACTCGTCTTGGCAAATATACTGATTGATTCATCGTAGTAAGCAAATTCAACACAGTCCCACTATTATGTTCACTTTTTGGACTAATACTTGGGAAAGGTGTGAAGCCATACCCCCAAGCTATGGGTTAATAGTACCACTACTGTTATTCTACAAGGATGGATCTGGCATTAATAACCTTTGAAAATTCATATGCAATTAAACAAAAGAAACCAAAGCTGATTGCATAGTTTCAATGCTGTAGAGTTTGGCTATAAAATAATACCTAATAATATCCGTTTTGACTACTATTTGACTAGAATGATAAAATCCTAGTATATTTGGTTTTGAGGCAGAATTATTAGGGTTTTATTTATTTTTGGTGGTACTGTACATCAGCGTGTTTATTAATTTGATTACTAACTTAGTAGGACTAAGTTAATGTTTTGAAACTTTTTCTTTCTTTTTCTAAAATGTATTTCCATATTCCTGGAAATAGTGACAATTTCACATTTGACTCTAAGGAGGCATTTTTCTGTTTGTATTATTATTATTTTTAATATTTGACTGGACTTTCATCTTCTTTCTTTTGCATGCTTACACCTTGTCAGAGTAAAAGATATGATAATTTCTCTTTGTATAAAAATAATGCATTGTCATTATTATATTAATTTTTTATCTAGTCTTTCGTTCATCTTATTCTATTGTATGTATTTACCCAAACCCTCCTCAGTTGTCAGGATTCAACACAAGGTCAATTTTTAAGAGGAGTACAGCTGGTTTGAATTCAGGGTTTTCCTTCTCCTAGACTGGTAAGCAATGGTTCCCACTAGATCACTGAAGTTAAGCAGTAGTGAGCCTATTTAATACTTAATTGGTTGGTCACTTAAGCAATAGCAGCTACTGTAAGCGACCAGAGTTCTTTAATTATCAAAGTGACTTGATTCAGCATTAAATGACCGAAAAGTGTTGGTATGTTGTAAAACAAACCAACCAACCTTGACTGGTAACCACTTATTCCTGTTAGATCATTGAAGTTAAGAAGCAATGAGCCTGTTCAATACTTAATTGGGTGACCACTTAAGCAAAATCAGGTACTGTAAGCAACCAGAGTCCTTTGTTTATCAACATCACTTGATTCAGCACTAAATAACCTGTAAGAGGGTTGCTGTAAAACAAAACCAATCAACCAAGACTAAAGAATCCAGTCTACCCTACTATTTACCCATAGCTGGAGGGAGAATGGTATTCTAATCTTTCCCAAATGGAAAGGGAAATATAAATGCTTACCAAGTCTATATCCTACACCAGGCACTACTCCATCAACTTTTAGGTTTTTCTTCTAAAAGAAAAAAATCCCCCAAAATACAGAAATATTTGTTCATAATTTTGAAAACATTTGATAATCTCAATAAAATGTTGTTTTAGTCGATAAAAAGTCTTACGTCTTTTTCAAAGATAATTTCCTAGATAAGTTAAAGCCAGTTAATTTTTTATCATATGACAAAGAAAACACGGTTTATTCCTAGTTGAGTACATGATATTACAGGTTAAAAAAAAAAACAACCCAAATTATTTATTTTCCATTAAACTAACCCTAAACCCAACCTAAACCCTAACTAACCTTAACCCCTAGTTTGGTAACATAATATGACAGGTGACCCAGAAAAAGACAGAACCTAATTATTTATTTATTTTCCCATTAAACAAACAAAACCCCAACCTAACCCTATACCCCCTTAGTTGAGTAACATTATATTACAGGGTGACCCAGAAAAAACAACCAAATTATTTATTTTCCCATTAACCTAAACTAAACCCAAAACCTAACCTCTAACGCCTAACTCCCCTAGTTGAGTAACATAATATTACAGGGTGACCTAGAAAAAACTGAACCACAAATTTTTGTAATAAAACTGTTTATTTTTTTTTTTTTTTTTGAAGTCTAAGTCCAATAAGAGTTAGGGTTAGGGTTGGGGTTTAGGGTTAGTTAATGGGAATAATAATTTTGGGTTCTGTTTTTTTTTTTGGTCACTCTATAATATGTTACTCAACTAGGAAATAACCGAAAACACTAATTGGTCAAAGTGATCTGAATTCATACACCTGATATATTTTCACTTTAAAATTCCACTGCAATTAATCACTAATTATCGATAGATACTAAACTTTTTCTTTAATTATCTCATTGGATAAATTAAAATGTCTAGTACATTGGTACCCTTGACTTATGAGTGTCCCACTTACACATTTTTTGAGTTATGAGTTGTCACTCCATCAACATTTTTGTGTTGGGAGCTAAATTTGAGGTACAAGTGAGCTTCAACATGCTTATGTTAATAAATTAACTATGACTAATAATTTATTGCGCCAAAGAAAATATTTATTTATAAAAACATTGAATATATTACAGCATAAACTAATTAAATTCTATTTTATGGTTTTTACAATACAGTGCTATTTTTCTTTATTTAAAAATATGTAAAACAAAAAAAAATTATGGTGTTTTTTGTGAAGGCTGGAATGGATTTAATGACATTTCAGTTTATTTCATGGGGAAAATTGATTTGATATAAGAGGAAATTGAGTTATGAGCGGAAAAAAATTAGACTCATAAATCAAGGTACCACTGTGTGTATTTGTCCAACCTGTCATGTAAGGATGTGACCAAGGTCAATTTTGAATTCAGAGAAAAATCAAAATGTCAAAATTCTGAAGGTTACTGAATGACAAAGCCGCTGAGGAAGGTTGGAGAGTACAGCTGTCAAAGTGTCATGATGAGGACAAGTTTAAATGGATATGTTCCATCATGCTACAGAGTGTCCACAAAGTCTTGAAACAGTTTTACAATTGAACATTTAATAACTCACATCATACAAATGATACACAATTTTTAGAGAACCATATGACCGTTAGGCACCCCTTTTTGATCTCAATTAAGAAAGGACATGTTTTTCATTTACACCGTCAATATCCGGTTGTTTTAACAGAGGATTTTAGATTTAAAAAAAAATTTATTAAACTAACCCTAAACCTTAACCCTAACCCTAACAACCGGATATTGACGGTGTAAATGAAAACAGTGTCCTTTCTTAATCGAGATCAAATGTAACAAGATGGGGATATTATCCTGAGGCGAGAACTATCTTGGAAAAGGAGGAAGAGAAATGAGACCAGGTGGAGGCTTTGAAAAGCGTGGAGTGATGAACAATGATTTTTGACGGGGCGTACCCCCGAATGGAGAATTGAGTGTCAACAGGAAGTTTCAGGTGGTGACCAGAAACGGACGGCCTCTGGTGCCTAGGCTGGGGTCACAGTAATTTAACAGTGTTCCTGCTCTCCTTTCTCTCTGCTTTCCTCCTCTCCGATACAGCCCACGAGACGAGCCCTGGAAATAAAAGCTAAGCTTGTGACGATATATTTCTCGTGCTTGTACTTTTTTATCAACAAGATGACCGCACGTGGTGAACACATTTTAGCACTGTGAATTTGGAGCACGTGGACAAGACCGCCTATACAATATATACAGATACCGCTACGTTACATATATCATTTTGGTGCTGTGACCATATATCAGCACAATTACACAAAGGGGATGCCTAAAGGTAATATAGTCCAATTTTTTCATAAAGAACATATAAATGTTCAACTCTTGAACTCTTATTAATTGATGTACTTTTTGATCATTGTTCTTCAGCATGACTGCCATCTTTGGTGATACATTTTTAACCTGTTACAGGACTTTATGGACACCCTGTATAATGGTTAGCATCTATTCTTTCAGATCCTTACTAGGGTATGCTGGTGTTTCCATCTTGCAGATGGACCCCTACTTTTGACTTGTGGTCACATCCTACCGGTGCGAATGGGTTGGGTAGTTAAATAGATACTATTGTAAGGAATATTTGAACATTTTAAACTCCCTCGTTTTTTGTTGTTCATTTGAAGTTTAAACAGTAAATTTTCAGTTCTTTGTTTTTTTGTTTTTTTTTGTTTTTGTTTTCGTTTTTTTTTTTTTTTTTTTTTTTCAGGTGTAAGATGCATTTTTGTAAAAGAAAAATATATTAAAAAAAATAAAATTGTTTGATACGATTTTTGCTTCGTGTTCCAAAGAAATAAAAGCATGAAGAAGTCTATCCTTACAGAGGTGTGTAACATTTACGGGTTCAGTGTGTTAGGTCATTTATAATCAAATTATGTATGTGACTTAGTGGGATTCCATTTGGAGTGTGTGTATGTAGGTCATTAAAATTTGATATGTGGACGTGGCGTCTAATTGACAGAATATGTAATTCTATACTTATTTTATGACAACCTCTTATTTTCAGTGATGCTGGGTGTCCATACACTCACCTTTACGCGGGATAAACTGATGCATGCCTGATAGGGTTTGCCAGTTTAGTCATTCGCCATGGAAAAGGTAGTATTAGTTTACATGGTACTGTTGAGCGGCTATGTGTTCATCGTCATGAACCACCAAAATGACTTTGATGACTATGCCATCCAGTCTAGGAGATAGGAACTCTGGATTCAAACCAATTGTATTCCGTTTAACAGTTGAGGGTGGCATGCTGTGAACTGGTGTGTGAGATATTTTAACAGACCCCCAGTCCACTTCTTGCAGTCCTGCAGTTGATCCAGTGGCAAGGGAAAAGTCCGCAGTCGACTGGGCCCTGCTGAGCTGCTGCAGAGTGTGTCTCAGGTATATTGAGTACCTTTGCAGAAGCAGCCTCCATGGAAATCCGCACCTGCACAAACGCCAGGGTTGTGTTGGGGATTTATGTAAGATAGTAAGTACTCCAATCCTACTATATTGGTCGATATAGATGGCCATCTGGCTCCCATGGCGCTCATCTCTCTTTTGCAGCTTTTTTGTTTTCAATGATGATGGGTGTCCCCACACTCACTTACTGGATAAACCGAGGCATGCCTGATGGGGTTGCCAGTTTAGTCAACAGCAGACGAGCATGAAAAAGGAATTTCAGTTACATGGTCTAGTAGCAGGTAAGATAAAAGACCTAACCTCAACACACATGACAGATGAGCTCGGGAAGCCAATGGCCATCCCATTGATTGATGTAGTAGCATTGGGGTACTTACTACTCACATAAATCCCAACACAACCTGGCACTTGAAGTGCAAGCGCTGGGGCTTCCGGGGAGGCTTTGCCTCTTGTGAAGTGACTCAATACTTACCTGAGACGCACCTGCAGCAGCTTGGCAGCCCAGTCGTCTTGGACTTTCGCGCGCGCAGGGCACCAAATATGAGACGCCAGATAGTGGACTGGGGTCTGTTGCAGTTCTTTCACTAATATCTCACGACATGATTCACTTTCTATACTGTTCTTGCTTAGGTTCAAGTCAGGTTGAAAAGTACCGGTTCCCGCTAGATCATCGAAGTTAAGCCAGGCGATGAACTTGTCAAATACTTAGATGGGTGACGCATTTTAACTGTACATACTGCTTATCAACCTATGTCTTTATTTTTATAAAAAATGATTGATTCAGCATTTAAATGACCTGGAAAGGGTTGATTTTATGCCCTAAAATTTACGGTCAAGTCACACTAACAAGCACCGGTTCTTGCTAGATCACCAAAGTTAAGCAGCATGAGCTTGTCTTAATACTTAGATTGGGAAGACCATTTAAGTAAAAACGTATGTAAGCAACCTAAGTCTTTAATTTATCAAAAATGACTTGATTCAGCATAAAATGACTGGAAAGGGTTGATATCCATAAAATTACGGTCAAGTCAGACTAAAGCACCAGTTTCTTGTAGATACCAAAGTTAAAGCAGCAATGAGCCTTGTTTAATACTTAGATGGGTGACCATTTAAGCAACAACATGTATTGGTAAGAAATCGAATTCAATGCTTTAGATGACCCCAAAACTGTTGATATGATGTAAAACAAAACAACCTATACTGTTCTACTTAATCTCTGGACTAGATCTGGTTTAGTTACTACTATTCTGGAATTGGATTGCTGCATCTGTTGGGCTGGGTTGGCTTCTATTCATTTCTTCGAGGGGTTGGAATACTTGGACTCTCTGGGATATCTTGTCTTGTGGCCGTTGATAGTTTTAATAATGAACACAAGACGTTCTTGTTTTTTTTTCCCTGAAAATCATTTAATTTTATCCTGATAAAAATGCTGGAGACAGAACACTTATCGTGCACTGTCTTCTTCAAGCTCAGGCCTAGACTCTTACGTTCTGCCTCTCCAGAAACTTAAGCAAAACTCGCCCAACTTTTACTCCTCTTTCACTCTTGTACTCCTCAACCAATCAGAAGCAACAGGTCCATCCTTATCAGGGCGTCATCCCAAATTCTTGTTAATTTCCACTATTACATAACCCATAACTACAATCTTGGAATTTTTCACATTCATTACTTTGCCAGGTACATACAACACC
>CM042150.1:23026279-23029487 GCA_023376005.1 Doryteuthis pealeii | reverse complement strand
CTGTGCGGCACATGTGTGGTGTGATAATTTGATAGAATGGGAGTAAGTATATGGAGAGAAATACAAAGTAGAGCGAAAGAGAGCGTGAGAGAGAAAGAGTGAGAAAGAGGGGGGGAGTGAATCCAAAGAAGACAACGTAGAGAAGATAAGGTGAGAGTTTGAAAGAAATCGAACGAGCGAGAGAGTGTATGATAGAACAAAGAAAATAAGCGGGTTAGCTCAGTCGTAGAGCGTTCGGCTTAGAAACCACAAGGTTCCTAGTTCGATACCGGTCCCGCCAACTCAGCGTATGAGTAGCACAGGGATCTGTGCGGTAAAGTAAGAGCTGATGGTCGGTATGTGGCGCTCCACCTCAGATGCTAAAATAATCTCCTTGTCTAACGCTATTGAAAAGCGGATAGACTCCCTCGCTGACTGGCTAATACCGACTTTAGGGCCGCCCCGTTGACTTATATTTATATATATATATAATATATTATTATATTATATTATCATAGGTACAGAAAAACCTGTGCACGCTAAATTTAATAATCCCGTATATACACTATAATAATAAATTCCACTCTACTTACATATTGAGCACTTTATACTTGTATAACGCAGACTTATTCCGTGTAACACTTATACCAATCAAATATTGAGACCAACCCAAATTTTTACCCGTAAGTCGATTCCTTTTACATATATATATAAATATAATATATAATAGTATATATATATATAATTATATATAGAGAAGAAGAGAGAGAGAGAGGGAGGGAGGAGAGGGAGGGGGGCATGTTGATTTCATTGGTCCATTAAGTTTAACATTTTTCTCCGATTCCATCGCGCCATTTCAATTTTGATGCCATTTCACATCGGTCGCCAATATGCCCATTATTTTGAAACAGTACTTAAGACAATGTTTAAAAAAAAGGGCTATCTCCTGATCAGGCCACGACATTCGAAGCTACTTACACTCGTGACCCCCCAAATCATGCTGTTGTCCCTGTTTTTTAAACTGGGGCAATGTGTTTGTCCCGGCCATTGAAAATATAAAACAGCCCAAGAATCTGTTGTGAAAGTTTAACTTACAAAGATACAAATGTTTATTCAAGCCGAGAACCTGTTATTTGTATCACGATTTTATCCACCTGTTCGTCTCGGACTTTTTTTTCGAAATAGGAATTCTAATTATAAATGGTGTGAGTAGCACAGGGATCTGCCGTCGGTTTAACACTTAACTAGGCATTCGCAAGGTTCCTGGTTCGATACCGGCCCATCGCAAACTCAGCGTAGTTGTAGCACAGGTATCTGTGCGGTGAAGGAGGAGCTGATGGTAGGTGTGGCGGTCCACCTCATACGCAAATAACAATCTCCTTGTCTAGCGCTTAGTGAAATGGAGATAGACTCCCTCGCTGTCTGGTTGATACCGACATTAGGCTACCCCCGACTTAATTTTTTTTTACTTTTATATAATATATACATATATATATATATTGTGTGTGTGTTGTGTGGTTATTTATGTGTGTGTGTGTGTGTTTGTGTTCATATATAGGAAATTTCCTTTCACCTCGTACATCATCATCATTCATAATGCATCGTGCACATGCAATAGCATGGAATCATGAATTCCTCGCCAACCTTCCCATCACTTCATGCCTAGAGGCTTCTGTGCGAGCATCAAGCATCTTCGCATAGTTGGTCAATGTAGGTCCTTAGTGGGCATCCTACTTAGCAGTGTTGGCTTCCACAGGAGAATGTCGCTTTATGAGTTCGTCCCCGCTTCCTCAGCAGTGTCCTGCATGCCTAGTCCGTCTCACCGGGATGGTTGTGAGATGGGGGGCAGGTGACCATAAGTTGCTTCCTTGTAGGGTGCTTTCCCACGACTTGTTCAGGACGCACGTAGCATTCTTGTGCAGCTCCATCTAGCTTATTCTCAAGCGCTTTATAAGCCCAGGTGTGCAGCCATACAGCAGTACTGATATAACCACAGCCAGGAAGATTATCTCTTTAGCTTGTCAGCTGAGATCGTATTTACTAATTCTCATTTACCTTAAAAATATTATTAATCTTACCTTGTATTATAATTACATTTATGTTTGTTTTGTTTTTTATTCTTTTTGTTTGATCTCTAAACCTGTCTCTCATTGTATTGTAATTGTGGTTTGGTTTGTTTTACGGCATGTCAACTCAGTGGTCATTTTATGCCACAAAGTTTTGCAATAATTCATTTTTAAAGGATACTCAGTTATAAACACATTTTTCTATTTAATCCATGGATGGAACTCTTAACATGTTCTAACATGTATGTGCACTATTAAACATAGTTATTTACTAAGCGTAGAAGTAAGGCACCCCGTTGAGAATCGAACTCACTAACAATGGTCTACTAAATCTAGCTTGCTAACCATTTAACTTAGGTGGATATAAATATAACCTGCTTCGGGTCAGAGTGTGGACTGGGAGCAATGGTGATGAATGAAGGTGCTCCACATTCCCCAAACCTCCAGAACTGGAACTTCACCATCAGATAGAGTTTAACGTCATACCCAAGATGTGAAGACCCTCATCCACCGCCTTCTAGCAGATATATTTGATAAAAAAGGATTTAGGGCAATAGGGTTGGGACAATCATATAAGTGCTAGAGTTTGACGTGACCAGCCGATTGATCGAGGTGTCCTCTCCAACCACCTGTCTAGCCCAAGTTAGGGCCAAAGTGGAGTGTTATTGTAATTGTGTGAACTTTGGGAAATATAATATTAGGCATTGGGAAATCATGAGGTTTTGTGGAAATAGACTAACCAAAAAGGAAACGGAGAATTCCATGTCGAATCAATCATCAGGCCATATCACCCACCTCCTTCAATTTTCTAAAATTTTTATTAGTGGATTACGATCAAGTTAGACAATCCCCCCAAAATTTGAGCTTCCAATTCTAAAAATTGGCGGAGTTATCTCGAATTTTAGCTCTCCAAATTTGAGGAGGGGGGGTCGCGAAAAAATGGCGACTTTTTGTAACCTATTTCTGCTGTCTAAAATGAGTTCTAAACCTTTCCTACTCCTAAAAAAAATGCTATCTTAAAGTCAACCAATTTTAAGTTATTGATAATTTCTGATTTTTTCAGGAGGTCAATATTCCGATGTGGCACGGCATCTACGACAAAAAAAATTTCTATTACATTCACATATTGAACATTATTTGTACCAAAAAATAGTTTGATTTTT
>CM042150.1:23006279-23021279 GCA_023376005.1 Doryteuthis pealeii | reverse complement strand
AGTGAATCTTTAAATCACTACAGAGAGCTCAATGAATAATAATCTTTTTAGATTATATACAGAGCAATATTTATCTTTGAAAGGAAGGGAAAACTCAGCACCCTTATTCCATAATAAATTTATTTCGACCAAAATTGGGGCCTTTTGGTCGAAATAAATTTATTATGGAATAACAGTGTTGAGTTTTTCCTTCCTTTCAAAGATATATATATATATATATATATATATATATATATATATATTCGATTTCCTTGCATTTGAAACATCTTCACCTGATGATTGCATCGCATGAAACCAATATGGTCGTGAATGTTCCTTTGTCACCTAATAAATAGATATGTAAAACCTTTGTATATTTATGTTATTATATTATATAACAGCTCTGTTTTATATTGAGCAATCTACCAATAATACTACTTTTGGTACGCCATTCCAGCAAAAGCTGAAACAGTGACCATCTCACACTATATATATACAAAGACACACGCACATGCATACACACACATACAGCCTAAGGTCCCCATAACTGTTTTTAAATATCCTAGCTAATTTTAACAATGCTGTGGTCTGGATATTAACTAGTGTTTTGTCATTGAAGACTACGTTATAGCAAGTCTCCAGGACTTTTCTAAGTATTCTAACTGATTTTAACAGTACTGTTATCTGGATGGTCTCGTTTCTTCCTCTGATCTCCAGGTCCCCAAATCTCTTTTCAAGAACTATTTTCTCTCTATGCGAGTTTTCTACACCAGTATCAACTGGTGTTTTTTCACTGAAGTCTAAGATCTCACAGGGTTTCCTTATCAGTAGATTAGAGATTTCTAAGTCTGAAGACATTTTCATTATTATCTCTAACTTATGACGTACTTAAAAACACGCAGTTTTGTTTGTTTTTTGTTTTTTCTGTGTTTATATTCTGATATGGACAAACACACGGATTATTAACTTTTGGTGTAGATGAAATGGATGTGTTTACACACACACACACACACACACACACGCACATACATACACACAAGCTAAACTCTCCAGAACTGTTCTAAATATCCAAGCTGATTTTAACCAATGGAATATAGACTAAGAGAGACAGAGACACCGAGACAGAGATACAGCGAAACAGAGAGAGAGAGAGAGAGAGAGAGAGAGAGAGAGAGAGTTTGCTTTGGTTTGGTGGATTTTACGGCATGTCAATCCTTGTTGGGTTATTTTATGCCGAATACGTTTTGTTTTATTTATGCTTGATGAATATTCATTTTTAAGTCCTTTTTTTTAAACTCATTTTTTCTTCTATTTAACCCATAGGTGGGACACTAACAGGTACTACCACTCCGGGTCAGATTAAACTTGGGAGTAATGGTGATGACGGTTTCTTTGTCAGTAGATTAGAGATTCTCTTGTCCAATGCCTGGAGTAATTTTTATTATTATCTCTAACTTATGACATATACTTAAAACACGCAATTCTGGGGTTTTTTTTCTGTGTTTATATTCCGGTATGGACAAACGCACACAGACCCTTATCCTTTGGTATAGATGAAATGGATACGTATTTACACATACAAACACATATATATACAAACATACTCACAAACTAGGTCTTCAGAACTGTTCTAAATATTCAAGCTGCTTTTAACAGTGCTGTGGTCTGAATGGTCTTGACTCTTCCTCTGATTTCCAATTCACCCACACTCTTTTCCAGGCTCTTGAGGACTGTTCCAAAGATATCAACAACGGTGGGTATCAATGTCACCTTCGTTCCACAGCTTTGTCAGCTCTTCTAAGTATTCTAGCCGAGTTTAACAGTGTTGTGATCTGTGAGGTCTCGATTCTTTCTCTAATCACCAGTTCACCCACTATATTTTCAGGATCCTTGATTATTCTTCTCTTAATTCTAACGAAAATTTATCATTTTCTCTAAAGAAAATTCTCAGAAATAAGTACAGTGTATTCTACAGCCCCAGCCGATAGGGCTCTTAATTGGGGGCAAAATTTAGGCCTCAGGAAGACACACGATATGTAAGCATATACAGCATGTTTTTGCTTTTTTGTTATCTCACAACGTTTCCACTCATTCCCTAGTCTTCGTTAGGTGTTGTATGTATCTGCAGAGTAATGAGATGTGAAAAAATCCAAGATTTTAATTATGGGTTATGTAATAGTGGAAATTAACAAGAATTTGGGATGACGTGTGAAAGGATGACCTGTTGCTTCTGATTGGTTGAGGAGTGACAAGAGTGAAAGAGGGAGTGAAAACTTAAGTTTCTGGAGGAGGCGGACGTCAGAGTCTAGGCTGAGTGTTTGAAGGGGACAGATGCAAGATAAGTGTCTGTCCTCCAAGGCATTTTTACTTAGGATAAAATAAATGATTTCAGGGGGGAAAAAAACAAGAACGTCTTGTGTTCATTATTAAAAACTATCAACGGCACAAGACAAGATATCCCAAGAGATTCCAGACCCCTCAAAGAATGAAGAGAAGCCAACCAGCCCAACAACAGATGCAGCAACTCCATTCCAGAATAGTAGTGACTAAACCAGATCTAGTCCAGAGATAAGTAGAACAGTATAGGTTGTTTTGTTTTACATCATATCAACAGTTTTGGGGTCATCTAAAGCATTTTGATATTCGATTTCTTACAATACATGTTGTTGCTTAAATGGTCACCCATCTAAGTAATGAACAAGCTCATTGCTGCATAATTTTGGTGATCTAGCAAGAACCGGTGCTGTTAGTGCGACTTGACCGTAATTTTATGGCATATCAACCCTTTCCAGGTCATTTAATGCTGAAACGTCATTTTTGATAAATTAAAGACTTAGGTTGCTTACATTACGTTTTTACTTAAATGGTCACCCATCTAAGTATTAAACAAGCTCATTGCTGCTTAACTTTAGTGATCTAGCAAGAACCGGTGCTTTTAGTGTGACTTGCCCGTAATTTTATGACATATCAACCCTTTCCAGGTCATTTAATGCTGAAACAAGTCATTTTTGATAAATTAAAGACTTAGGTTGCTTACATTACGTTTTTACTTAAATGGTCACCCATCTAAGTATTAAACAAGCTCATTGCTGCTTAACTTTAGTGATCTAGCAAGAACCGGTGCTTTTAGTGTGACTTGCCCGTAATTTTATGACATATCAACCCTTTCCAGGTCATTTAATGCTGAAACAAGTCATTTTTGATAAATTAAAGACTTAGGTTGCTTACATTACGTTTTTACTTAAATGGTCACCCATCTAAGTATTAAACAAGCTCATTGCTGCTTAACTTTAGTGATCTAGCAAGAACCGGTGCTTTTAGTGTGACTTGCCCGTAATTTTATGACATATCAACCCTTTCCAGGTCATTTAATGCTGAAACAAGTCATTTTTGATAAATTAAAGACTTAGGTTGCTTACATTACGTTTTTACTTAAATGGTCACCCATCTAAGTATTAAACAAGCTCATTGCTGCTTAACTTTAGTGATCTAGCAAGAACCGGTGCTTTTAGTGTGACTTGCCCGTAATTTTATGACATATCAACCCTTTCCAGGTCATTTAATGCTGAAACAAGTCATTTTTGATAAATTAAAGACTTAGGTTGCTTACATTACGTTTTTACTTAAATGGTCACCCATCTAAGTATTAAACAAGCTCATTGCTGCTTAACTTTAGTGATCTAGCAAGAACCGGTGCTTTTAGTGTGACTTGCCCGTAATTTTATGACATATCAACCCTTTCCAGGTCATTTAATGCTGAAACAAGTCATTTTTGATAAAAATAAAGATTTAGGTTGATAACAGTATGTTACTTAAATGGTCACCCATCTAAGTATTGAACAAGTTCATCGCTGCTTAACTTCGATGATCTAGCGGGAACCGGTACTTTCAACCTGACTTGACCATAAGCAGAACAGTATAAGATAAGTGAATCATGTGCGTGAGATATTTTAAGTGGAAAGAAGCTGCACAGACCCCAGTCCACTATCTTGGCAGTCTCATATTTGGTCCCCTGGCAGGGGAAAGTCCAAGACGACTGGGCTGCCAAGCTGCTGCAGGGTGCTGTCTCAGGTAGTATTGAGTCACTTCACAAGAGGCAAGCCTCGCCGGAAGCCCCAGCGCTTGCACTCAAGTGCCAAGTTGTGTTGGGGATTTATGTGAGTAGTAAGTACCCCAATTGTACTACTATCAATCAATGTGGATGGCCATTGGCTTCCCTGGAGCTCATCTGTCATGTGTGTGAGGTTAGGTCTTTTATCTTACCTGCTACTAGTATCATGTAAACTAATACTACCTTTTCCATGGTCGGTCTGCAGGCGACTAAACTGGCAACCCCATCAGGCATGCCTCTGTTTATCCAGTAAGGTGAGTGTGTGGACACCCTGCATCACTGAAAACAAAAGCTGTCAAAGGAGAGATGAGCTCCATGGGAGCCAATGGCCATCTATATCGACCAATAGTAGTAGGATTGGAGTACTTACTACTTACATAAATCCCCAACACAACCTGGTGCTTGGGTGCAGGCGCTGGGATTTCCATGGAGGCTTGCTTCTTGCGAAGTGACTCAATACTACCTGAGACATCACTCTGCAGCAGCTCAGCAGCCCAGTCGACTCCGACCTTCCCTTGCCACTGGACCAACTGCAGGACTGCCAAGAAAGTGGACTGGGGTCTGTGCAGCCCCTTCCAGCTTAAAATATCTCACACACCAGTTTCACAGCATGCCACCCTCAACTGTTAAACGGAATACAATTGGTTTGAATCCAGAGTTCCTATTCTCCTAGACTGGATGGCATAGTCATCAAGTCATTTGGTGGTTCATGACGATGAACACATAGCCGCTCAACAGTACCATGTAAACTAATACTACCTTTTCCATGGTCGGAATTGACTAAACTGGCAACCCCATCAGGCATGCATCAGTTTATCCGGTAAGGTGAGTGTATGGACACCCAGCATCACTGAAAATAAGAGTTGTCATAAAATAAGTATAGAAATTACATATTCTGTCAATTAGACGCCACGTCACATATCAAATTTTAATGACCTTACATACACACACTCCAAATGGATCCCACTAAGTCACATACATAATTTGATTATAAATGACCTAACACACTGAACCCGTAATGTTACACACCTCTGTAAGGATAGAGACTTTCTTCATGCCTTTTTTCTTTGGTAACACGAAGCAAAAATCGTATCAAACAATTTTATTTTTTTTTTTAAATATTTTTTTTTTTACAAAAAATGCATCTTACACCTGAAAAAAAAAAAAAACAAAAAAAAAAACAAAAACAAAAAACAAAAAAAAACAAAAAACAAAGAACTGGAAAATTTACTGTTTAAACTTCAAATGAACAACAAAAACGAGGGGAGTTTAAATGTTCAAATATTCCTTACAATAGTATCTATTTACCTACCCAACCCATTCGCCACCGGTAGGATGACACAAGGTCAAAAGTATGGGGTCATCTAGCAAGGATGGAAACACAGCATACCCTAGTAATGGATCTGAAAGAATAGATGCTAACCATTATACAGGGTCCATAAAGTCCTGTAACAGGTTAAAAATGTATCACCAAAGATGGCAGTCATGCTGAAGAACAATGATCAAAAAGTACATCAATAATAAGAGTTCAAGAGTTGAACATTTATATGTTCTTTATGAAAAAAATTGGACTATATTACCTTTAGGCATCCCCTTTTGTGTAATGTGCTGATATATGGTCACAGCACCAAAATGATATATGTAACGTAGCGGTATCTGTATATATTGTATAGCGGGTCTTGTCCACGTGCCTCCAAATTCACAGTGCTAAAATGGTGTTCACCACGTGGCGGTCATCTTGTTGATAAAAAAGTACAAGCACGAGAAATATATCGTCACAAGCTTAGCTTTTATTTCCAGGGCTCGTCTCGTGGGCTGTATCGGAGAGGAGGAAAGGCAGAGAGAAAGAGAGAGAGAACACTGTTAAATTACTGTGACCCCATCCTAGGCACCAGAGGCCCGTCCGTTCCCCGGTTCTGGTCACCACCTGAAACTTCCGGTTGACACTCAATTCTCCATTCGGGGGTCACGCCCCGGTCAAATCATTGTTCATCACTCAACGCTTTTTCAAAGCCTCCACCTGGTCTCATTTCTTCTTCCTCCTTTTCCAAGATAGTTCTCGCTCAGGATAATATCCCCATCTTGTTACATTTGATCTCGATTAAGAAAGGACATGTTTTTCATTTACACCGTCAATATCCGGTTGTTAGGGGTTAGGGTTAAGGTTAGGGGTTAGTTTAATAAATTTTTTTTTTAAATCTAAAAATCCTCTGTTAAAACAACCGGATATTGACGGTGTAAATGAAAAACATGTCCTTTCTTAATTGAGATCAAAAAAGGGGTGCCTAACGGTCATATGGTCTAAAATGTGTATCATTTGTATGATGTGAGTTATTAAATGTTCAATTGTAAAACTGTTTCAAGACTTTGTGGACACTCTGTAGCATGATGGAACATATCCATTTAAACTTGTCCCCATCATGACACTTTGACAGCTGTACTCTCCAACCTTCCTCAGGCGGCTTTGTCATTGTCAGTAACCTTCAGAATTTTGACATTTTGATTTTCTCTGAATTCAAAATTGACCTTGTGTCACATCCTTTACATGACAGGTTGGACAAATACACACAGTGGTACCTTGATTTATGAGTCTAATTTTTTTCCGCTCATAACTCAATTTCCTCTTATATCAAATCAATTTTCCCCATTGAAATAAACTGAAATGTCATTAATCCATTCCAGCCTTCACAAAAACACCATAATTTTTTTTTGTTTTACATTATTTTTAAATAAAGAAAAATAGCACTGTATTGTATAAAACCATAATAAAATAGAATTTAATTATTTGTATGCTGTAATATATTTCAATGTTTTTTATAAATAATATTTTTCTTTGGCGCAATAAATTATTAGTCATAGTTAATTTATTAACATAAGCGTATCTGAAGCTCACTTGTACCTTAAATTTTAGCTCCCAACACAAAAATTGATGGAGTGACAGCTCATAACTCAAAAACTTGTAAGTTGGGGCTCTCATAAGTCAAGGTACCACTGTACTAGACATTTTAATTTATCAATTAGATAATTAAAGAAAAGTTTAGTATCTATCGATAATTAGTGATAATTGCAGTGGAATTTTAAAGTGAAAATATATCAGGTGTTGAAATTCAGATCACTTTGACCAATAGTGTTTTCGGTTATTTCCTAGTTGAGTAACATATTACAGAGTGACCAAAAAAAAAACAGAACCCAAATTATTTATTTTCCCATTGAACTAACCCTAAACCCCAACCCCTAACTCTTATTGGACTTAAACTTCAAAAAAAAAAAAAAAATAAACAGTTTTATTACAAAATTTGTGGGTTCAGTTTATTTCTAGGTCACCCTGTAATATTATGTTACTCAACTAGGGGGTTAGGGTTAGAGGTTAGGGTTGGGGTTTAGGGTTAGGTTAATGGGAAAATAAATAATTTGGGTTGTTTTTTCTGGGTCACCCTGTAATATAATGTTGCTCAACTAAGGGGGTTAGGGTTAGGGTTTAGGATTAGGGATTAGGGTTAGGGTTGGGGTTTTGGGTTTGTTTAATGGGAAAATAAATAAATAATTAGGGTTCTGTTTTTTTCTGGGTCACCCTGTCATATTATGTTACTCAACTAGGGGGGTTAAGGTTAGAGGTTATGGTTTAGGGTTGGGGTTTAGGGTTAGTTTAATGAGAAAATAAATAATTTGGGTTCTGTTTTTTCTGGGTAACCCTGTAATATCATGTTACTCAACTAGGAAATAACCGTGCTTTCTTTGTCATATGATAAAAAATTAACTGGCTTTAACTTATCTAGGAAATTATCTTTGAAAAAGACGTAAGACTTTTATCGACTAAACAACATTTTATTGAGATTTCAAATGTTTCAAAATTATGAACAAATATTTCTGTTATTTTGGGGGATTTTTCTTCTTTTAGAAGAAAAACCTAAAAGTTGATGGAGCAGTGCCTGGTGTAGGATATAGACTCGGTAAGCATTTATATTTCCCTTTCCATTTGGGAAAAAATAGAATACTATTCTCCCTCCAGCTATGGGTAAATAGTAGGGCAGACTGGATTCTTTAGTCTTGGTTGATTGGTTGTTTTAGTTTACAGCAACCCTCTTTCAGGTTATTTAGTGCTAAATCAAGTGATATTGATAAACAAAGGACTCGGGTTGCTTACAGTACCTGATTTTGCTTAAGTGGTCACCCAATTAAATATTGAACAGGCTCATTGCTTCTTAACTTCAATGATCTAACAGGAATCAGTGGTTACCAGTCAAGGTTGGTTGGTTTGTTTTACAACATACCAACACTTTTCGGTCATTTAATGCTGAATCAAGTCACTTTGATAATTAAAGGACCCCGGTTGCTTACAGTAGCTGCTATTGCTTAAGTGACCAACCAATTAAGTATTAAATAGGCTCACTACTGCTTAACTTCAGTGATCTAGTGGGAACCATTGCTTACCAGTCTAGGAGAAGGAAAACCTTGAATTCAAACCAGCTGTACTCCTCTTAAAAATTGACCTTGTGTTGAATCCTGACAACTGAGGAGGGTTTGGATAAATACATACAATAGAATAAGATGAACGAAAGACTAGATAAAAATTAATATAATAATGACAATGCATTATTTTTATACAAAGAGAAATTATCATATCTTTTACTCTGACAAGGTGTAAGCATGCAAAAGAAAGAAGATGAAAATCCAGTCAAATATTAAAAATAATAATAATAATACCAACAGAAAAATGCCTCCTTAGAGTCAAATGTGAAATTGTCACTATTTCCAGGAATATGGAAATACATTTTAGAAAAAGAAAGAAAATGTTTCAAAACATTAACTTAGTCCTACTAAGTTAGTAATCAAATTAATAAACACGCTGATGTACAGTACCACCTAAAAATAAATAAACACCTAATAATTCTGCCTCAAAACCAAATATACTAGGATTTTATCATTTCTAGTCAAATAGTAGTCAAAACGGATATTATTAGGTATTATTTATAGCCAAATTCTACAGCATTGAAACTATGTAATCAGCTTTAGTTTCTTTTGTTTAATTGCATATGAATTTTCAAAGGTTATTTAATGCCAGATCCATCCTTGTAGAATAACAGTAATGGTACTTTTTAACCCATAGCTTGGGGGTATGGGCTTCACACCTTTCCCAAGGGTATTAGTCCAAAAGTGAACATAATAGTGGGACTGTAGTTTGAATTTGCTTACTACGATGAATCGATTCAGTATATTTGCCAAGACGAGCTGGGGATTTTCCCTCCCTCCGTCTATATAATCAAAAATATATACGTAGCAGATCTAAAATTAGCATAATTCTCATAATTAGATATAATTCTCATAATTAGATATATTTATGTAATTCTATTTTTGGTTAGAGCTTCAATGATGTAAGGTTTGGTAATGAATAATACCTAATTATATTATAACATTATAATATATTATAATTATATATAACAATAATTTTCTAATTATATCCATTTTGATTGTATAATGTTCTAGTTGATATAATAAAATACTGGTATATTTGGTTTAGAAGATTTTATTTTAAAAATTGTTAGGGGTTTAATTATTTGGGAGTGACATTGTGCGTTTGTGTAAGAGTATTATATGTTTGTATATTTCTATCTATAATTATATGAATATCAGTATGTGTGTGTATGTATATATATATATATATATAGCAATTATATATGTCTATTTCTATCAATAATAATAATATGAATGTCTATGAGGATATGCGTGTGTGTTGTGTATAGGAGTCATATGTGTTTGTGTATTTTTATCAATAATGATGAATGTGTATATATATAGCAGTTATACGTGTATATTTCTATCTACAATCATATGAATGTCAGTAGGTGTGTTTACAACCAGTGAAATAAGCAGATTACACACTTGTCTATAAGAATACGTGTGCAGATGCAGAGATACCAGGAAAATGTGTAACTTTTGATTTTAATGTTTTGTGAGAAGATGAGTGAAGAAAGTTTGATTAAGTGAATGGTTGAAAACGAAATGATCAAATATACTAACATTCTTTTTAAAATCAAATTCAAGTCTTTTATTTTTTCAGACCAGTATACTCATCATCACAATAGATACCTCGACTTTTGCACCCTACTTCACATATCACATAACTGCTATCATTCAAGAAACCTTTAAACTAAGATATTTATGTTAGCCTTAAGAGGCAGGTTATTCAATTTCCTTACCAAATTTTTTTTTTTTTAAATACACTAAATTATGCCTTTTTTTATCTTTATTTATTTATTTTTATTTATTCATTTATATATTACGAATAATATTAAATAATATTTTATTTATTTTATATATTACGAATAATATTAAATAATATTTATTTTATTTATTCATTTATTTATATATTACGAATAATATTAAATAATATATTTTATTTTATTTATTTATTTTATTATATTACGAATAATATTAATAATATTATTATTTTATTTATTTATTTATTATTTATATATTCGAATAATATTAAATAATATTTATTTTATTTATTTATTTATTTTATATATTACGAATAATATTAAAATATTTATTTTATTTTATTTATTATTTTATATATTACAAATAATATTAAATAATATTATTTTATTTATTTATTTATTTTATATATTACGAATAATATTAAATAATATTCATTTTATTTTATTTATTTATTTTATATATTACGAATATATTAAATAATATTTATTTTATTTTATTTATTTATTTTATATATATTACGAATAATATTAAATAATATTTATTTTATTTTATTTATTTATTTTATATATTACGGGATATTAAATAATATATTTTATATATTATTTATTTATTTTTATTTATTTTATTTCATTTATTTATTTTATTTATTTTTTTTCATTTATTTATTTTTATTAATTTTTTTATTTTTTCTTTTGTTTAAAATAATTTTTTTTTTTTTTTAAATACACTAAATTATGCCTTTTTTTTTTTTTATCTTACCAATATATAAAAATATCCATCAGCTGTTGGAAATGATAGACCCACCTGATCCAGATGAGCTATCTTAAAAAAAGAAAAAGAAAAAAGAAAGAAGAAAAGTATTTTGCAACAAATTTGTGTTAATAAGCATTCAGAAAATTTTTTACTAGTCAAAAGCAATTAAGGGGTCACTGGAGTTGGATTCGGTATATTGACTCCAACTCCAGTTGAATTTACAGTTTATATGGCCCTAGTCTAATATGTAAAGTTATACAGTGCACACATACCTAAAAACATAAAAACTCAGGGTTTTATATTTATTATGAATTAATTATATAAAGCATTCAGAAGACCTTCTAATTTATCAATTTTTAAAATATTGATTCTTATGTGGTTTTAGGTAAAGTATAAATACCATGTCAAAACAACATACAGATATACATTATCTTTCCCTTGCTATTTTCAAGGCTGTGAAGTCGGAGTCAGAAGCTATTAAAGGGTCACGGGTAAAACTATACCGACTCTAACTCCAGTTGAATTTATATTTTATATGACCCTAGTTTAGTCTGTTATGTTATACAGTGTGCACTCCTTATAAATAGATTATAAAAAATCATGATTTTATATTCATTATTATTCTCACATAAAGAGGAGTCAGAGTTGGAGATGCCAAAAGTAGAGAAGTCAGAGTTGGAGATGCCAAAAGTAGAGGAGTCAGAGTTGGAGGTTTTCTGTTTCGACTCCACAGCCCTGATTATTTTCAAATGTCAACAGAAATCAAGTTTCAATGATATGAGCACCAAGTTATCTCACTCCTACGATGGATATCATTATTCTTCAAAAAATATCTTTAAAATTTTTTAAAAAAGAACGAGAACTCATGTATTGAAATGTCAGATAATTTCCACATTTTATGTAAATAAGACCCTGTAAATAGGGAATTTTGGGATTAAAAAAAAAATTATACAAGGCACTCTGGCCTAAAAAAAAAGAAACCTAATTACAAAATACTTCAATGATTCACCAAATTCATCTCATTTGGTATCACAACAGCTGTGGTCATTTTTCTAACAGTGAGTGAGTTTTAAAATGTTAGTTTTTCCTTCTAATCTTTCATCTTTAAACTATTTATGCTGATTTCTTTAAAGATCCGATACATATAAATTATTCAGATTATTTTTGCTTGATGCTAAGGTATACACAACCTAGATTAACTAAATTAAGCCAGGTATTCCATAAACAGAGAATTTTTTTTTTGGGGGGGGGGGTTACAAAGCCACCCTAACCTAAAAAAGAAATAAAACTACAGAATACTTAAAGGAGTCACCAAATCCATCTAATTTGGCATCATAACAGCTGTGGTCATTCTGAAACAGTGAGTGAGTTTTAATATCTTAGTTTTTCCTTCAAACCTAAGATTTTGTCTTTAAACTATTTAAGAATATTTCTTTAAAGAAATTATGCTAAAGTATATGCAGCCTATAATATTAAGGTTGCAGCCTATAATAAGGTACACACAGCCTATAATATTAAGGTTGCAGCCTATAATGATAAGGTATGTGCAGCTAATAATGATAAAGTATACGCAGCCTATAATATTAATGTACCAACCTATAATATTAAGGTTGCAACCTATGATAATAAGGTATATGCAGCCTATAATATCAAGGTTGCAGCTTATGATAATAAGGTATATGCAGCCTATAATATTAAGGTTGCAGCCTATGATAATAAGGTATATCAAGCCTATAATATTAAGGTTGCAGCCTATGATAATAAGGTATATGCAGCCTATAATATTAAGGTTGCAGCCTATGATAATAAGGTATATGCAGCCTATAATATTAAGGTTGCAGCCTATGATAATAAGGTATATGCAGCCTATAATAATCCTTTTCCAGTTGGATTAAACTTTCAATACCTGGCACTGTTCTACTGACATGTATATAGGGCTTTAATTCATGTTTCCCTTAAAAAAAAAATCAACTCATCTCAATCACACCGGTTGGTAGACAAAGTAGCAAAAAAAGGATTTTATTATTATTATTATTATAAAAAAAACATCCAATATAAGATTTGCAAAATTTTCAATAATGATTATCTGCACTGATTAAAAATGACTTGCAAAAAAAGTCAGGTTCACTCGATTAATCGTAGAAACTAAACCAGTAGCAATAATCAATTAATAACGGATGGGATTCTCCAATGAGACATCTCTCCGCTATAAAGCATTTTCCAGATCAATTCATTTTGTTCAAATTAAAAGCACAGTAAGAGTAACCCCAAAAGCCAAACCTTTTCAAACCTAATTTTTCCGATGCAGGTATCATTGGCAAACAAGGAAAAGTTTGTTCAATTTTATGGCATGTCAACTCTTGTTGGGTTATTTTTTGCCAAAGACGTTTTGTTTTATTCTTTCTTGGTGGGTAAAAAAAAAGTCAACAGGGTAACCTAATGTCGGTATTAGCCAGACAGCAAAGGAGTCTATCTCTTTTTCACTAATACTAGACCAAGGAGATATCTACCTATCTATTCTTGTCTATTCGTATGTATGTATTTATTGGTCTTTGTGTTTACATATATTATTTTTCCATATCTACCTGTGTGAGTGTTCATATATACTTGTCTCTTTATATGTATCTCCTATATATAATTGTCTATTCATATGTATGTATGTATTTGTCTCTCTTTTTTCATATACATACCCGTATGTGTGAATGTGTTCATTTCTACTTGTCTGTTCATCTATTCATATGTATGTATGTATTTGTCTATCTTTCTGTGTTCACATACATTTTTTCTTTATATCTATCAGTGTGTGTGTGTGCATTCATATATACTTGCCTGTTCTGTATGTATTTCCTTTCAATCTAATTTTATTCATATCTATATATATATATATATATATTCATATATATCATATCTAACAGTTAAGAACAAATTGATACCAACATCAATTAGTTGGTTGGATTTTACGGCATGTCAACCCTTGTTGGATCATTTTATGCCAAAAACGTTTTGTTTTATTCATTCTTGATGGATATTCAAATTGTTTTTTAAAATACATTTTTCTAAACTCATTTATTTTTATTTAACCTATAGATGGGACCCTAACAGGTACTACCACTCCAAATACCTACATCGGATAAATATGAGCTAAAAAAGTTTGTTGAATAGGTTACTCTTACTGCACCTTTAACCAGGACTAATTTGTTATTTGAAAAGAAAAAAAAAAAAAAAAAAAAAAAAAAGATAAGGATACTGGTTTGAATTACTTCTTAGATTTTAACACCACCTTATTTCATATTTAAAGATAAGATCAAGCTTTAAAAAAAAAAATGAAATAAAATAAAACAATGATTGAATCTTTTTTATGGGTAAAAAATTTGGATATTGTAGAGATTGTTGAGGGTGAAACCGATTATTAGGAACTTTCTTTCTCAGATCCTTCTTCCTGGGGTGGGGATTTCAAAGAATCACCACCCTTAGCTTCAGCATCAGCAGTAGTAGCAGTAGAAGATGTATTCGGGGTATTTTTTAGTGCCGAAGCTTCCGTGTTGGGGTCAGCACCGGAAGTAGCCAAAGGTGTGGCACCATCCTTTTCGGATGTGGAAGGCGCATTATCCCCGGTCATAAGAAAATTAGTCCATTTATTGAGCCGTTTCTGTCGTTCCTCTGCGGATTCAGTCACCTCGTATTTGGTTTTACCGTCCCAGGTCTCGGCAGTGATACGCTTCTGAGCAAACCATCGTCCGTCGAGAGCAGCAATACACTCGTCTGCTTCTTCTGGCTCGCTAAACGTGACTGTGATCACACCATTGGGATTTCGCTGATAAGAAAAGAAAAAGAAAGAATTAGATTTACTTATGATATATATCAAAAATATAAATCTCTAATAATAAATGCAAACATCAATGTGTCAGTGTGTGACATTTTTCAACTTTACTCCTAGT
>CM042150.1:22993779-23003779 GCA_023376005.1 Doryteuthis pealeii | reverse complement strand
CATATAGAAATATTGATATAAAGGAGTCAGAAACTACCTAGCTAGGTTTCAGGATAATTCAAAATTATCCTGATGAGCTGTTGAAGAGAAACCTAGGTATATAGTTTCTGACTCCTTATTAATTTTGCTCTACTTGGTGTATTGAGCACTTTCTACATATATAACTTAGAAAACTCGTTTGGTGGTCTTTCTTTTGGCCACTTCATTACAATTCCAATGATAGGGGCCGGGTTAGCTCAGTCGGTAGAGCGTTCGGCTAGAAGCCACAAGGTTCCTAGTTCGATACCGGTCCCCGCCAACTCAGCGTATGAGTAGCACAGGAATCTGTGCGGTAAAGTAAGGAGCTGATGGTAGGTGTGGCGCTCCACCTCAGATGCTAAAAACAATCTCCTTGGTCTAGCGCTATTGAAAAGGGGATAGACTCCCTCGCTGACTGGCTGATACCGACTTTAGGCCGCCCTGTCGACTTTACTTTACTTACTTACAGGTGTTATGATTTTAACTTTTTTCACAGATATCAGCTTGTACATTACCTTATTGTGTTATTGATTTCTAATGTTATTGTTTTATTTTCTAATGTTTTAAAATCAATACTATGAATGTTTTTTTTATGTAGAAACCAATTAAAATATAATTAAAATAAAGGTAATCTTTTTATATGCATTCTTATTTAATTTCATTAGTTTTTCTAATCTAATATATTTCCTTACATATATATACACATATAAATAAATGCGTATATACATATATAAACATTTATATACTCATAAACATATGCATATATGCACACATCTATATAGACATATAAATATATGCATATATACTCATAAATATATGGTTACACATGCACACATACATATATATATATATATATATATATACACACATAAATATATGTATAAAAGTCATCAGCAAGACATATCCCCTTTTTACTAGCACTAGACAAAGGAGATTTGTTTTGCATCTGAGGTGGAGTGCCACACCTACCATCAGCTCCTCACTTTACTGCACCGATCCTGTGCTACTCATATGCTGAGTTGGCGAGGGCCGGTATCAAACCAGGGACCTTGTGGTTCCTAGGCGGACACTCTACGGACTGATTTAAGCCTGCGCTCATATGTATACATTCATATAAATATATGCACATATAGATATATAAATATAAACATACACACACATATAGATATACAAATATATGCATCCACACATATGCATATACACACACACACATACACAGATATACAAATATATACATACACACATACACAGATATACAAATATATACACACACACACATACACAGATATACAAATATATACACACACACATACAAGATATACAAATATATATACACACAACACACATAGATATACAATATATACACACACATATGATATACAATATATACACACACACACACATAGATATACAAATATACACATATATGATGGATGTATGAGTGTTCATACAATGAACATCCACACAGTGATTTGTTTATAGTGGTGAAGGCTTGTGTTGGACCATCCACACTTTTTGGCACAGTCGATAGGAAAGAATTGGTGCATCAAGGGTTGCCACAAACCCAATCAACGACCGACCTCAGGAATTTACCTACCCAAGGCTGAACGGCCCAGTCTGCCCAACTATTTAACCCATAGCTGGAGGAGAATATATGAATTCATACCTTTCCCAAGGGTATTAGCGCTATGTGAAATGCCAACAGCTTCGTCTGGGAATTGAACTCGAATCGACGAGTCCATTTTCCACGACTCTAACGACTAGCCCACGCGCCTCCATATATATACACACATATAAATATATAACCTTTAATATTGTTGATTTAAAAAAAAATATCCTCCAGTCACAATTGTGTGTGTGAAATTTTTCCAAATGCATATAGAAAATTTAGTTGAAAACTATCCCAGCCCTCTCCACTCATCCACTTTTAGATGCAACAACAACAAAAACCAGAGGGGGGTGGATGGATGGAGGGGGAGGTGTTGATGCTGTTGTTGTTAACTTGACAACTGATGAAATGCCAACAAAACAAAACAAAATAAAACAAAAAAAAATCTTTTATTTCAATCTTTAAGTACAATAAGAATATGCAAGGATTGTTTAGTTGTGCAGACAAAAAAAAAAAAAAAAAAAAAAAAAAAAGCGATGACAGCCAAAGAAAAGTAGGTAATAAATAACGAAGGTATGTCCATGCAGCAAGAAAAAAAAGGGGGTGGGTGGATGAGGTTATTGGCTTTGTTTACTTATTAGTACGATTAAAATGAATAACACTCTTAAGTATACCTGTCACTGACTTGGGTGGGGGAGGAGGGGAAAAGTGGAAACAGGTGTGCAGGTAGCAGTGACAAAAATGAAAATCATGTACGAGTAGGAAGATGAAAGAATGCAGGCGTTACGTTGACTGCAAGATGATGATGATGGTGAGAATAATAAAATTGCATAAAAAAAAGTTTTTGGCATATCAACAACTGCATGGATCACCCAGTGCCAAACAAAATGATCTTTCTATTCAGAATTATTTTTATTATTTTTTTGAGAGTGTGTTCCCTGCATATCTCTTTCTCCCAGCATGACACAATATGACCTAGAGGTCATCACAAAAGTGACCACACCAAACCTTGGTTTGGTTTATTTGTTTAATGACATATCCAAATTTTGCAGGTTATTCAATGCCGAAGTCTTCCTTGTAAAAAAACAAAAAAAAACAATTGTGATATTATTTATCCCACAGCTGGAAGGGGATTTTGTACCTTTCCCAAGGATATTAGTCCAAAAGTAAATGTGATAGCACGACAAGTTTGAATGTTGAATGTTTTTTTAGCCTTTACGCCAAGGGGACATCCCCACAAACCTTGGATGAACAAGGGGAAAAAGCACACCTTCAAAAGTAATTATAATTGAATATCAAGATATGTATATCTAATCTAATAAAGTGTTCTGTGTATTTCTATATTTATTTTTGGCTGTAATAACCCCCACCACCACCACCACCATCCAATCAATTAAATAAAGAAAATATATTTATATACACCGCACAAGGAAGATGCAACACAAGATCAATTTTTTAAGCGAAGTTTAACAGATTTGAATTCAAGGTTTTTCTTCTCCTACACTGGTTGCCATACTAAGATTAAAGAGCTCAGTCTGCCCTACCATTTACCCATAGATGGGGGGAGGGGAGAATAGTTAGATTCATATTTTTCCCAAGGGTATTAAGCCCTATGTGAAAATGCAAACAGACTCGTCTAGGATTTGAACTCAGGTTGTCATGTCCATTTTGTACGATGATAACCATGACACCACAAGTGCCTCCAAAATCCTGAAGTAGTATTGCACTAAATCATGGATACCAAAACAGATAATATTGAAACTAACGAATGGTGTTTTCACTTATCAAATATTTCCATTTTCAAACTCAATAATCTCATAAACAAACCTTAGATCTTCGGATCCACAAGCCAAAAATCAATGAATTTTTTAGAACTTTACAGGGAGTAACCAAAAAGTAGATATTAACAGTTTTTGAGTTAAAAACAATATTAAAATTATTAGGCTGCTGACCACATAGAAAAATTGAGAAATATCTTCAGTCCCTAAAAGTATTAAAAGCGCAATATTTGTAAACTAGAACATCTGGGGAATAAGTCATAATGTTTCATGAAACAGTTTTTCAAAGCTACCAATTCTAGACCTCTAAATAGTCTTTGTTATCTATCAGTCCAATTGGACACATGACACAATGGATATAAGTGTTGAGTTAATAGTTCTAAGTAATAATCCTCTAGAAAATTTATAAAATAATAGTTAAGAGAGTTTTATAATTTGCTTGAAGCAATGTGTATATATTGGTTATGAGGTTGATTTAGAAGGCTATCACAATGCAGGTGTAAAGAAAAAAATGATAATATGGTAACAATGATGTTGTGTGTTAACCTGTATTTAATTCTTGAACTGGAACTGAAGCAGTCTAGTTATGGCATTTCTTTTTAAAAAAAGAAATGCCATAACTAGACTGCTTCAGTTCCAGTTCAAGAATTAAATACAGGTTAACACACAACATCATTGTTACCATATTATCATTTTTTTCTTTACACCTGCATTGTGATAGCCTTCTAAATCAACCTCCTAAAAATAATAGATTTTTTTAATGACAAAATAAAAATTGCAGAATCACTCATTTTAGCACATTTAGCTGTGAATAAGTTTTTTGATGCCGTCCATGGTGATACCTATATTTCAAAATAATATTCTAGCGAAACCCCTTAGAAATATTGTTGTGTAAATTTTTGACAAAATAGAGCTTGAATAGAACTTCAATATGATATGTGATATAAGATAAATACTTGGATAATTCAACTGTAACCAGTTAATGTTTACTATAAAAGTTTCAAAAATAAATAATAAGATATTACTTTTAATTACTCAGATGTTGGTTGATAATTTTTTTCTCTATCTTTTCGTATAAATGTTGTGAAAAAATATTTCATAGATTTTTGTTTGAATTTTGGAAAATTTAAGAGTTGAAGCAAATTTTTGAGTCCGGCAACAATGATACTCTCATTTCAAAGTATAATTCCCACAAAATTATTAAGAATATTTCTGTTGAATTTTCCGATGAATTAGCTCTTCAATTTGATATATTATCTACGGTGATTATTTTACAAGCGGTTGAAGTTAACTGCAAAATTTATGAAAATAAGGAAGAGATCACAAATTAATACTTGATTTTGATTAATAATGCTTTTCTCGATCTTTCAATATAATATTATGGAAACTTTTAAAAAAAATTTTTTGGATTTCATTTTAATTTGTAAAACATTTTGAAATCAGCTTTAAAAATGGATAAAATCAAGAAGTAATAGATTCTACTGTTCTGAGTGATGTCATTCTCATGCTTAAACATAAACAAATGCTGAGTTGTATCTAAACTAAAAAAATTCTCACTTATTTGTGATAAAACTTTTTAAAAATTACATGGTTGGAAAAATTAAAATGAAATTTTCAAATATGTACTTTTTGTGAGGTTTTATTGATTTTTTTAAAATTATGAGAAAATTATGTGAATAATGAGTTTTGTTTCTCTAGATATCTATATAAAATTTTGCGTTGTTTTAAAACCAAACCACCACCATTAAAATTCAACAAAACTCAGAAAAAAAAAATCAATGAACCATATAATGTTTTGCTGTATTATGAAGATGATGGATTAAAAAAAAATCACATGCAAAATTATTTATTTTACAATTTTCAGAATGGGAGAATATTATAAATTAGAATCTGTATCTGTGAAAATGATGCATTTTTGCTATTTTTTTCTCTTTTGAAGATGTCAGGAAGAGTCCGATTTCATTCCCTATGTTGCAAACTACTAACTACAATTTGTAAATTCATATTGAGTGATAGCGGAGAAAAATGATTTTATTTATGAAAGGTTATTTTTTGGTGTATGAAATCCTGATTTTTGCTTCTTATTGTCTTTAGTTGAAGAGAAATTCTTAATTTGGTAGAGTTGAAAAATCCAAATTATTCAGCAACCGTTCAATGAATTTTTAAAATTCAAAAAGCATTTTCGTTTTTACAATGAGCTCTATTCCAAAAACTTTTATATATATTACATCAAATAAGAAAAATAAAAAAATTTAAGTTTGCATATATATATATATATATATATATATATATATAGATAGATAGATAGATAGATAGATATAGATAGAGAGAGAGAGAAAGGGAAAAAAAAATGAAAATAAAAATGAATAAATAAATGAATATGAAGAAAATAATAATAATAATAATAATAATAATAATAATAATATTGAAACCATTCAGAACACTGCACTGCTACAATCTGCCAGAATACTCAGAAGAGTCCTGGAGACCTGAGGAGACTTGCTGTCACTCAGACTCCAGTGAAAGACCATCAGCTAACACTGATGTGAAAACTCAAAAGGAGTAAATGATAATAATATGAGATAAAAAAAAACACTAGATTAAATTAAACGCAATAGAATAAATGAAATAAGAAATCACAAAATTAATACAAGAAACGTCATTCCCAGAATGCCATACAAAGTAAACCAGCCTTCCCATCATGCCCCACAAACCTGTCCCATGATGGACCATACAACAGTATATGGAAAAATACAAACACACATAATTCACTTGGTTTGAATACTACACAGGCGAGTAACTGACAATAACCAAGTTCCACTGACTATGTCTTCACTACCCTCACTTTATATATATATATATTATATATATATATATATATAGAGAGAGAGAGAGAGAGAGAGAGATAGAAAGTGTTGTTATGGGTCCAATGGGAAAAAATATATTTTATAAAAAAGGTCTGCAAAATGGATTATGATTTCTAAAAAAAATTATGTTTTAGATCTTCTGATATTTTCTTTAGGCATTAATTAACCAATGTGGTTAATTAATGCCTGAAGAAGATATCAGAAGATCTGAAACATGTGTCGCCAATGTAAAATAATAATAAAAATTTTTTTTTTTAAAAAGTCCAATATGCGGACCTTCTTTTTTATAAAAAATATATATATATATGTGTGTGTGTGTGTGTGTGTGTGTGTGTGTGTGTGTGGTTGGTTGGTTGGATTTTATGGCATATCAACTCTTATTGGGTTATTTTATGCCAAAGATGTTTTGTTTTATTCATTCTAGATGGGTATTCAACATTTCCTTTTTAAACTCAATTTTTTAAAAACATTTTTTAAATACTTTTTTTTGTTTCTATTTAACCCATAGATGGGACCCTTATATGGTATTACCACTCCAGGTCAGAGTTGGACTTGGGAGCAATGGCGATGAAAGGGTATTCCACACTCCCCAGAGCTCCAAAATTCGAAGTATACCATTAGATGCAGTTTAACATCATACCCAAGACACTGCTTATCTAGTGGCACTGTGTGTATGTGTATGTGTATGTGTATAGATATCACTAAATGCTAAGTGTAGAGACACCAGTACAGACAAGTTTATTTCAATAGGTAGAAGTATGCGTATGGAGTGTGTGTGTGTGTGTGTGTGTGAGTTCAAGTTCAGGTGTATGCTGTTAATAGGAATTGGATAGAAAGAGGGGGGGAATTGGTTGTGTTGACAGCCACAGAAAATAAAGGAATTTATACTAAAGGCAAAGAATAGTTGGCATCCTTCTTCTTTTATTGCTTTCGACTTTTCATTCTCATTTGAGGATTTACCCAACCCTAACCTCTTACTCAATTATCATAACACTAGATAATCTATATACACACTGTGTTTAGTAAATTTGTAGTTGAAAAACAATAGTCTCTCTCTATATATATATATATATATAAGTTAAAAGAAAGGAAATGAATCCGACAGTATGCGTATGAAAAGGTGGAATGAAAACACCCCACAATGCTGTTAAAGAGAAAACAATTTATAATATAATCATAGCTGATATTGATCAATATTTCGATTTTACAAAAATCATCTTCAGAGCCCGTTTAATCCGTGGTGTTTGTGATATTCACAAACACCTTTCATTCCACCTTTTCATATATATATATATATATATATATATATGAGGTTAAGTAAACAAACAAATGTGTTTATTTTTATATGGCTTTGAGCCAACAATTTTTGGAGGATATGTGCTTAATTGAAGTCATACCTAATTTTGAAAATTAATTAGTTAATAATTAATGAATTTTAGGCGGGCATATATGTTTAAATGTAAAGCTTTGTTTAGCCTTACATTTGAACATATATGCCCGCCTAAAATTCATTAATTATTAACTAATTAATTTTCAAAATTAGGTATGACTTCAATTAAGCACATATCCTCCAAAATATATATATATATAATTTGATATACTAAACTTGTTGGTAAAACCGGCAAATAGTTTGATTGTAAAATATACTACCAAACATCACCTGGAGAGAAAAATATTTTTGGAAAAAAGAAAAGACCAAGATAGTCGTATCAACCAAAAATAATCGGTTGATACTATAATACTTGGCCAAAAGAAAAAAAAACAAAAACTATTACATAAGTAAAAGTAAGTAAAGTCGACGGGGCGGCCTAAAGACGGTATCAGCCAGTCAGCGAGGGAGTCTATCCCCTTTTTCAATAGTGCTAACACCAAGGAGATTGTTTTAGCATCTGAGTGCCACACCTACCATCAGCTCCTTACTTTACCACACAGATCCCTGTGCTACTCATATGCTGAGTTGGAGAGGACCTGGTATCCAACTAGGAACCTTGTGGTTTTAGCCGAACGCTCTGCCAACTGAGCTAACTCGGCCCTAATATACATAAAGAGGTTATAAAACCACCTAATTTAGAAAATGAAATTAATAAAGAAGCTAGTATATTAGACACTAAATTAAAAATAGAGGATAGGGTGGAAAACTATAATATAAAGGATTGCTTTTTTACCCTTAAAGGGTAAAAAAAAAAAATTTTTTTAAAAGAGTCAGATCTTTTTAAGAAGGTTTATCTGACTCATTAGGTTTATATATATATATATATATATATATATATATATATATAAAAAAGCCTAACCTCTTACTTATTCAATTATCATAACACTAGATGAATATACACACACTGCAATTCACTTTGCAAACTCACTTTTCCCTAATCCCAATTATCTACCCAGAGCTCAGTGGGTGACCCAACGGATCATGTTTTGTCAACTGTATATATATATATATATATATATGCACACACACACACACACACAATTATGTTTACAACACAGAAAAAAATCTAATAAGAAAGAGAGTAAGGGTAAGATAAAAAGAGGGGGTGAGCACACAGAAGCGATAACGCTAATCTGTTTCAATCAAATATAATGAAAAGATGGAAAGAATGAAAGAAAGAAAAAAAAAGAGTGAGAGTGTTAAATCCAGATTATTATACTTTTTATATATTGAACTATTTAGCAATAGCTCTGAAGTAAACATATCAAATGTTGTAATAATAAAATTATCATACTGTGGTATATCCATAGGCCCTGCTAGTATATATATGATTTTGTAATCTTAAAATCCTTTTTAAAAAAACCAATTAAAACAAATTCAAATAGCATTCTTACAGAAATATATTCTTGGGATGTACATATTTGCTTTGAATGAATTCCTGGGAAAATTTATGGGTCCCAACTAAAGCCGTCTAATTCCTACCTTGTAACCTATCCTGTGTAATTCGTTTCTAAGAAACTATTGAAATGCATTTACAGTTAGCTTGAAATGGTGAGGAAAGAAAAAAGAAAAACACTGGGATGCATCGATATGATTTTTGTGCGTCAGATAATCTCCAGAAACATCTTATGTGTCTGACGATTGGGAATAACTCATGAAACTGACAGTAACACAGGTATTGTGTTTGTTTAGAAAAACAATTTGAATTTGTTTTAACTGACTTTTTTTTTCAGGATTTTAAAGTTTTACAAAATATGAATTATATTGAGCTCAGTATCAAAGAAAAATGACAAGTAATTTTTTTTTTTTACTGTTTACTTTTTACATTTAAACATTATTGATTATATATATATATATATATATATAGGTGTGTGTGTGTGTGTGTGACAGATACCTTGCCCGACACAGAAAAAAAAATATATCTATATGAAGTTTGTTTCAGTATCAATCAGTAAATATAAATATATAATACAGATATATATAAGTATTATAATATCTGTTTCTACCTATCAGACTGTCAACCTTACTGAAATGGTTACAGACTTCCCATGAATTCTGTAAACATTTCAATATATATATATATACATACATACACACAAACACTAAAACAGAAGATGCTACTCAAATGTTTGAAGAAATTAAAAATACATGTGTACATATACGTGTGTCGATGTAATAATGGTTACCATTGATAAAAAATGAATTAGCAAACCAAATTTAATCTCTGGTTGATTCCATTTCACTTTAAGCTAATCCCCTATGTATAAATATCTATATGTCCACACATATATATGCA
>CM042150.1:22986279-22988779 GCA_023376005.1 Doryteuthis pealeii | reverse complement strand
AGAAATGGTACACATATATATATATATATATATGACATGCAAATTTCTGTGACCCCCAGTTTCATGCAGTGGTGCATTCACCAGATAGACAGTCTGTTGGATGAATGCACCACTGCATTAAACCCAGTGTCACAGAAATTCTATTGTTATACATACATACATATATATAAGATTTTTGGATGTTTGTTTTTAGAAGCATTGCTGGATAAAGTATATATTATTATTTATATTTTTACTTGAAGGCAATTACAATGCATATATCGTATAAAATTCGATAATTATAGAAAATAACCATGACAAGTGAATTTGGCAAATGACTATGCGATGCTAGAACATCGTACAGTCTGTTTCAACTTTATTAAGTCTCATCAGCGACTACCGGTTTTGATTTCTGTCGGAGGGAAATCGTTAGTATACATCGCTGATGAGACTTAATAAAGTTGAAACACACTGTACGATATTCTAGCATCGCATAGTCGTTTGCCAAATTTACTTGTCCTGGTTATTTTCTATAATTATCGAATTTTATACGATATATGCATTGTAATTGCCTTCAAGCAAAAATATAAATAATAATATATATATATATATATATATATAATATAAAGATTTTTGAAGGCAATTTACAATGCAATATGTGTTGAAAATTATATTTATTTAATTTTTTTTTTTAATTCTAGATATTTTCGGAAATAAAAATTCCATCATCAGAGTTATTGAAAGTACTAGGTGTTTTTTTATAGTACTTATTCCACGGCAATGTTGTAATCATCTGTTGTTTTAAGAAGTTGAGGAACGCCGTATATTTAAAAAAAAATTTTTTTTCTTTTCTGGTTACTTCTGTGATGTTGAATCGGCTATTTCCGTGATGTTAATTCGGTTCAGCAGCTCCTGCACTCGTGGAGATTGTTCGAAATTCTTTTAATTTTTACTATAAATTCAGCCTCGCTCAGGCATAGTGAAATAAAGGTTGTTTTTTTATAGTATCTTTGAAGCAATGCTTCAAAGATACTATAAAAAAAACCTTTATTATATATATATATATATATATATATATATAACAGCTCTCTATCACTAATACTGAGCACTCTACTAATAATACTGAAAAAAAAACAAACTTGGTTGACCACTAACTTGCCAAGTGAGCTAGTGATAATCATATACTATCTCAAAACCTTAGAGCATTTTAATAGTATTGCTCTAATAAAGATCTCATTATGATGTACAGTTTTTACTTTAAGGTAACAAACACACATACACACACACACACACGAAAAGTGGATCATTATAATATAGATTACTTTTTACATCCATTATAATTCATCAGCATAGCTCCCAAGACTTTCGGAAACATTTTTTTTACGCTCAAAGTTACTGAGGCATGGAATAAACTGCCTGCATCTATTGTAGGCTGCTGAAATACTGCATCTTTCAAAACCTCGGGCTGGGTTAGCTCAGTCGGTAGAGCGTTCGGCTAGAAACCACAAGGTTCCTAGTTCGATACCGGTCCTCGCCAACTCAGCGTATGAGTAGCACGGGGATTGTGTGGTAAAGTAAGGAGCTGATGGCAGGTGTGGCGCTCCACCTAAGACGCTAAAATAATCTCCTTGGTCTAGCGCAAGTGAAAAGGGGATAGACTCCCTCACTGATTGGCTTATACAGACTTTAGGCCACCCCGACGACTTTACTTTTTATACCTGATGGGATATCAGGTATAAAAAGTAAAGTCGTCGGGGCGGCCTAAAGTCGGTATCAGCCAATCAGCGAGGGAGTCTATCCCCTTTTCATGCACACACACACATGTATATGATTACTGTACAGTCTTCATGTTCTTGACATTAGTACTTTATTCTATATATTATACATGAGCCTTTGATGAATTGTGGTGCACCTGAGCACTGTATGCAATAGGTTTCATTATTATATTGTTTAAAACCAATAAAAAAAAAGCTACTAGTAAATACAAATAAAGACTAAATAAGTACTTACATCGTAGATAGTGACTTTGCGTACATCCCCGCACTTTGAACATTCTAACCGAACATCTTCACGTAATTCTTGCAAAAGAGTCGGTTCATCCTGTTAAAGAAAAAGAACAAAAAAAATCAGACAATTTTAGCAAGAGAAATATTTAGACAATTTAAAAGTAAAGTACAATATTGCACTCAGTAAGGTACAACAAAAAATAAAAAGAATGACAAATGTTTCAAAATAAAAAGATTTATTGTTAGCAATGTGACTGATTGTTTAGAGTTAAGTTCAGTGACAGACAGACATCAAATCTCCATTATAATAAGATTGTTTTTGTAAATAACCATTACACCATCAACACCTCCATGAAAATTAAATCATTCCAGTTTAATTTATACTTTATATGGCTCTAGTTTAGTCTGTAAAGTTATACAGTGCATACTCCTTATAAATAGATTATAAAAAATCATGGTTTCATATTCATTTGTTGGCCATAATCACTTAATTACATAAAGAGGAGTTAGAGTAG
>CM042150.1:22971279-22981279 GCA_023376005.1 Doryteuthis pealeii | reverse complement strand
ATAAACCAAAACATCTTTGGTAGAAAATAACCCAACAAGGTTTAGCATGCCGTAAAATCCAACCAACAACCTAATACATAAAAAGAAACAGGTGTTAGCTAGCAGTTACCATCTCACTAATTCTTATAAAATAGAGTCAAGAAAGACTTAGTGTTTTGATTGGAATGGTCATCTCAATATCAACTCAAAGTTATTGGCATTGAGTCGATAATGGCAAACCTCCAAGATATGTACATTTGAGTTTAACTCTTTCCCTCTCAAAGTCAAACAATTAATCTAGTTTGACAAAACTAAAAACAGTATTCCAGGCTTTCAAGCAGAACCGTAATTAGAAGTTCTCAGATCTCAGGATAAGAAAGGGTGTAACTGTTTCAAGTGTCAACAGGTGGATAGGGGGGGAATCTTCTTAGAGCTGGGTGGAAGTAGAGAACCCCTAAAAGGAAGAAGGAAGCCTGTTCAGGCCATGAAGGGGTCAAGGATTAAACAGATACTTTTGATACTTTCCTCCCCCCCCCACCGACTTCCATTCTGCCTTCATATATAAGACTTACACCATTAGTGTTATAGAAGTTGGGGTGGGGGGAGTTGTCCCATGAAATCTGAGACTGCTCAACTGGGGCCTATCCTTGGTCTGTGATCAGCTAATGGATACTTTATGGTAAAAAAAAAAAAAAAACAGTGGAGAGTCTTGTAGATCAGTGAGTAGATGTATGTACACAGAACTAAATACATATATATATAATACACACACACACACACACAATGTGTGGTGTGTGTGTGTGTGTTTTATAATTTGCTTGAAACATTGTGTTTATATTGGTTTGGTGGTTGGTTTTTGAAGAAATCACAATGCAGTGTAAGGAAGATAAGGTAACTATGGTGTTGTTTGTTAACCTGTGATTTATTCTTAATATTTCGAGATAAAATCTCTTCTACAGAAGATTTCTGAAACTGAAGCTGTTGCTAGCAACTGTCCATTTTTTTTGTGTCTTATATCTTTCAAATTCTCTGCGTGTGTGTGTGTTAGTGTGCATATATATATATATATATATATATATATATATATATATATATATATATATATACACACACATAATGAGTGTGTATGCCAATGTCCACATTTAAGACTGAAATTAAAACTTATGAAAAATACACAGAGAGAAAAACCAAAACCATAAACAGACATGACCAAACAAATGCTCAATTTGATCTGTTTTATTTAGTCTCCATGACTGGTATTGGACACTAGACACCAGTGGAATAGGGTAGACAAAACATATTCCACTTCTAAGAGAAGGAACAAACATTTGGACAATTCCATCACTTGATAATAAGAAAATCAAATCACCAAAATCTGGTTCTTATTCCAGGCATTGGCCAAGGCGAGGCGGGGCGGGGCGGGGGTTGCAAAGAGTGGGTTAACTCTTAACATCCTATACCACCTCATTCCACCCGGCCAGAAGTCACATTCATTTTTCTAATCTGCCCCAAATGATAGACTTTGTTAAATGTAATATTAAACATATTTAGAAGTCTTTATTTTAAGGGAAATAACATGTAACTTTAAATGAAAGGCCATTTTTAGCATTTTTGATAGATCCTTATAGGAATACTGCTCTGGACTTAGAAAATTCTCAACAGGATGTTAAGAGTTAAGGAGTAACCAAACGGTGTGGGTTTTCTTTCCCTTTGTTTCGCTTTTGTTATTCAGATTAAAAAAGGAAAAGAAATCCAAACAGATGGAAAAGATAATTAGATGTTAAGAAACAAATACCAAAATCCAAATTTGCAAACTAATCTGTTGGTTGGTTGGTTGGTTTTTACGGCATGTCAACCCCTTTGGGTCATTTTATGCCAAATACTTATATTGGTAAAAAAATGTTTAATGCTGACCAAGTTTTGAAATAATTTCATTTTTAATAGATAATACAATTTGTGTATCAACTCATGTTTTCTATTTAACCCATAGATGGACCCTAACAGGTACTACCACTCCGGGTCAGAGTGAACATGGAGCAATGGTGATGAAGAGGTGCTCCACATTCTCCAAACCTCCAAAACTGAACCTCACCATCAGATAGAGTTTAACATCATTTCCAGGATATGTAGACCCTCAGCCACCACCTTCTAGCACCCATATGATAAAAAGGGGTTGGGGCTTGCCATGAGGGCAATAGGGTTGGAGCAATCATATAGGCTAGGGCTTGACGTGACCAGCCGATTGATCAGATATATATATACATACACACATAATCAAATATTCTATATTATGGATTTAATATCCAGTAACTAAAGTTTCATGCTTAATTGCAATCATCAGATGGTCAAAATTTTGACCGTCTGATGATTGAAAGTAAACATGAAACTTTAGTTACAGGATATTAAATCCATATATAATATTTGATTGTAAATCTGCTTTGCTATTTTAGCATTGAGCACCTTCATATGCCAATACTTTTCTCATTCATTCTATATTACCTACAATAAACATCCATTTTCTACAACATCCCGTGTTTGTCTACTTTCTCCACACACACATATATATATATATATATATATATATATATATATATATATATATATAGAAGATAGAGAGAGAAGAGAGAGAGAGAGAGAGAAGAGAGAGAGGAGAAGAGGAAAGAGAGAAAATAAAGAGAGAGGAAAGAGAGAAAGGGAGAGAGAGACAGAGACAGAAGAAGACAGGAGAGACAGAAAGAGAGACAGAGAGAGAGAAAGAGAGAAGAAGAAAGAGGAGAGAAAACAGAGAAAGAGAAAGAGAAAGAGAAAGAGAAGAGAAAGAGAAAGACAGAGAAAGAGAAAGACAGAAGAAAGAAGAAAGACAGAGAAAGAGAAAGACAAGAAAGAGAGAGAAAGAGAGAGAGAGAAGAGAGAGACAGAGAGAAAAAGAGACCAGAGAAGAGAAAGAAAGAGAGAGAAAGAGAGAGGAAAAGAGAGAAAAGAGAGAGAGAGAGAGAAGAGAGAGAAGAGAAAGAGACAGAGAGAGAGACAGAGACAGAGAAAGACAGAGAGAGAGAGAAAGAGAAAGAGAAAGAGAGAAGAGAAAGAAAGAGGAAGAGAAGAAGAGGAAGAGAAAGACAGAGAAAGAGAAAAAAGAAAGAGAGAGAAAAGAGAAAGAGAAAGAGAGAGAGAGAGAAAGAGAGAGAGAGAAAGAGAGAGAAACATTGAAAGGCAACATCTGTTGTTTATTTTTTTACTTCTGGTAGAAGGATAATTCTGACCAATCACAGAAGAATTTGAGTGAAAGTCTCTCCACGTATTTTCATGT
Source organism: Doryteuthis pealeii (assembly GCA_023376005.1). Lineage (NCBI taxonomy): Eukaryota > Metazoa > Mollusca > Cephalopoda > Myopsida > Loliginidae > Doryteuthis > Doryteuthis pealeii. The sequence continues at coordinate 22,977,993 of CM042150.1, read as the reverse complement.
TGGGTATGTGAATGGCAAATGGGTTCCTGTCCAAAATGGCAAATCTTGATGGCAAGTTTCAGAGAAATTATTCTATAAGAGTGTCAGAAGAGACATCTTTTGTGTGTGTCATCCGATTGGTCTATTTGTTTGTGTCTTTACATCATTATTTTCACAACAAAAACAGAATGCATTGACACTGATTACTCTTTCACTAGTTCTGTTCTCTTTTATTTACATTTATTTGGGAATTGACTAAGAATGCTTAGCATTGATACTTGCTCATCTATTATCATCATCATCACCATGACCAGAGTACAGTCAATATCATCATCATCATCATTACCATTGTGACCAAGAGTACAGAAACAAAAACTCATAAGAGATAGCTTTATCAAATATATAGTCTTATAAGTGTTTCATATCATCATCATGACCAAGAGTACAGAAACAAAATTCACAAGGATAGCTTTATCAATATATAGTGTAATATAGTTTTCATATCATATCATCATCCCAAGAGTACAGAAACAAAAACTCATAAGAGATAGCTTTATCAAATATATAGATATAGTTTTCATATCATCATCATGATACAAAACAAAAATTCACAAGATAGCTTACATATCTCATCATCATCATGACCAAGAGTACAGAACAAAAACTCATAAGAGATAGCTTTATCAAATATATAGTCTTATATAGTTGTTTCATATCATCATCATGACCAAGAGTACAGAAACAAAAATTCACAAGGATAGCTTTATCAAAATATAGTGTAATATAGTTGTTTCATATCATCATCATCATCATGACCAAGAGTACAGAAACAAAAACTCATAAGAATAGCTTTATCAAATATATAGTCTATATAGTCATATCATCATCATGACCACACAAGGATAGTTTATCAAATATATATAGTGTACAGAAACAAAAACTTCATAAGAATAGCTTTATCAAATATTAGTCTTATATAGTTGTTTCATATCATCATCATGACCAAGAGTACAGAAACAAAAATTCACAAGGGATAGCTTATCAGAATATATTGTTTCATATCATCATCATTACAGAAACAAAAACTCTAAGAGATAGCTTTATCAAATATATAGTCTTATATAGTTGTTTCATATCATCATCATCATCTTTATCAAATATCATATCATCATCATCATCATGACCAAGAGTACAGAAACAGAATAGCTTTATCAAATATGTCTTATATAGTTTTCATATCATCATCATGACCAAGAGTACAGAAACAAAATCATAGCTTTATCAAATATATCATATTCATCATATCATCATGACCAAGAGACAGAAACAAAACTCATAAGAGATAGCTTATCAAAATAGTCTGTTTTTCATATCATCATCATGACCAAGAGTACAGAAACAAAAATTCACAAGGGATAGCTTTATCAAATATATAGTGTAATATAGTTGTTCATATCATCATCATCATCATGACCAAGAGTACAGAAACAAAAACTCATAAGAGATAGCTTTATCAAATATATAGTCTTATATAGTTGTTTCATATCATCATCATGACCAAGAGTACAGAAACAAAAATTCACAAGGATAGCTTTATCAAATATATAGTGTAATATAGTTGTTTCATATCATCATCATCATCATGACCAAGAGTACAGAAACAAAACTCATAAGAGATAGCTTTATCAAATATATAGTCTTATATAGTTGTTTCATATCATCATCATGACCAAGAGTACAGAAACAAAAATTCACAAGGGATAGCTTTATCAATATATAGTGTAATATAGTTGTTTCATATCATCATCATCATCATGACCAAGAGTACAGAAACAAAAACTCATAAGAGATAGCTTTATCAATATATAGTCTTATATAGTTGTTTATATCATCATCATGACCAAGAGTACAGAAACAAAAATTCACAAGGGATAGCTTTATCAAATATATAGTGTAATATAGTTGTTTCATATCATCATCATGATAAGAGTACAGAAACAAAAACTCATAAGAGATAGCTTTATCAAATATATAGTCTTATATAGTTGTTTCATATCACCATCATCATCAACATGAGTAGAGACGCAAGGACATCCATTCTGAAGTGATTTTTTCCAAATATATAGTGTTAGTAGCTTAAAAGTCGACAGATAGTTTTATTCCATTTTTATTTTTACATTATATATGAAAATATTTCTAAGACAATCTTCAATTAATGATATAGTGCTCTTTTTTTGCTGATCTTATACTTTTTGAAGAAATCTTCATCAAAGGTCCTCTATTATATTTTCGCTTCCAAAGGTCGGAAAAGAAAAAAAACAAGTTTAAGGTGTCTTCTAATTAAGTGTAAAATTTCAAGAATATTAATGAAGATTAGTCACTTTGGTTTAAAAAAAAAAAAAAAAAAAAGAAACACGTAAAAATTTAGTCTTGGAAAAAAATTCATATTAGGCATTTTTGGCTGTTCAAAGCAAAATACCGTTTTAACTCGCCATAAAAAAATAAATCAAAGTATACAAACACATACAAATTATATATTTAGAAAGATTATTTTATTCTATCCCCAACCAGTAAGTTTGGACCAGAAATACACGAGAAATTGCAATCCTAATTATGACACCTGATGAAAGATTGTGTTTATGTCCCAAAAACAAGTAAATTTGAGTTTGTTTTTTCAAAATTGAAAGTTTGACGAAAAAATATTATTTCTTTCTTTCCTATAAATGGTTTCAAGATTGGACCAGAAATATGCAAGAAATTGCGAGTTGAACCAATTAAGTTGGAATTTGTCAATGTCCACCAAAATCAACTAAAGTGCTGGGATTGCAAATTAATTCCACTGTTATATCTATGTAACTATCTATCACACTCCCACTCTTCCACACTCCCAGTCTTCATATCTATACCTACTCTCTTCATATCTATTATCATATTCATATCTATCTATCCCACTGTTATTCATATCTATCCTGCTCTCCTCATATATCTCTCTATCCTACTCTCCTCAAATATCTCACTATCCTACAATCCTCATATCTAACTATCTATCCTACTATCCTCGTATCTAAACTATCTTACTATCCTCGTATCTAACTATCTATCTTACATCCTCATACTATCCATCCCACTCTCTTCATATCTATCCATCCCACTCTCTTCATATCATCCATCCCTCTTCATATCTATCCATCCCACTCTCTTCATATCTATCTCACTCTTTTCATTATTCATCTTTCCAAATGAATTCTTCAATCTACACATTCTCCTCTTTTTTCTTGAATTGATACAAACAAAACCACACACTTTTTTTAAAGGCCATCCCTGAATTGTCTTCAGTTATTTACATATTCATCATTTTATTTTTACTTCTCTATTTCCCCTCTACTACCACCCACCCCCAGTCTCTGTCCAATGTCAACTAAAAGACTTTTTTTCTCAGAGTATAAACTAACAAACCAGTCACACTAATTTGAAGAAATTCTAAAATTACTTGTACATTCTAACATTTTTTTCAAATGTTTCAGTGAATATGTTTCTGGACATCCAGAATGTTTGACCCCTAATAAGTAAGAATTCCCTGACCACAGACAGGGCCTCCTGTTCCTGCTCAGCTGTTCCAAGAAGACAAAATAAAACAGATTATAAGAGCCTCAATCACTTCAGGGTGGGGATTAAAAATAACACCCACTTATTCTCTGTATCTCAGCCTTAATGAAGAAAGCAATTATAACCCAATCATAAGGGGGGTTCCTGTGTCGCAGTGGCTAATGTGTTGGGCTGCGATATTGTAGTCAGCGAGTTCAAACTCCAGTCATACCATTACTTTCATTTTCAGACTAATACCCTTGGGAAAGGTATGAACCCCCAATGCCTCTACCTATGAATTAGATAGCTCCATTATTAGTACTGGAACAAATATTTAACTTTTAATGTAATAAAATATATTAAAGTAGAAAGACTATCAAAACTAAATAAGAACACATAAAAAAAGATTACGCTTATTTTAATTTTATTTTTATTGATTTCTATATGAAATTATACATAAAAATGCTTTTATTATGTTTGAGAATAAAACAACAATATTATAAATCAATAAAAAGTAAGTAAAGTCATCAGGGTGGCCTAAAATTGATATCAGCCAATCAGCGAGGGAGTCTATCGCCTTTTCACTAGCGCTAGAACAAGGAGATTGTTGATGTATCTGAGGTGGAGCACCAACACCTATCATCAGCTCCTTACTTTACCGCACAGATCCCTTTGCTGAGTTGGCGAGTGCCAGTATCGAACTAGGAACCTTGTGGTTTTTTGCCAAAATTAAACCTGGTTTTGTTAAAACCAGTATGCAAATTATCCACACCATAAAATATGTAAACCTTAGTGATATATAACCCATTGCTGAATTTTAAATGCATTAATAACATGGCTGTTTTGAGACAAATCTTACTCATCTAGACTTTAATGGACACATTAGTCAATAAACATTGCGCCACACGTGACTCCTCAAACACATAAGTAAAAAGTAAAGTCGTCGAGTTGGCCTAAATTTGGTATCAGTCAATCAGTGTGAGAGTCTATCCCCTTTTCACTGGTGCTAGACCAAGGAGATTGTTTTTGGCATCTGAGGTGGAGCGCCACACCTAACACCAGCCCCTTACTTTACCACACAGACCCTTGTGCTACTCATGCACTGAGTTGACGAGGGCCTGTATCAAACTAGGAACCTTGAGGGTTCCTAGCCGAAAGTTCTACCGACTGAGCTAACCTTTTTGTGAGTCAATAACCATTATGCCACGCGTGCCTCCTCAAACACATCATATATATGAGGAGAAAATGAGTAAAGAAAAGAAATGTAGATGGATAAAAATGAATTTAATCGATATCACTTACACATGTGTTTCGGTCCGTTTATCAAAATGTATACGGATTACGCTATTATTATTATTAAAATAATCAGATGAATTTTAAATAACGATAATAATAATATTAGGAAAAATGTAAAAATATTCTGAACACAGAGAGATTTTTTTACGACCTTCATCAGAGTGAATTTTTATTTTTTGAGTAGAGAAAAAAAAAAAAAAAAAAAAAATATATATATATATATATATATATATATATATATATATGAGATGCCAAAAACAATCTCTTTGGTCTAGCACCAGAGTAGAGAAAAAAAATATATATATATATATATATATATATTTACAATACTAAACGAAGTGCATTACATTGAGTAGAATTTTAAACACACAATCATAGACACACGTGTCTATAAACTAAAATGATAAACATATATGTATACAATGGTACAGAAATACTCAATTATTTTAAAGAGAGAGAAAGAGAGGCCAAGAAAACTATATCTAGATGCTATAATAGACACAGATACATAAAAAAAAGAAGAAAAAAAGAAATAACTTCCATATGACTATACAAATCTTGGGTGGGCCAATTGCAAAAATGACCCACAGCATCCCTTTCCTAAGTTGTGTGTTACCAAACAAAACATCCACTCTCACCACTAGACATTCATTAGCACATTATACACTTCATTGGCATATGTATTAATGGTCTAAAGTCGTGTTAACTGACCTTAAAATGTTTTTGAGGGCCCTTTGAAGGTGGGGTGGGGTAGAGCCAAGAAAGAAAAAAGGTGGGGTGGGGTAGAGTTACACAAGGGATAGAAGAAGATACTAAGTTACACTCTCTGGCCTTCATGCTACATGGAAATCTTTACCTCTCTATCCTCAACACACAAACCTCATTAAGCCGGGCATATTTAGCAAAAGGGGTTTGAAAGAAGAAGAAAAAAGGCAATATAAAGATGAAGGAAAAAGACTAAACAAGGAAAATGATGAAGATGAAAATGTAAGTTTCGTTTAGTTTATTTGTTTAACGGCATATCAACTCGTTATGGGTCATTTAATGCTGAAATCTGATTCATTTAATTGTAATCAACTTTATTTTCAATGTTCAATTACACTTGTTGGTTGGTTGGATTTTACAGCATGTCAACCCTTATTGGGTTATTTTATGCCAAAGATGTTTTATCTTATTCATTCTTGATGGTATTCAATTTTTTAAACACATTTTTTCTATTTAACCCATAGAAGGGATCCTAACAGGTACAACCACTCCGGGTCAGAGTGGACCTGGGAGTAATGGCAATGAAAGGGTACTCCACGCTCCCCAGAGCTCCAGGATTGAAACATCACCAGTAGATATAGTTTGATGTCATACCCAGGACACTAAGACCCTCAGTCATCGCTTTCTAGTACATATCATAAAAAGGGTTGGGGGTTTGCCATTTGGGCAACATAGTTGGCACATATTTATTTGTCTATGATCATTTGTTTGCACAGTTATAGGATATCAATTGATCCTAAAACGACCAGTTTAGCTCAGTCATATATATACACATTGTCATATACATATATACAACAAATAGACAGTCCCATATTTACCGCATCACGCATATACATAATTCAACTCCTACATACATAATTATAAACATACAAAATTAAATACACACATGCACACACACATATATATATATATATATATATATAAAATCAAGCACACACACACACACATATATATAATTAAGCACACACACACACATATATATATAATTAAGCACACACACACACATATATAAGCACACACACACACATATATATAAGCACACACACACACATGTATAATTAAGCACACACACAAACACATATATATAAT
>CM042150.1:22953779-22966279 GCA_023376005.1 Doryteuthis pealeii | reverse complement strand
TCACATGACTGGAGGTCAAACTTACTTACTACAATGCCAGTAGCCCAGCATGTTAACTACTATGCAATGTAGAGCCCCCCTTGTAGAAAGAAATAATAAATTTATTTATCAATAGTAGGTACAAGTTATAAAGAATAAGTAAAAAAAAACTTTATTTTTGTTAAACTACTATTGAAGGGAGGCCATGCCTAATAGCGTGAAGCTAAGCCCATGGACATGACCACCCTTGGTCGCTCACAGGAAACGATACAAGACACACCAGACAACACAAACATATAGATATATATCATGAGACAATAACCGTGTGAGAATCTAAATGCAAATCTGTTGTTTATAAAGGCAATAAAATGCTTTTTCAAAGTTTTTTTAAGGACAAATAATTTACCTAACAAGGTTCACCTTTTCCTCCTTTCCTTCATCAAACAATACCGACTGAACAGTGTTCCAAGAATTAAGTGCATTAAAACGAATTGAATTATGCCCAAAACTAACCGTGTTGATGATAGGGAAATTAAACAAACCAGTTTGTTCAGCATGAGTGACCTGAAGAACAGTAGTGGTACTATTTAAGCCATGGAAAGGGGGATGACGGGGTTTATACCTTTCACAAAAGTTTTAATCTGAAAGAGAACCAAATAGCAAAACTCGACTTAAGACTCGCTTACCAACCCTTGTATATCTCAAGTACAACTTTATATTGGTTGGTTGATTGGATTTTACGACATGTCAACCCTTGTTGGGTTATTTTATACTGAGTATTCCACACTCCCCAGAGTTACAGAAATGGAACCTCATCATCAGATAGAGTTTAACGTCATACACAGGACATTAAGACCATCAGCCACTGCCTTCTAGCCATCCATATGATAAAAAGGGTTGAGGCTTGCTATAAGGGCAATAGGGTTGGGACAATCATATAGGTGCTAGGGCTTGACATGACCAGCCAATGGATCAGAGCTCGACCACCCGTCTAGCCTAAGTAACGGTCAAAGTGGAGTGTTGCATTGTTCAGTTTTAATCTGAAAGTGAACCTAATAGCAAAACTCGACTTCAGACTCGCTTACTATGATGTCATAGCCACTATGCCACAGACTCCACTCCTACAGGTGGGATTGTAAACTAGTTTGTTTTTACCCTACCATTCCACAACAGACAGGATCTGACATCATATCTGCTGTCAGATGACTTTTTTTAACAATGGGATCCAAGCACTGCAACACTAATGGAAGAAGTGTGTGGACAGCAAAGACTACATTGAAAAATAAACCTCATTTGGTTTCCATTTCCATGAGAGTATCTTGGTCAGTCGATAAATTTTTCGCCAACCCTTGTATATCTTAAGTACAACATTATATTGGTTGGTTGATTGGATTTTACGACATGTCAACCCTTGTTGGGTTATTTTATGCTGAAGACATTTTGTTCATGGGTATTCACCATTTTTTTTTTCAAACTAAATTTTTCCTATTTAACCCATAGATGGGACCCTAACATGTACTACCACTCCAGGTCAGAGTGTACCTGGGAGTAATGGTGAAGAAGGGGTATTCCACTCCCCAGAGTTACAGAAAATGAACCTCATCATCGAGATAGTTAACGTCAATGAGTGGCAGAAGTCATTGCTGATGGTTAATGTCCTGTGTTATGACGTTAAATCTATCGGACGATTGAGTCCAGTTCTGTAACTCTGCCCTGTGGAAGTACCCTCCCTTTTATCACACGATTACTCCCAGGTTACACTCTGACTGGTGATGGTAGTACATGTTAGGGGTCCCATCTAGTTAAAATAGGAAAAATATGACGTTTGAAAAAAAAATGGTGATACCCATGAACAAAATGTCTTCAGCATAAAAAATAACCCAACAAGGGTTGGACATGTCGTAAAATCCAATCAACCAAACAATTTAATTTTGACTTAAGATATACAAGGTCTGCGAAAATTTAGTCGACTGACCAAGATACTCTCATGGAAATGAAACCAAATGAGGTTTATTTTCAATGTTAGTCTCCTGCTGATCCACCACTTCTTCCTTATGTTGCAGTGCTTGGATCCTCCATTGTAAAAAAAGTTCATCTGACCAGCAGTATATGATGTCAATCATGTCTGTCGTTGAATGTAGGGTAAAAACAAACTAGTTATACAATCCCACCTGTAGGAGTTGGAGTTGTGGCATGTGGCTATGACATCATATAAGCGAGTCTGAAGTCGAGTGCTATTAGGTTCACTTTCAATTAAAACTGACAAGCAACACTCACTTTGACCGTTACTTAGGCTAACGGTGGTCAGCTCTGATTCCATTGGCTGGTCATGTCAAGCCCAGCACCTATATGATTGTCCCAAACCCTATTCCCCTTATAGCAACCTCAACCCTTTATCATAGGATGGCTAGTAAGGGCAGTGGGCTGATGTCTGAAGGTCCTGTATGACGTTAAAACTCATCTGATGATTGAGGTTCCATTCTGTAACTTGGGGAGTGGGAATTACTCAGATAAAAAACCAACAAGGTTGACATGTCGTTAAAATCCAATCAACCAACCAATATAAAGTTGTACTTGAGAAACAAGGTTGGTAAGCGAGTCTTAGTCGAGTTTTGCTATTTGGTTCTCTTCAGATTAAAACTTTTGTTGAAAGGATAACCCCGTCATCCCCCTTTCCATGCTAATAGTACCACTACTGTTCTTCAGGTCACTCAGGCTGAACAAACTGGTTTGTTTAATTTCCCTCATCAACACGGTTAGTTTTGGGCATAATTCAATTCGTTTAATGCCATAATTCTTGGAACACTTTCAGTCGGATTGTTGATAGAAGAAAGGAGGAAAAGGTGACCTTGTAGTAAATTTTTGTCCTTAAAAAAACTTTTGAAAAGCATTTTATTGCCTCTTATAAACAACAGATTGCATTTAGATTCATCACCACGGTTAATTTGTCTCATATATATATCTATATGTTTGTGTTGTCTGTTGTCTTGTATCGTTTCCTGGGAGCGAAAGGGTGGTCATGTCCATGGCTTAGCTTCACGCTATTAGCATGGCCTCCCTTCAATAGTAGTTTTACAAAAATAAAGTTTTTTTTACTTATTCTTATAACTTGTACCTTACTATGATAAATAAATTTTTATTTCTTTCGACAAGGGGCTCTACATTTGCCATAGGAGAGTAGTAACATGTGGAGCTACTGATTGTAGTAAGTAAGTTTGACCTCCAGTCAATGTGAAACGTTCACTTTTGCGACTAATACTCTTGGGAAAGTTATGAACACTCTCACTCCATAGCTATGGGTTAAATATACCACTATTGTACTTCTTTTAAAAGGATGGCTTTGGCATTAAATAACCCAGGGAAGTTTTATGCCATTAAACAAAGAACCAAACCTATTCTTCTCAAGAATGGATTGCATTAAAAACCCACAAAGATTTCAGTGATGCTGATAGCTCTTTAATTATAGTGCAATCCTGAGATGCATTTATTTGATTGAATGAGTCCCTGGGTAATTTGATGGGTCTCAACTAAATTTTCTTAATAAATTGTCGGTTTTTATTATACTGGGGAGACAACGAAAGCCATTTCTAACCCCACCTTGTACCACATCCAGTGTAATTTGTTGCTAAGAAAAATTGAAATGTAATTGCAGTTAGTTTACAATGGTGGGGGAAAGAAAAAAAACGTTGGATGCATGGATATATTTCTCGTTTCCTCCATAGGGATATTTATTGTCAGGATGCGGTGTGTACCTATTTGCATCTCTGAAGAATGCATTAAACACAGAAACTGAACCACCTGTATGTGGGTTTGAGCTAAGTATAAATAATCAGTTAATCTTTTGCAAATAAACATTCACTGTTCTTTTGTAGCTCAAGAGCATAAGCACAAAAGGGTTTCTATTATATACGAAATTGTTGCATGTCATATTTTTTTATTTAAAAAAATTTTTTTTTTTTTTTTTTCTGGGGGGGGAGGTATCCTTAAATTTTGGTTAGCGGAGGGTTTAAGGAGGCTCTGTGGGCATAGTAGTTAACCATGCTGGAGCTAAATTTTGTTTTTTGGAGGGGTATCTGAAATTTTTGGTAGTGGAGGTTAAAGAGGCTCTGTGGAAGCATAGTAGTTAAACTGCTAAACTTAACTTTTTTTTTACTTTTTTTTTTGGCGGGGGGGGGGTTATCTGAGGTTTTTGGTAGTGTGGGTAGAAGAGATCCAACATGTCAGTGTTGGTTTTCATATGCACGCTTCTTGCTATGTTGTAAAATTGAATAAAAGAATGTAACTTTGTTTGTACCACATAGTCATTGACATTGTTTTCATGTCTGTTACTAAAGTTATTGTATTTTGTTTACCATTCTCCTTCTCATTCTCTCTCCCCCCCCCCATCCACCTCCCCCACCATCTTTTCTTTGATTTCATTCACCTCTCTTTTTTTTTCTTTTTTTTTTTTTTTTTTTTCCTTACTGCATTTTCTTTTCTTCCTTAATATTTCTTCATCATCTTTCTCCTTCTAAGTCTCCATCAATCTCTTTATTTTTATTCATTTGTTTGCTTTTTTTTTGACATTTCTTAATGACCCCTCCCACCACCTTTCTTTTTCTCTTGATCCCCATCTTCCTCTTCATCTCTCTCTGTTATTTGTTTCTCTCTCTTCTCTCTTTTGTTTTTGGGGGGGTTCATTATCTTTTATTTCTTTTTTTTCCCCTCCCCTTTTCTTTGCTTCCAAGTTTCTATTTCAATCTTTCTTTTATTTTATTTATCATATATATATGATTATATATATATATATGTGGATTTGTGGTTTGTGTGATATATATATATGTGTGTGTGGTGTGTGTGTGTGGTGTGGTATATATATATAGTGTGTGATGTGTGTGTGGCTGTATTTATTATATGTGTGTGTTTGTATATAATATAGTGTGTGGTGTATATATAATATATGTATTGTGTGTTGTATATATATATATGGTGTGTTATATTATATATAATATGTTATATATATATATGTGTGTGGGTGTAATAATATTAGGTGTGGTGTGGTGGTGTATAATTATATATATGTATTGGGTGTGTGTGTTTTATAATAATATGTATGTGTGTTGTGTGTTGTATATAATATATAAGTGTGGTGTGTGTGTGTATATATATATGTGGTGTAAATATATATATGTTTGTGTATATATATGTGTGTGTGTGTTGTTATGTGTGTATGTGTTTATATAATATGTGGTGTTATATATAATATTGTGTGTGTTTATATATTGTGTGGTATGTGTATAATATATATGTGATGTGTGTATATTATGTGTGGTATGTGTATAATAGCTATTATATGTGTATATATAATGTGTCGTGTTAATGTGTGTGTGTGTGTGCTCTGTGTATATAGTGTGGATGTGTGATATATATATATATCTATAGTGTGTGTATGGTGTATATTTATATTATAGATGGTGTGTATGTTGTTGTATATATTAAATATATATGGTGTGTATGTGTATATATATATATATATATATATATGTGTGTGTATTTTGTATATATTATTATATATATGTATGGTGTGTAATGTGATATATATATTATATATGTGTGTATTGTATATGTGTTGATTGTGTTATAATGGAGTATTGTATATATATAATATATGGTGGATGTGTATATGTGTGTGTATTGTATATGTGTGTGTATGGGTATATATATATATAGATAGTGTGTGTATTGTATAGATGTGTTGTAGTTGTATATATTAATATATATGTGTGTATGTGGTATATGATGTGGGACCGTGTATATATGTGTATGGATATTATATATTATATATATATGTTGTGTATGGTATAATGTTTGTACCGGTATATATGGTGTATGTATATATATATAGGTGGTGTATGTATATATGTTGTGTAGGTATATGTGGATAGTATGTGTATATAGTGTGTATGTATGTGATATATAGTGGTATGTATAATATATATGTGTGTGTGTTGTGTAATATGTGTGTTTATGTATATATATTAATAGTTGTGTATGTGTATATATGTGATATATATATATATATGTGTGTGGTGATGTGTATATATGTGTGTATGTATATATATATGTGTGTGTGTATGTGTATATATGTGTGTATTATATTATATATATATAAGTGTGTGTATGGTATATATGTGTGTATGTATATAATATATATATAATATATATATATATTGATGTTATGTGTATTATATGTGATGTATATATTATATATATATATATGTGTTGTGTTATGTGTAATATAGTTTATAATATATATGTATGTATGTGTGTGTATGGTATATTGGTAGTTTATATATATATATATTATATTATATATATATATATGTGTGTGTGTGTGTATGTGTTATATATATGTGTGTGTGTGTGTTGTGTTATATTGTGTTATAATATATAATATATATATATATATTATTTATTTTAACATTTTCTTTCATTTTTTGTTCATCTCATCTTGTTTAAGGTCAGTTGGGTTTACAGAGGAGATAGAATGAAAATACACACAAACAAATTCTCGGGGTGGGGTTGGGGGTTGCTGCACCCCCCCCCCGAAATCTTCCTCCTAATGATTATAAATGCAAATGTAAAAGAGAAGAAAGTCGAGAAAAAACAGTATCAGACTAAACAAACAATTTGATGAATGTGGCAAGAGGTAGAGATACAGTTGCGTGAACGGAAGTCACTTATATGTAGGTAACTTTTTTGCTTATCTTTGATGAGTCACTGAAGAACTTAGAGGGCACAGTTAGGGGCGAGTACGCCTAGCTGAACCATGCTTACCTTTATCTCTTGTGTGGTATATTGAAGACAGCAATGTATGAGAACAATCCTTGGTATTCTGTCACAGAATATGGTAAAAGTAACGTGTATGTAACAAGGCTGTTTGATAATAAAATGTGACACTGCAAAGCAGGACCACTTAAACTTTGCTATTCATTGATGTCATTCTCTAGGTATTGTGTGTGTGTGTGTCTATTTATGTATCTGTGTGTATTAGTACATGTCTTTGTATGTTTAAGTAAGTGTCTATGTGTGTGTTTAATTATGTATGTATGTCCAATTATATAAGTATTATGTGTGTGTGTGTTGATGTGTATTTAATTGTGTGTGTGTTTGGTTATTTAATGGTGTGTGTTGTGTTGGTGTGTATTAATTGTGTGTGTTGTTGGTGTATTGTGGTTGTGTTGGTGTATTTTAATTGTGTGTTGTGTGTGTGTTGGTGTGTGTGTGTGTGTGTGTTGGTGTGTATTTAATTGTGTGTGTGTGTTGTGTGTGTTATTTAATTGTGTGTGTGTGTGTTGTGTTTATTTAAGTGTGTGTGTGTGTGTGTTGGTGTGTATTTAATTGTGTGTGTGTGTTGGTGTGTTTGTGTGTGTGTGTGTTGGTGTGTATTTAATTGTGTGTGTGTGTGTGTGTGGTGTGTATTTAATTGTGGTGTGTGTGTGTGTGGTGTGTATTTAATTGTGTGTGTGTGTGTGTGTGTGTATTTAATTGTGTGTGTGTGTGGGTGTATTTAATTGTGTGTGTGTGTGTTGTTGTGTATTTGTGTGTATTTAATTGTGTGTGTGTGTTGTGTGGTGTGTATTTAATTGTGTGTGTGTGTGTGTGTGTGTGTTTAATGTGTGTGTGGTGGTGTTGTATTTAATTGTGTGTGTGTGTATTAATTGTGTTGTATGTATTGTGTATGTGGTATGTTTTTGTATTTAATTGTGGGTCTGTGTATTTAATTGTTGTCTGTGTATTTAATTGTGTGTATTTAATTGTGTGTCTGTGTGTAATGTGTATTTAATTGTGTGTGTGTGTCTATAATTGTGTGTTATCTAAATCTTTGGTCTACTTTAATCTGCTCACAGTGCTCATCCAAGCAAAGTACAAAAACTGATGCTTTAGTTGAATATAATTGAGAAGGACAACTCTGATTACAATAATGATAGGACTTTATTTAAATAATGATTCTAGAGTGAACAGATATTGAACTTTGAAAATATGCGGTTGAAATGTGCGGTGCAGGTGTTTAATTATATATGCGTGTGCGTGTGTTTAATTAATATGTGTGTGTGTTTAATTATATATGTGTGTGTGCGTGTGTTTAATTATATATGTGTGTGTGTGGGCTTAAGTATATATGTATGTGCTTAATTATATATATATATGTGGTGTGTGTTACATATATTGGTGTGTGTGCCTTACTATATGTGTATGCGTTGTCTTAATATATATATTGTTTGTGTTTGATTATATATATGTGTTTGTGTGTGTGCCTTTAATTTATACATTGTGTGTGTGTTGCTATATATATGTGTGTGTGGTGTGCTTATTATATATATATGTGTGTGTGTGTGCTTAATTATATATTATGTGTGTTGTGTGTGCTTGATTTTATATATATATATATATATATATGTGTGTGTGCATGTGTGTATTTAATTTTGTATGTTTATAATTATGTATGTAGGAGTTGAATTATGTATATGCGTGATGCGGTAAATATGGGACTGTCTATTTGTTGTATATATGTATATGACAATGTGTATATATATATGACTGAGCTAAACTGGTCGTTTTAGGATCAATTGATATCCTATAAACTGTGCAAACAAATGATCATAGACAAATAAATATGTGCCAACTATGTTGCCCAAATGGCAAACCCCAACCCTTTTTATGATATGTACTAGAAAGCGATGACTGAGGGTCTTAGTGTCCTGGGTATGACATCAAACTATATCTACTGTTGATGTTTCAATCCTGGAGCTCTGGGGAGCGTGGAGTACCCTTCATTGCCATTACTCCCAGGTCCACTCTGACCCGGAGTGGTTGTACCTGTTAGGATCCCTTCTATGGGTTAAATAGAAAAAATGTGTTTAAAAAATTGAATACCATCAAGAATGAATAAGATAAAACATCTTGGCATAAAATAACCCAATAAGGGTTGACATGCTGTAAAATCCAACCAACAACAAGTGTAATTGAACATTGAAAATAAAGTTGATTACAATTAAATGAATCAGATTTCAGCATTAAATGACCCATAACGAGTTGATATGCCGTTAAACAAATAAACTAAACGAAACTTACATTTTCATCTTCATCATTTTCCTTGTTTAGTCTTTTTCTTCATCTTTATATTGCCTTTTTTCTTCTTCTTTCAAACCCCTTTTGCTAAATATGCCCGGCTTAATGAGGTTTGTGTGTTGAGGATAGAGAGGTAAAGATTTCCATGTAGCATGAAGGCCAGAGAGTGTAACTTAGTATCTTCTTCTATCCCTTGTGTAACTCTACCTCTCTTTACCCACCCCCACCTTTTTTCTTTCTTGGCTCTACCCCCACCCCCACCTTCAAAGGGCCCTCAAAAACATTTTAAGGTCAGTTAACACGACTTTAGACCATTAATACATATGCCAATGAAGTGTATAATGTGCTAATGAATGTCTAGTGGTGAGAGTGGATGTTTTGTTTGGTAACACACAACTTAGGAAAGGGATGCTGTGGGTCATTTTTGCAATTGGCCCACCCAAGATTTGTATAGTCATATGGACGTTATTCTTTTTTTCTTCTTTTTTTTATGTATCTGTGTCTATATAGCATCTAGATATAGTTTTCTTGGCCTCTCTTTCTCTCTCTTTAAAATAATTGAGTATTTCTGTACCATTGTATACATATATGTTTATCATTTTAGTTTATAGACACGTGTGTTATGATTGTGTGTTTAAAATTCTACTCAATGTAATGCACTTCGTTTAGTATTGTAAAAATATATATATATATATATATATATATATATTATATATATATTTTTTTTTTTTTTTTTCTCTACTCTGGTGCTAGACCAAAGAGATTGTTTTTGGCATCTCATATATATATATATATATATATATATTTTTTTTTTTTTTTTTTTTCTCTACTCAAAAAAAAAAAATTCACTCTGATGAAGGTCGTAAAAAAATCTCTCTGTGTTCAGAATATTTTTACATTTTTCCTAATATTATTATTATCGTTATTTAAAATTCATCTGATTATTTTAATAATAATAATAGCGTAATCCGTATACATTTTGATAAACGGACGAAACACATGTGTAAGTGATATCGATTAAATTCATTTTTATCCATCTACATTCTTTTCTTTACTCATTTTCTCCTCATATATATATATATATATATATATATATGATGTGTTTGAGGAGGCACGCGTGGCATAATGGTTATTGACTCACAAAAAGGTTAGCTCAGTCGGTAGAACTTTCGGCTAGGAACCCTCAAGGTTCCTAGTTTGATACAGGCCCTCGTCAACTCAGTGCATGAGTAGCACAAGGGTCTGTGTGGTAAAGTAAGGGGCTGGTGTTAGGTGTGGCGCTCCACCTCAGATGCCAAAAACAATCTCCTTGGTCTAGCACCAGTGAAAAGGGGATAGACTCTCACACTGATTGGCTGATACCAAATTTAGGCCAACTCGACGACTTTACTTTTTACTTATGTGTTTGAGGAGTCACGTGTGGCGCAATGTTTATTGACTAATGTGTCCATTAAAGTCTAGATGAGTAAGATTTGTCTCAAAACAGCTCATGTTATTAATGCATTTAAAATTCAGCAATGGGTTATATATCACTAAGGTTTACATATTTTATGGTGTGGAAATTTGCATACTGGTTTTAACAAAACCAGGTTTAATTTTGGCAAAAAACCACAAGGTTCCTAGTTCGATACTGGCACTCGCCAAACTCAGCAAAGGATCTGTGCGGTAAAGTAAGGAGCTGATGATAGGTGTTGGTGCTCCACCCAGATACATCAACAATCTCCTTTCTAGCGCTAGTGAAAAGGCGATAGACTCCCTCGCTGATTGGCTGATATCAATTAGGCCACCTGATGACTTTTTACTTTTTATTGATTATTGTTGTTTTATTCTCAAACATAATAAAGCATTTTTATGTATAATTTCATATAGAAATCAATAAAAATAAAATTAAAATAAGTGTAATCTTTTTTATGTGTTCTTATTGTTTTTGATAGTCTTTCTACTTTAATATATTTTATTACATTAAAAGTTAAATATTTGTTCCAGTACTAATAATGGAGCTATCTAATTCATAGGTAGAGGCATTGGGGGTTCATACCTTTCCCAAGGGTATTAGTCTGAAAATGAAAGTAATGGTATGACTGGAGTTTGAACTCGCTGACTACAATATCGCAGCCCAACACATTAGCCACTGCGACACAGGAACCCCCCCTTATGATTGGGTTATAATTGCTTTCTCATTAAGGCTGAGATACAGAAGAGAATAAGTGGGTGTTTATTTTTAATCCCCACCCCTGAAGTGATTGAGGCCTCTTATAATCTGTTTTAATTTTGTCTTCTTGGAAACAGCTGAGCAGGAACAGGAGGCCCTGTCTGTGGTCAGGGAATTCTTACTTATTAGGGGTCAAACATTCTCGGATGTCCAGAAACATATTCACTGAAACATTTGAAAAAAAATGTTAGAATGTACAAGTAATTTTAGAATTTCTTCAAATTAGTGTGACTGGTTTGTTAGTTTATACTCTGAGAGAAAAAAAGTCTTTTAGTTGACATTGGACAGAGACCTGGGGGTGGGTGGTAGTAGAGGGGAAATAGAGAAGTAAAAATAAAATGATGAATATGTCAAATAACTGAAGACAATTCAGGGATGGCCTTTAAAAAAAAGTGTGTGGTTTTGTTTGTATCAAATTCTAGAAAAAAGAGGAGAATGTGTAGATTGAAGAATTCATTTGGAAAGATGAAATAATGAAAAGAGTGAGATAGATATGAAGAGAGTGGGATGGATAGATATGAAAAGAGTGGGATGGATAGATATGAAGAGAGTGGGATGGATAGATATGAAGAGAGTGGGATGGATAGATATGAGGATAGTAAGATAGATAGTTAGATACGAGGATAGTAAGATAGTTAGATACGAGGATAGTAGGATAGATAGTTAGATATGAGGATTGTAGGATAGTGAGATATTTGAGGAGAGTAGGATAGAGAGATATATGAGGAGAGCAGGATAGATATGAATAACAGTGGGATAGATAGATATGAATAACAGTGGATAGATAGATATGAAGAGAAGTAGGTAGATAGATATGAAGACTGGGAGTGTGGAAGAGTGGGAGTGTGATAGATAGTTACATAGATATAAACAGTGGAATTAATTTGCAATCCCAGCACTTTAGCTGATTTTGGTGGACATTGACAAATTCCAACCTTAATTGGTTCAACTCGCAATTTCTTGCATATTTCTGGTCCAATCTTGAAACCATTTATAGGAAAGCAAAGAAAATAATATTTTTTCGTCAAACTTTCAATTTTGAAAAAACAAACTCAAATTTACTTGTTTTTGGGACATAAACACAATCTTTCATCAGGTGTCATAATTAGGATTGCAATTTCTCGTGTATTTCTGGTCCAAACTTACTGGTTGGGGATAGAATAAAATAATCTTTCTAAATATATAATTTGTATGTGTT
>CM042150.1:22946279-22948779 GCA_023376005.1 Doryteuthis pealeii | reverse complement strand
TGTTTATGGTTTTGGTTTTTCTCTCTGTGTGTATTTTTCATAAGTTTTAATTTCAGTCTTAAATGTGGACATTGGCATACACACTCATTATGTGTGTGTATATATATATATATATATCTATATCTATCTTGTGTGTGTATATATATATATATATATATATATATATATATATATATATATATATATGCACACTAACACACACACACGCAGAGAATTTGAAAGATATAAGACACAAAAGAAAATGGACAGTTGCTAGCAACAGCTTCAGTTTCAGAAATCTTCTGTAGAAGAGATTTTATCTCGAAATATTAAGAATAAATCACAGGTTAACAAACAACACCATAGTTACCTTATTCTTCCTTACACTTGCATTGTGATTTCTTCAAAACCAACCACCAAACCAATATAAACACAATGCTTCAAGCAAATTATAAAACACACACACACACACACACACACACACACATTGCGTGTGTGTGTGTGTGTGTGTGTATAATATATATATATATAATATATATATATATATATGTATTTAGTTCTGTGTACATACATCTACTCACTGATCTACCAAGACTCTCCACTGTTTTTTTTTGTTTTTTACCATAAAGTATCCATTAGCTGATCACAGACCAAGGATAGGCCCCAGTTGAGCAGTCTCAGATTTCATGGGACCCCTCCCCCCACCCCAACTTCTATAACACTAATGGTGTAAGTCTTATATATGAAGGCAGAATGGAAGTGGGGGGGAGGAGGAAAGTATCAAAAGTATCTGTTTAATCCTTGACCCCTTCATGGCCTGAACAGGCTTCCTTCTTCCTTTAGGGGTTCTCTACTTCCACCCAGAAGATTCCCCCCCCCCCCTATCCACCTGTTGACACTTGAAACAGTTACACCCTTTCTTATCCTGAGATCTGAGAACTTCTAATTACGGTTCTGCTTGAAAGCCTGGAATACTGTTTTTAGTTTTGTCAAACTAGATTAATTGTTTGACTTTGAGAGGGAAAGAGTTAAACTCAAATGTACATATCTTGGAGGTTTGCCATTATCGACTCAATGCCAATAACTTTGAGTTGATATTGAGATGACCATTCCAATCAAAACACTAAGTCTCTCTGACTCTATTTTATAAGAATTAGTGAGATGGTAACTGCTAGCTAACACCTGTTTCTTTTTATGTATTAGGTCGTTGGTTGGATTTTACGGCATGTCAAACCTTGTTGGGTTATTTTCTACCAAAGACGTTTTGGTTTATTCATTCTTGATAATATTCAATTTTTTTTAAACACATTTTTTGTAAATTCGTTATTTGTACTATTTTTGTAAACTCCCCTTTTTTAACTATTTTTAACTGACCCGGAGTGTCAGTACCTGTCAAGATCCCATCTATAGGTTAAATAGATAAAAAATTTTTTTTAGATAAGTAATAAAAAATGTGTATTAAATTTTTTTTTTTCAAACTCAATTTAAAAAAAATTTGAATACACGTTTTTTATTACTTATTTTTTAAAATTTTTAAAATCTATTTAACCTATAGATATGGATCTTCACTCCGGGTCAGTTAAAAAATTTAAAAAAATAAGTAATAAAAAACGTGTATTAAAATTTTTTTAAATTGAGTTTGAAAAAAAAAAAATTGAATACCCCAAAATAATGAATAAAACAAAATGTTTTTGGCATAAAATAACCCAACAAGGATTGACATGCTGTAAAATCCAACCAACCAACCATATCTTCTTTTGTGCTCCTAATTTATTTATCAACAATTTATGCATATTACAAACCATGTACACAGAGTCAGAGATTGATCATCCTGTTGGCTGTTGCTGTAGAATATGCCAACTGCACCTCTGCAGATGGTCAATATCTCCTCCATTAAGGCCACTTGTTGGCTGTAGGTGGCAACTTGTAATGCCTGAGGACAGGATCATGATGGCTGAGCAGTCTGTGAACCAGATACTAAGTAGTCCCATGACATGCAACAGTCCACCTGATCTCAAACTGGTCAATCGGCTGATCATGTCAATCCCTAGCATCTAAATGATTGTCCTGAATATATATTTGCAAACTGCTCTTATGCAAACACTGGACCCTTTTTATCATATAGGTGCTATAAGGTGGTGGCTAAGGGTCAAACGCCAGTTATCTCTTCTGATGTATTGATACAAATAAAATTAATGAATGATCTAATATAAAAATGAATATAAAAAAACACAAAGATTTAGCATTAAATAACCCACAAGTTTGATATGCCATTAAACGATAACGAAAGCAAACGTAATAAGTGACGCATCCCATTATTTACAAAAATTGTCATATTCATATTTTATATCCCACATAGATATTTGTAAAAAAACTCTCCTTTTTTATCAGGAAAAGATTGAAATTTTGCTCATTCATTGAAAAACAATTTTTTAAAAACTAATTATCAATTTATTTTTACACTTTAACCAGAAATACCTATATATCTTATTATAATGGAGATTGTGTATCTCCTCTCTCT
>CM042150.1:22848293-22946179 GCA_023376005.1 Doryteuthis pealeii | reverse complement strand
GGCTTACAATCAAGTCACAATTGAAGCACGGTCCTGCTAGATCCGGCCTGTCCAGTGGGGGCTTTAGAATACACGCACCATGCAAGAGTAAAATCGCCCTCAGCCCATAGGGCCAGGTTGTTGGTCCGTGGCAGTGACCCATGTGCTTAAGGATAGAACCCTGGGTTTGAGCAGTTCATAGCATGGCAACTTTGGTCTTACTTAGCTATGGATCAGTATGATTGTCCAACCCTGTTGCCTTTGGGGCATATCAACCCTTTTTTATCATGTGTTAGAAGGGGGTGGCTAAAGTTTTTAGTGGGTCCTAGGTATAACTTAAAGCTGCATTTAGCTGGTGATGTTCCAATTTTGGAAATGCTGGGGAATGTGGGAGGTACCCATTAATGCCATTTACTCACAGGTCCAATTAACCAGCCACGTGGTAGTACGTATTTAGGGTCCCATCTATGGGTTAAATAATAAAAAATGAGTATCAAAATTGTGTTTTAAAAAAATTGAATAACCCAACAAAAAATGAATAAAACAACTATCTTTGGCATAAAAATAATCCAATAAGGGTTGACATGCTGTAAAAGTCCAACGCAACCAAAAAAGAAAACACAGGGATGTTCTGGGTATGACACTAAACTGTAACTGATGGTGAGGACCCTGTTCTGGAGGCTGTGGAGAAGTATGCGAGTACTCCTTTCATTGCCATTTATTCTAGGTCCACGCTGACCCTGGGCTTATGGTCAGGTGCCCGTTGAAAAAGCACTGGTTCCTCTACATAGTTATTTACCAAGTCGCGAGTCAGGGAGTAATTGCAATGAAGGGTAATTCCCAATGTCTTTGCAGTTTAATGTCATACCCAGAACACTCATTATCATTAATAATTTTGCTAGTATTCATTACTTAATCTATCTTAAGACCCTAGGATTGCAAGGGTCGAGTTAAGCCTGTGGCTGAGACCTAGTTAATATTTGGATAGGGTGATCATTTAAGAAGACAGGTACTGTTTGAAACTGAACATGCAAATGATCGATTGAGCAATTAAATGACCCAAAAGTGTTGATAGCCATAAAACATACCACTCATGTACACTTTGAATTCAAACTAGCTGTATTCTGCGTAAAAATTACCTTGTGTTGGCATCCTGCCCTTCATTGCCCATTACTCTAGGGTCTAGTATTTGAATTTGGGTTATCAGTTCCATCTAAACTTACAATATAATGTTGGGTGCTCTGTTTTTGGTGTCCTAGGATATGTTGACTGCATCCCCTGGTCACTCTGACGCCAGAGTTGTAGTACCTGTTAGGGTCCATCTATGGGTTAAATAGAAAAATGTATTTATAAAAATCTGAGTATCCATTAAGATGACTTCTATTTCAAAACTTTTTTTGGCATTAAAAATGACCACTGAGGTTGATAATGCTGTAAAAAAACAAACAAAAAAACAAACCAAACTCTCTCTCTTGCTTCTCAAATCTCTTTTTTCATCTTCTCCTTCACTTACTTCTCTCTAAAAGGGGAGGTTGCCCCATGTGCCCAAACATGCAAAGTAGCAACTTACAACGAAGCATATAATCCTTCTAAATGGTAACAGACTTACATATCCGCGGCAAATTACTATAAAGCAAGAAACCTGAGAGACATCTTTAAGAATAGCAAACGCCTGAAAACATTTAAAATTTTATTAAAAAAAGCAACTTTTCAACAAAAAATATAACAGAACATAACCAATTTCTCCATAGACACTACCTTAAGTCTGAAATCCAAAATGACCTTTTTGGCATTAAATGACGCCACAGAGGTTTGATATGCCGTTAAACAAAACTTCAAACTCAAACTCAAACTCACTCTCTCTTCTTTGTTTCTGCTTCTCTTGCTCTTACTATCTCTGCTTTCTTTTCCCCCTCTCACACTTGCTTTGTTTCCTCTTTCTCCTTCTCCCCCCCCCGCTTTCCCTTGCTTCTCACTCTCATTTCTTTACCTCTTTATTTCCACTTCTGTCTTCATCCTGATTCTTTGTTTATGATTTGTACTCAGGGTTTTTTTTGGCCCCCCTCCCCCAATTCCCACGCCTGTTAATGACTTGGGTAGCAGCAATGGTAGCTGGGTCTTCCTCACTGGTGTTTGGTCACAGCCACAACCAATCTGTTAAGGATGCTCATTATTAGACCTTTGACTCAATTCAACCACACAAAAACCTGTTTTATTGTCCAAACATGAAGTTGTCAGCCATTATTTTCCAAGGCAGGCAGGAGTTAGAATATGGCTGCCCATGTAGATACCATTCCCACACCAGTGGTTTAGTGAAAAGAAGGCAAGTCGAAAGTTGTAATTGGTATTGTCTAATTGTTTTAGTGTTTTTTGAACTCTATGGTGGCCCGACAGGACATGCAGTTTGGAAGAAAATGTACTGCTTGTCCTTGTTCTTCTTGACCACAAACATAAAATATCTACGTGTCAGGCATCGAGACATCGATCACCATAATGTTATCTATCTATCTGTTATATATAGCCCTGTTGGCTGGGGGCTTTAGAATACACCAAACTGCACCTCGCAGAGGGGTAAACCCTCAATGGGGTCCACCTGTTGGCCGTGGGTGTGACCTCATGACAATGCAACTTAGACCCTATTTAGCGCTAGATGGGTGTCGGAGAGGCCCCTCTTGATCACTCGGCTTGGTGAGGGTGTTCAAACTCTAGAACCTATATGATTGCCCTTATGACAAACTCCCCAACGCCGTTTTTATCATATGGGTGCTACGAAGGTCGGTGGCTGAGAGTTCATGTCTGAGAATGACGTTAACTCTAATCTGGTGGTGAGAGTTTCCTGTTCTGGAGGTCTGGGGAATTGGAGCACCCTTTAATCACCATTCCTCTCCGGTGCCATTTAGACTCAGTAGTAGTATCTGTTACGGTCCCATTTATGATTAATAGAAAAACAATGAGTTTTATAAAAAAAATTGAGTATCCATTAAGAATTGAATTTAATTTAAACTTTGTTGGCATTATGACCCACTGTGGTTGATATGGCCGTAAACAAACCAAAACAAACCAAACATACTAATATAATATATATATATATATATATATATATATATGTTGTATGGGTCCAACATGAGAACAATTTAATATTTTATAAAAGGTCTGCAGAATGAATTTGTTTTTCAAGCTATTTTACTTCAGCAATAACAATGTTTTGGATCTTCTTGTATTTTCTTCAAGCTTCATTTAAGCCCTTTATGATATATATAGTTATATATATATATGGAAATAACGATGAGGAATTAATCCGACAATATGAGAAAAGAAAATATTTAAAAAAATATAACAACACAGGATGTGTACGAATCAGGAAACAATTTTTAGTGTCAATATTAAGTATTTCGGTATTTGCATACCATCTTCAGACACTGTTAAAGCTGAGGAACAAAATAAAGATGTTAAAGTGTATAGTGGTTATGTGAATCTGATGCTGTTCCGTTAATTTTCATAGTGCGCGTTTGTTTACGAAAAGCAAATGACGTGATCAATTGCAATGTGCAAAATGGAAGGCGAAGAACATATAATGGCGTACTGCTTAACGTGAAAAGCTGAGACGAAAAGTTAATAAGATATGTTGTATATCATTATTCATGTTAAAGCATGCGCATTATATGTTCTTCGGCCTTCCATTTTGGCACATGGCATTGATCATGTCATTTGCCTTTTCGTAAACAAACGCGCATATTGAAAAATTAACGGTTAACAGCATCAGATTCACACAACCCACTATTCATTAACATCTTTTATTTTGTTCCTCACCTAACAGTGTCCTGAAGATGGTATTGAAATACCGAAATACTTAAGTATTGACACTAAAAATTGTTTCTGATCCGTAAGCATCCTGTGTTTGTTATATTTTTAAAATATTTTCTTTTCATATATATATATTATATATATATATATAATATATATAATATACTAATATATATATCTGCAATAGAAGTAGTGGGGGTGCATGGCGTAATGGTTAAAGTCATAGGAAATGGACTCATCTTCCTCGATGAGGCTGTTTGCATTTCACATACCGCTAATCCTGGGGAAAGGTATGCATCCAACTACTCCCCTCTACGCTGTGGGTAAATAGTTTAGACAGAATGAGCTTCTAACCCTGACTAAGGTATCCAGACTAGGAGAGGGAAAACTCTGAATTCAAAACCTTTAATTGCGCTTAAGAATTTGACCTTGTGTCACAATCTTATATCATGTGGAAGGGTTGGTATAACTGAAGTAACCTTGATTTCTGAGTGCCTCAATTTATCTATCTCTCTTTCTCTCTCTCCTCTATACATATATATTATATACTACAATATATATATATATGACATGAGAGAGTATGTATATATATATATTTATATAATGTCGTGTGTGTGTAATATTGTACAAATTGAAAAAACACAAGTTTATATGAATAATTTTTTATTTCGCCTACGGCTGCAGTGTTTCGGTCTGTTTTGAAATAGACCTTCATCAGGGCTATTCGTTTTGTTTGAGGAAAATAAATATTACTGAATTAAATTAAATATTTATTAATTCAATTAATTATTAAATTTTTTACAATATGACATGACTGTCAGATTCACTTCCACTTTTTCTTCACGACACAACACAAACACATACACATATATATAAAAGTATTTGATATTAGAGAAAGTTTATTTAATCAGCTAAGTTACAACCCTTGCATAAAACCAGTAGGTTAGAATTAAACACTGAATATATAATTAATTTAACATACACATTGCATGAATACACACATAAAGAAAAAAAGAATGAATTTGAAAATTGATTGAACAACGGAAATCACACATCCAAAACAAGAAACATACAAGACACCGCGTCCATGTTCAAAAACAGTTTCTGAAGATGAAGATACTTCGAAATTAATCAGAAAATATTTTTATTTTATATTATATGCATTGTAATTGCCTTCAAAATATAAATAATAATATACATATAATCAATATATTGTGTATATATATATATATATATAATATATAGTAGTACCTTGACATATGAGTGCCCCAACTTATGAGCCTGTTACTCAGTCAATTTGTATTTGCTTTGTATTGTTAGCTAAAATTTGAAGTATGAGGGAGTTTCTATATACTCTCATAAGTTAAAATTTATTAATGGCCAGTAAATATCATTTCTATGTTATTTTTTTTAATATTTTTTATTTATAGATATTTTCTCTTCGTGTAATAATTAGGATGCTTAAATGTTTTTAATACTTATCAAGTGTATAGCATTGTCCTTCTAAGTCTGGTAAGATTATACGTAAAATGAATTGCGTAATCAAAGGGGGCTGTCTTCCAAGGCACATCTTGCCACTATTGTCTCAAAATGAATAGGCTTGGGTTTATTGCCTGGTGCCTGAGGTGCCACAAAAGGAGAAAGAGAGGATCATACACTTTTTGCAACTGGCCACTGCAGTGTAAACTTCGGTTTGTGCGGGTGGCTCCGCTATGTTAAAAAAGTCGCTTGTGTCCATCTGGCCTGGTGGGAGGTCAGGACAATAAAACTTAAATGTTTTAGTTGAAAACACACAACACACACACACACACACACACATCACATATATATAATAATAATGCACGCACAGTTAAAAGCCAACAAGTCCAAAATGACGGTAATATTTACATATAAAACTGGTTGTGATTGATGTTTAAAATGGCATAGTCAACCTTTGTGGGTTATTCATTGGTAAATATAATTGTTTCATATCATGGATGCAGTAATTTCAGGTGTATTAATTACAGAAATAGTTATGTTGGTTAGATCTTTGTATAATGGCATATCAACCCTAGGGCTACTTAATACAAATCAAGATGTACGCAATTAACTTCACCACTAATACCCTTGGAGAAGGTATGAACCCTCCTCGTTAATGTACCACTCTGTTCTTTGAAGTCTGACCACACGAATGGGACTTTGGCATTAAATAGCCGACATGAAGTTGATAATGCGATTTACAAGAACTGAAGGCGACGTTAAGTATGTAATACAAGCAACCCAAATATTACAAAACCGGTAGTGAATTTTACGTCAACTGAACACAAAGTAAAAAATTCAACTGAGGACAGCTCATAACTTGGAAAACTTCTAAGTTGAAGCAAGGTTTCAGCAGAGTGGCTTACTGTAGTATCAGCTGGACAGTGAGGGAGTCTATCCCCTTTTGCTAAGCGCTATACCAGGGAGACGATTTTGCTGAAGTGGAGTGCCACCACCTCCTGTCAGCTCCCCACTTTACAACAAAAATCAGAATTATCTAAGCTGTGCTCCTCATGCGCCAAGTTGACAGGGGGCTGCTTCAAACCTGCAACCTTGCGATTTTAGGCAGGTGCTCTAGACAACTGGGGATTGACTAATGGAAGAATTGGTTATCAGTTTTAATTATACAGACAAAGATTCTTGCAATTAAATTTTAAGGACCTTTTGGTTGCAAATAATAATATACATATACTATTATATTTGGTTTTTTAAATTTTTTAAAAAAAAGATTTTCTGGTTCACTCTGGGTGCCGATTTAAGAATTATCTTTTCAATATTCTGAAGCTTCTAAAATTTCTTTCTAACTTTTATAGTTATCTGTCTTGAAAAAAAAAAAAAAAAAAATAATATATATATATAATATAGTATATATATATAATATAATAATATATATATATATAGTTATTTTATATTTTTTTTTTTTTTTTCTGGTAACCACTTTCTTTATATATTCTTTTTTTTTTTTTATTTCTTAAAAAATCTTTTGCTTATTTTACTGCAAATACTGGATTGCAACATGATACTGCTGCACCAGAATAATACCCCCCCCCCCAAAAAAAAAAAAAAAACCCAACCCAAAACATGTTATTCCTTATTTTTTTTAACATTGAGCTCTTGTTAATAAATTTGTGAATCAGTCTCCCTCGAAAATTTCCATCTATGATGGACACAAACACAATTTTTTCTGTCTATTAAAAGTTTTTTTCCTTTAAATCTCTTCATTTTTTTTTTTTTTCTACTGCAATGTTTATATATTACATTAATTGTTTGCATCTATTTTTTTTCTTGAAATTCAATTATTTTAAATACAGTACACTAAAACTCTTTATAGAAATACATATGCTGCTGGCTGATGATGATGTTCATCTCTGCTCTTCATATTCATATGGAGGGGGAGGGGGGTTTTAGTGGTTTAGATTACCAAAAAGAGACCCTTTGGTTTGAATCAAGTTTTCCTTCTCCTAAACCGGTTTGCCTAACTAGGTTTTTAAAGCCACAGTCAATCTGTGCTATATTTACGCCCTAGCTGCCATTAC
This sequence comes from Doryteuthis pealeii, assembly GCA_023376005.1. NCBI lineage: Eukaryota > Metazoa > Mollusca > Cephalopoda > Myopsida > Loliginidae > Doryteuthis > Doryteuthis pealeii. Next base: position 22,938,842 of record CM042150.1, on the reverse strand, counting down.
ACTTCCAAGTTCAGGAATTTGAACTTGTTCATCACAACAGTTCCATGTAAGTAAAAACGTAAAGTCATCGGGTGACCTAAAGTCGATATAACCAGATATCGAGGAGTCTATCCTTTTCATTAGCACTAGATCAAGGAGATTGTTTTTTAGCATATGAGGTGGAGGGCGCCGCAACCTACCATCAGCTCCTCACTTCACCGCCAGACCCCTGTTTTCTACTCATATGCTGAGTTGGTGAGGGTCGCAGTAATAGAACCAGGAACCTTGTTAATCCTAGGTGGATGCTTTATCGACTAAATTCTTTCTTTTTTATTTTGTGAGACAGGGCTTCTTTTACCCGCTACCAACCGCATGTAATATTATATTAATATAGAATGACTGACATTTGTTAGGTTTGAAGGGTACAACACCATCGTTATTCCGAGTTTGGGTGTGTGACAAAGGGCATTAACTCTTAAGGGGGTTAATATTATTACACGGTTGCGTTTGTGCTCAATTCTCTGGCCTGCGGGACTCTGTGCTCAGTGGCCTCTAGAGTATTTTCAACGTTTTCTGAAAAACAACATTTTTACAAATCAAATTAAATTTACTGGACTTCACATGCAATGCCAGTAGTCTGTGTTGGTGCGAGGTTTTCAGTGTATTTTGAATGTGTACCAAATGAGCTATTTCTCAGAAAAAACAAAAAAAACAAAAAAACAAATCCCAGTCTTGAATGAGAATAGTTCTAAATAGTATTAACATTATTAAAAAAAAGGTGTCTGTTTAAACGCCTCCTTAAATGGACTCTTTACAAAATCAATTAGTCTAGAAATTAGCATAAAACACTGTCATTTTCCATATAACCCAGCAGGTTTTTTTGGAGGTTGTTTTTGTTAAAAATCATAAGTACATTTAAAACTGATGTCACCGGAGATCTAGAAACGCAACCCTAATTAGAGTGTTGACAGTTTGGTCAATAGAAACAAACAGGGGGGTGGGGGTGGGAAAAGAAGTAAAATAAAAATTTAAAAAAAAAAAAAAAATTGTATTTAAAGTTTTTTGAAGATTGAATCTAATGTGACATATATGTAAGGAAGTCTAGAGGCTGCACAAGTCGTAGAAAAGCAAAATCAGTTTGAATAAATTAATAGACAATATAGCCAGTTTAGCTCAGTTGAAGAGCATCCTGCTTTTGGAACCTCAACGGTACCATGTCTCGAGATCAACTCGACCAAATCAGGTATACTGCTTAGCTGATGGTAGGTATGATGCTCCACTCAGATATGAAAACAACTCTCTAAGTCTAGTGCTAGTGAAAGGAGGATAGGAACTCCTCACTTGTTGGTGATACCGATAATATGCACTCACAAACTTTATGATTATCTAATGTGGCATGTAGAGGCTGCACAAGTTGTTGAACAGCAAAATCATATTTGAATAATTAATGAAACAAATAGAAAGCCAGTTTAGTCAGTTGGTAGAGCATCTGCATAGGAAACTCAAGGTTTCAGGTTCAATATCAACCCTCGCCAACTCAGCACATGAGTAATACAGCTTGGATCTGTTCATTAAAGTGGGGAGCTAATGGTACATCTGGTACTCTACCTCAGACGTAAAATCAATCTCCTAGGTCTAGCGCTAGTGAAAGGGGTATAGACTCCTTGGCTTTACAAATAGAAGGCAGACAAAAAAGCATGTCACTTTACTTTTATAATCTATTTAAGCTCACATTTGGAAACAAAGATTTTTTAAGAATATAAAATAGAAAGTCATACAAAATCTTATTATAATGGAGATTGTGTGTTTTTCTGTCTGTAACCGAAACTATATTACTAATCGAGTCACAATTAACATAGTTATTTTCATCACATTCTTCATGATTTTATTTATATTTAAACCTCAATTATTAATAAAAATTGCTTCAACTTTTTATTAGTGTTGTCATATCTACATACAAATAACATGCATTGTATTTATATATAAAAAAAATAGGGTTTGCAGTGTGAACGGGAAGGCTAATTTACATATTGATATTAAAAAATGTGATTTTATTAAATATGTGCTTAGTATTATTGATTTCTAACTGTTTGGTTTTATTTTAATGAATATAAGCAAAAATCTCTCAATGAATCTTAAATGAAATCCATTAACAAGAAAAAATAAGTAATTTTATTCTTTATTTCCTAATTTAACTAAATAGTTAAATAAGTAAAATTCAGCAATGAAAGACGGCAGTGATGGAAGAGTAAGTTTCATTTCTATTTTCTATTATAACCCCACTCTGTTTCAAATCTTTTATCTGCATTCTTATTAGACTTTCTAATTTAATACGATATTTCATTACATAAACTTAAATACTTGCACCGGAGGGTGCATATATTTGCTAGTCTATATAATAAAGATCCTATCTTTGTGTGTATTTTAATTTGAAAATAGCAAAAATGTTGTATCATAGTCAAAACCTATCAGCAGAGCTAACAATATGTTGACTGTATCCCTGCAGATGGCAAGACTCTCCCCTCCCTCAAAAAAGGGCAGGAGTTTCCTGGGTATATACACTACACTGCATATGGTGGTTGAGGCTCCTGTACTAGAATTCTGGTGAATGTGGAGTACCCCTTTGTTGCCATTAGTCATTTGAGTGGTAGTACCTGTTAGGATCCCATCTCTAGTTCAAATAGATTTGTATGAAAATTATTTGTTCTGCTGCAGGACCTGTGGATGTACTAGAGTATGTTAATTAATTATTATTAACACAAAGTAGTTCAATATTTAAAAAGTATAATAATCTTGGTTTAGCTCTCTCTCACTCTTTTTTTTTTTTTCACTCTGTTCATTATGTGAAAGCTACAGAGATGAATGTGCAATTTTAGTCTAATTCAAAAACTTATGCTTTATGTGTTGGATCTGGCCATAACACACAGAAGCAACCAAAAACATTGCGCAAAAGGTGAAGGTGCAGCTGATCACTCTATTATATACCACATCGTACATCAAGGTTGCTTTTTTTTCTTTTTTTAATTCTTTATCTTATTATAATGGAGATTGTGGGTTTGTCTGTCTGTAACCGAAACTATATTACTATTCAAGTCACAATTCCCTTTGTTATTTACATCACATTCTCCATGATTTTATTTTTATTTAAACCTCAATTATTAATAAAATTGTTTTACATTATTAATACTGTTAACCATATCCACATATTAATAACATGCAATTATATTTATATATACAACAAAATAGCGGTTTACAGTGTGAATGGGAAGGCTAATTTGCATATTGATCTTAAAAGTTTGATTTTAATAAATATGTGCTTAGTATTATTGATTTCTAATTGTTTGGTTCTATATTAATGAATATGAGCAAAAATCTCGGGGATAAATCTTAAAAGAAATCCATTAACAAGAAGAAATAACTGTAATATTATTCTTTACTTCCTATTTTAACTAAATAGTTAAATTAGGAAAATTTACCAATGAAAGACGGGAGTAAGGGAAAATGATGGAAGACTTAGTTTGAAAGTTGTTCTATTTTTCAATCATACCCCCTCTGTTCAAAATCTTTTTATCTGCATTCAGTTTCATTAGCCTTTCTAATTTAACATGATATTTTATTATATTAAAACTTAAATACTTGCACCCGGAGGGTGCATATATTTGCTAGTTTTTATAAAATTTAAAATGTTTTCAGGGTTTGTATTCTTAAGAATGTCCCTCAGGTTTCTTGCTTGATAGTAATTAGTGCAGATATGTGAAGAATAAGTTTCAATTACCATCGAACTGGGAAGACAAGGCAGCAAGCGATTGTAACTTAAATACAAACTCGAAATGCTACAAAGTCCACTGCAAAATGACATTGTGGAGTCTTATATATACTTTGTATATATAAGCCAATGCCATCAAAAATACCCTGTGCTTTATCAAGATTACTCCCCTGTAATCGGCCGGGTCGAAAGGAACTAATTCCCCCTCAAAGGCTGCTAGGAGGAAAGGGAGATGAAGAATAAGTTCCAATTACTGTCGAACTGGGAAGACAAGGCAGCAAGCGATTGTAACTTAAATACAAACTCGAAATGCTACAAAGTCCACTGCAAAAATATGTTTAAAGCTGTTACAAATTAGAAGGATATGTTTGGTTGTACAACTTACAACCAAACATATCCTTTTAAATTGTAACAGCCTTAAACAAATCCGCACTAATTACTATCAAGCAAGAAACCTGAGGGACATTCTTTTTAAGAATACAAACTCTGAAAACATTTTAAATTTTATTAAAAAAAAAGCAACCTTTTTAACAAGATATAACAGAACATAACTGAATATCTCCATAGAACCATTACGTTAAAGACTGAAATCCCAAATAACCTTTTTGGCATTAAATGACCCACAGAGGTTGATATGCCATTAAACAAAACTCAAACTCGGATATATAATCAAGAGAGGAAACTTGGGTGATAGAGAGAGAGACAGATACGGAGTTGAGACTTACTTATTACTTCATTTCTTCTTTACTACTTCTAGTCACCATGTTTCCTCTTTGACTTCTTTGGCTGTCATCTTGTCGTCTAGCTGCTTCATCTTTACTTCTAAGGGCTAGTTTTTAGTCATGCAATTAATTAACTCACAAGACTTTTATTTTCTTGATCAAGATTTATTTCTACTTAGCCCATTCTTATTCACTGCACGGTGAGATTCAACCTCAGCAGAGAGAGACAGATGCTCTCTGCTCTAACATCTCGTTGAAACTAAAACTAACTAGTTATGTTTTTCTCATGGCGCGCAAGATTTGTGCCTCTCTAGGGGTCAGTTGGGGTCATCCAATGGAAATCTACCTACGCTTTTAACTCCAACGAACCTATTTCAAATTAACTACAGGGTCTTGTCAACAGTTTATGACAGCACATAAAATGTAACAACTCTACTGTAACCAGATGGTTCAAGAAAACAAATCAGAATGCATAGCATGTCAAATACTGTTAAACATATTCTAATAGAATTTGTTTAACGGTTTATTGTTTCGGCCACTGGAACAGTGTGTTCAATTAATAGCGTCGGTCCCAGGGGGCTATCCCCTAGGCAATACCTGCCCCATTGGGGGCAGGGCTGGGTTTATTGCCCAGCGCCTGAGGCGCCCCTTTGAGGAGGAATGCCGAAGGGATCGACGCAATTTTTGTTATTTCCCACCCATGAGCTTCGGCTTGTGAATGGGCCCACGTTAAATCGAGGCCTTGTGCCCAGCGCATACAAGTGGGGTATGAGGCAAATACCCACATTCTAATAGAATATGGTGATTTTTTTTCTGTTATTAGACAACGTTTTTACAACATAAACAACATGAGAGATACATTTGAAAATCTCAATATAGATGACATTTTGTCATTCCGGAAAGAAATGAAATTAATCCAAAAAATATAACAATAAATTTGAACTTTACCCTATAAACTTGTCCCTTAATATTATTCCCAATCCATTTAGCAACAGATATTCTTTGCAATTTACCTCTTGGCATAAAATGACCCTGGACAGGTTGACATGCCATTAAAATCAATCAATCAATTGGGTTGCAAAAACCTCAACCATCAGGTATACCTAAAACCATGGATTCTGAGGCCATGCTCCGAGCTGTAGAGGCATATCCAGAGAGTATCAGGTAAGCTAGGCATCTCACAGTCCAGTGAAGTTTGTCAGAAGCAAATCTGTCCGGCAAATTGTGACTCGCATTACAAAAATATTGCATGAAATCTTGATTCACCCTAGTAATTGAAGACCATAATTGTTAAACTTACTATGGCAGAAAATAACCCAACACAGCTTGACATGCCATAAAACCTACCAGCCAACCGAATCCGAATATCATTGGAAAACATAATTGTTAACTTTTTGCCAACTTTAAGCTGCCCACAGAGGCTTTCCCACCATAAGCTACTGGTAGCGGCTCTCGCACATATTACTTGTTTACACTGAAAAAACAATAACAATAACAGGACTTTATTTGAATAAAATGAGTTCTGAGTTGAATAGAAAGTTAACTTTGAAATATTCTAACATACAGGTAAAAAATACCGAGAAAATTTGGTACAGCCATGGTGGGGGGGGGGAATTTTGTAGGCAAAGAGTTAAACTGACTGACGTTGGCATAAAATAACCCAACAAGGGTTGACACGCCATAAAACCGATCAAGCGAATCTCAGTATCATAGGATACCATAATTGTTAAAGTGACTTTGGCATGAAATAACCCAAAAAGTTTTGACATGCCATAAAACCGATCAAGCAAGTCTCAGTATCACCAAAATGTGGTTCTTTGGCATGAGACCCCAACAACATGCCATTCCCACCCCTAAACATTACCTGACACTTTCATCTACTCTACATTGTTTTTTTGTCTGTCTTTTTAGTTTCCTTTTTATATTTGATTATTTGTATAATTCCGTTTGGCGTTATGTTGTTTTTGCATCCCTCAAATAACTGTGAGAATACCTACATGTCTTTGTCTCAAGTCGTCAGGGGAAGGGGAAAAAGATGGAGGGTAGCCAATGTTATCTATGTGTAGAATTTGTTTCTTTTTCTGACCTTTGGTTTTGTTACTGCGGCAATTTACCCATACCGAACACATACCTAACCTAGTGCTTGCCACTAGTGGGTGTAGCTCAGTGGGTGTAAGCACGACTTTGTCGGCTGGAAGGTTAGAGGTTCTCAAATTCTATTCGATATTTACAACATTCTTCTTTGGAAACAAAGATTGATTGCCATCTAATTATTTTTGAGTATCTATTTATTTATTTAAAAAAAAATTATTTGTGCTACCAGGACCTGTAGATATACCACAGTATGATAATTTAATTATTATAATGTTTGATATGTTTACTTAAGAGCTATTACAAAAATATTTCAATATGAAAAAGTATAATGATCTTGATTTAACTCTCTCTCACTCTTTTTTTTTCTTCTTTCTTTCCTTCTTTTCATTATTTTTAATTGAAACAGATAAGTGTTATCACCTCCTCACTGTATCTTTCCTCTACTCTGTTTGTTTATTATTATATTTTTCTGTGTAGCATGTCCTTTTCTCCCCTTTTTTTTTATAATAAAAATGGAATTTTCCATTATTTAGCTGAGGTGATGACACTCATAAGAAATAAGAATTCAGTGCATAAGCAGCACCAGATAATCAGGATTTACATTTTTGCATTTCATCTTGGATGATTTGGACGGTCTCATTTTTAATCAGAGGGTGTTGCAAGATGATAACAGTCGGAATATTAAGGAACAAGAATATTAATATGTAGATTAGATACTTGACACTATATAATGGTGTGCAAATTATTTGTATTATGAATTATGTATTTGATATTAAAATTAAAATCTTTCCGTTAAATGGAATCATAAGAAGAGTTTTTACTTTTCTTTCACTTTTTTATATTCTATTCTTTGTGGAGGAGCATGTTGTGTAATGGTTATCATCATAGGAAATGGATACAGTGAGACAAGTTCAAATCCTGGACATCGCTGTTTGCATTTCACTTAGCACTAATACCCTTGGGAAAGGTACAATTCCAGGTTTTCTCCCTTCCAGCTATGGGTATTAGTGCTAAGTGAAATGCAAACAGCGATGTCCAGGATTTGAACTTGTCTCACTGTATCCATTTTCCTATTATGATAACCATTACACAACATGCTCCTCCACAAAGAATAGAATATAAAAAAGTGAAAGAAAAGTAAAAACTCTTCTTATGATTCCATTTAACGGAAAGATTTTAATTTTAACTTCAAATACATAATTCATAATACAAATAATTTGCACACCATTATATAGTGTCAAGTATCTAATCTATATATTAATATTCTTGTTCCTTAATATTCCGACTGTTATCATCTTGCAACACCCTGTGATTAAAAATGAGACCGTCCAAATCATCCAAGATGAAATGCAAAAATGTAAATCCTGATTATCTGGTGTTGCTTATGCACTGAATTCTTATTTCTTATGAGTGTCGTCACCTCAGCTAAATAATGGAAAATTCCATTTTTATTATAAAAAAAAAGGGGGAGAAAAGGACATGCTACACAGAAAAATATAATAATAAACAAACAGAGTAGAGGAAAGATACAGAGAGGAGGTGATAACACTAATCTGTTTCAATTAAAAATAATGAAAAGAAGGAAAGAAAGAAGAAAAAAAAAGAGTGAGAGAGAGTTAAATCAAGATCATTATACTTTTTCATATTGAAATATTTTTGTAATAGCTCTTAAGTAAACATATCAAACATTATAATAATTAAATTATCATACTGTGGTATATCCACAGGTCCTGGTAGCACAAATAATTTTTTTTTTAAATAAATAAATAGATACTCAAAAATAATTAGATGCCAATCAATCTTTGTTTCCAAAGAAGAATGTTGTAAATATCGAATAGAATTTGAGAACCTCTAACCTTCCAGCCGACAAAGTCGTGCTTACACCCACTGAGCTACACCCACCAGTGGCAAGCACTAGGTTAGGTATGTGTTCGGTATGGGTAAATTGCCGCAGTAACAAAACCAAAGGTCAGAAAAAGAAACAAATTCTACACATAGATAACATTGGCTACCCTCCATCTTTTTCCCCTTCCCCTGACGACTTGAGACAAAGACATGTAGGTATTCTCACAGTTATTTGAGGGATGCAAAAACAACATAACGCCAAACGGAATTATACAAATAATCAAATATAAAAAGGAAACTAAAAAGACAGACAAAAAAAACAATGTAGAGTAGATGAAAGTGTCAGGTAAGAAAGGGTTGGTTGGTTGGTTGTATGGCATGTCAACCCTTGTTGGGTTATTTTATGCCAAAGTCAGTTTAACAATTATGGTTTCCTATGATACTGAGATTCGCTTGATCGGTTTTATGGCATGTCAACCCTTGTTGGGTTTTTCATGCCAAAGTCAGTTTAACAATTATGGTTTCCTATGATACTGAGATTCGCTTGATCGGTTTTATGCATGTCAACCCTTGTTGGGTTATTTCATGCCAAAGTCAGTTTAACAATTATGGTTTCTATGATACTGAGATTTGCTTGATCGGTTTTATGGCATGTCAATCTTGTTGGGTTATTTCATGCCAAGTCACTTTAACAATTATGTTTCCTATGATACTGAGATTTGCTTGATCGGTTTTATGGCATGTCAACTCTTGTTGGGTTATTTCATGCCAAAGTCACTTTAACAATTATGGTTTCCTATGATACTGAGATTTGCTTGATCGGTTTTATGGCATGTCAACCTTTTGGGTTATTTCATGCAAAGTCACTTTAACAATTATGGTTTCCTATGATACTGAGATTTGCTTGATATGGCATGTCAAAACTTTTTGGGTTATTTCATGCCAAAGTCACTTTAACAATTATGGTTTCCTATGATACTGAGATTCGCTTGATCGGTTTTATGGCATGTCAACCCTTGTTGGGTTATTTTATACCAACGTTAATCAGTTTAACTCTTTGCTTACAAAATTCCCCCCACCATGGCTGTACCAAATTTTCTCTGTATTTTTTACCTGTATGTTGGAATATTTCAAAGTTAACTTTCTATTCACCTCAGAACTCATTTTATTCAAATAAAGTCCTGTTATTGTTATTGTTTTTTCAGTGTAAACAAGTAATATGTGTGAGAGCCGCCAACAGTAGCTTTATGGTGGGAAAGCCGCTGTGGGCAGCTTAAAGTTGGCAAAAAGTTAACAATTATGTTTTCCAATGATATTCGGATTCGGTTGGCTGGTTGGTCTTATGGCATGTCAAGCTGTGTTGGGTTATTTTCTGCCAGAGTAAGTTTAACAATTATGGTCTTCAATTACTAGGATGAATCAAGAGTCATGTAATATTTTTGTAATGTGAGTCACAATTTGCCGGACTGATTAGCTTCTGACAAACTTCACTGGACTGTGAGATGCCTAGCTTACCTGATACTCTCTGGATATACCCCTACAGCTCGGAGCATGGCCTCAGAATCCATGGTTGAGGTTTTTGCAACCCAATTTATTAATTGATTGATTTTAATGGCACGTCAACCTGTCCAGGGTCATTTTATGCCAAGAGGTAAATTGCAAAGGATATCTGTTGCTAAATGGATTGGGAATAACATTAAGGGACAAGTTTATAGAGTAAAGTTCAAATTCATTGTTATATTTTTTGGATTAATTTCATTTCTTTCCGGAAGGACAAAATGTCATCTATATTGAGATTTTCAAATGTATCTCTCATGTTGTTTATGTTGTAAAAACATTGTCTAATAACAGAAAAAAAATCACCATATTCTATTAGAATGTGGGTATTTGCCTCATACCCCACTTGTATGCACTGGGCACAAGGCCTCGATTTAACGTGGGCCCATTCACAAGCCGAAGCTCATGGGTGGGAAATAACAAAAATTGCGTCGATCCCTTCGGCATTCCTCCTCAAAGGGGCGCCTCAGGCGCTGGGCAATAAACCCAGCCCTGCCCCCAATGGGGCAGGTATTGCCTGGGGGGATAGCCCCCTGGGACTGATGCTATTAATTGAACACACCGTTCCAGTGGCCGAAACAATAAACCGTTAAACAAATTCTATTAGAATGTGTTTAACAGTATTTGACATGCTATGCATTCTGATTTGTTTTCTTGAACCAACTGGTTACTGTAGAGTTGTTACATTTTATGTGGTGTCATAAACTGTTGACAAGACCCTGTAGTTAATATGAAATAGGTTTGTTGGAGCTAAAAGCATAGGCGGGTAGATTTCCATTGGATGACCCCAACTGACCCCTAGAGAGGCACAAATCTCGCGCGCCATGAGAAAAACATAACTAGTTAGTTTTAGTTTCAACCAGACGTTAGAGCAGAGAGCATCTGTCTCTCTCTGCTGAGGTTGAATCTCACCATACAGTGAATAAGAATGGGCTAAGTAGAAATAAATCTTGATCAAGAAAATAAAAGTCTTGTGAGTTAATTAATTGCATGACTAAAAACTAGCCCTTAGAAGTAAAGATGAAGCAGCTAGAAGACTAGATGACAGCCAAAGAAGTTGAAGAGGAAACATGGTGACTAGAAGTAGTAAAGAAGAAATGACGTAACAAGTAAGTCTCAACTCTGTATCTGTCTCTCTCTCTCTCTCTCTCTATCACCCAAGTTTCCTCTCTCGATTTATATATCCGAGTTTGGGTTTGAGTTTTGTTTTACGACATATCAACCTCTCTGGGTCATTTAATGCCAAAAAGGTTATTTGGGTTTTCAGTCTTTAAAGTAGTGGTTCTATGGAGATATTCAGTTATGTTTTGTCATATCTTGTTAAAAAGGTTGCTTTTTTTTAAATAAAATTTTAAATGTTTTCAGGGTTTGTATTCTTAAAGATGTCCCTCAGGTTTCTTGCTTGATAGTAATTAGTGCGGATTTGTTTAAGGCTGTTACAATTTAGAAGGATATGTTTGGTTGTAAGTTGTACAACCAAACATATCCTTCTAATTTGTAACAGCTTTAAACATATTTTTGCAGTGGATTTTGTAGCATTTCGAGTTTGTATTTAAGTTACAATCGCTTGCTGCCTTGTCTTCCCAGTTCGACAGTAATTGGAACTTATTCTTCATCTCCCTTTCCTCCTAGCAGCCTTTGAGGGGGAATTAGTTCCTTTCGACCCGGCCGATTACAGGGGAGTAATCTTGATAAAGCACAGGGTATTTTTGATGGCATTGGCTTATATACAAAGTATATATAAGACTCCACAATGTCATTTTGCAGTGGACTTTTGTAGCATTTCGAGTTTGTATTTAAGTTACAATCGCTTGCTGCCTTGTCTCCCAGTTCGATGGTAATTGAAACTTATTCTTCACATATCTGCACTAATTACTATCAAGCAAGAAACCTGAGGGACATTCTTAAGAATACAAACCCTGAAAACATTTTAAATTTTATAAAAACTAGCAAATATATGCACCCTCCGGGTGCAAGTATTTAAGTTTAATATAATAAAATATCATGTTAAATTAGAAAGGCTAATGAACTGAATGCAGATAAAAAGATTTTGAACAGAGGGGGTATGATTGAAAAATAGAACAACTTTGAAACTAAGTCTTCCATCATTTTCCCTTACTCCGTCTTTCATTGGTAAATTTTCCTAATTTAACTATTTAGTTAAAATAGGAAGTAAAGAATAATATTACAGTTATTTCTTCTTGTTAATGGATTTCTTTTAAGATTTATCCCCGAGATTTTTGCTCATATTCATTAATATAGAACCAAACAATTAGAAATCAATAATACTAAGCACATATTTATTAAAATCAAACTTTTAAGATCAATATGCAAATTAGCCTTCCCATTCACACTGTAAACCGCTATTTTGTTGTATATATAAATATAATTGCATGTTATTAATATGTGGATATGGTTAACAGTATTAATAATGTAAAACAATTTTATTAATAATTGAGGTTTAAATAAAAATAAAATCATGGAGAATGTGATGTAAATAACAAAGGGAATTGTGACTTGAATAGTAATATAGTTTCGGTTACAGACAGACAAACCCACAATCTCCATTATAATAAGATAAAGAATTAAAAAAAGAAAAAAAAGCAACCTTGATGTACGATGTGGGTATATAACAGAGTGATCAGCTGCACCTTCACCTTTTGCGCAATGTTTTTGGTTGCTTCTGTGGTGTTATCGCCCAGATCCAACACATAAAGCATAAGTTTTTGAATTAGACTAAATTGCACATTCATCTCTGTAGCTTTCACATAATGAACAGAGTGAAAAAAAAAAAAAAAAGAGTGAGAGAGAGCTAAACCAAGATTATTATACTTTTTAAATATTGAACTACTTTGTGTTAATAATAATTAAATTAACATACTCTAGTACATCCACAGGTCCTGCCAGAACAAATAATTTTCATACAAATCTATTTGAACTAGAGATGGGATCCTAACAGGTACTACCACTCAAATGACTAATGGCAATGAAGGGGTACTCCACATTCACCAGAATTCTAGTACAGGAGCCTCACCACCATATGCAGTGTAGTGTTATACCCAGGAAACTCCTGCCCTTTTTTGAGGGAGAGGGAGAGTCTTGCCATCTGCAGGGATACAGTCAACATATTGTTAGCTCTGCTGATAGGTTTTGACTATGATACAACATTTTTGCTATTTTCAAATTAAAATACACACAAAGATAGGATCTTTATTATATAGACTAGCAAATATATGCACCCTCCGGGTGCAAGTATTTAAGTTTTAATGTAATGAAATATCGTATTAAATTAGAAAGTCTAATAAGAATGCAGATAAAAAGATTTGAAACAGAGTGGGGTTATAATAGAAAAATAGAAATGAAACTTACTCTTCCATCACTGCCGTCTTTCATTGCTGAATTTTACTTATTTAACTATTTAGTTAAATTAGGAAATAAAGAATAAAATTACTTATTTTTTCTTGTTAATGGATTTCATTTAAGATTCATTGAAGAGATTTTTGCTTATATTCATTAAAATAAAACCAAACAGTTAGAAATCAATAATACTAAGCACATATTTAATAAAATCACATTTTTAATATCAATATGTAAATTAGCCTTCCCGTTCACACTGCAAACCGCTATTTTTTTATATATAAATACAATAGCATGTTATTAGTATGTAGATATGAACAACACTAATAAAAAGTTGAAGCAATTTTATTAATAATTGAGGTTTAAATATAAATAAAATCATGAAGAATGTGATGAAAATAACTATGTTAATTGTGACTCGATTAGTAATATAGTTTCGGTTACAGACAGAAAAACACACAATCTCCATTATAATAAGATTTTGTATGACTTTCTATTTTATATTCTTATAAAATCTTTGTTTCCAAATGTGAGCTTAAATAGATTATAAAAGTAAAGTGACATGCTTTTTTGTCTGCCTTCTATTTGTAAAGCCAAGGAGTCTATACCCTTTTCACTAGCGCTAGACCTAGGGAGATTGATTTTACGTCTGAGGTAGAGTACCAATTGTACCATTAGCTCCCCACTTTAATGAACAGATCCAAGCTGTATTACTCATGTGCTGAGTTGGCGAGGGTTGATATTGAACCTGAAACCTTGAGTTTCCTATGCAGATGCTCTACCAACTGAGCTAAACTGGCTTTCTATTTGTTTCATTAATTATTCAAAATGATTTTTGCTGTTCCAACAACTTGTGCAGCCTCTACATGCCACATTAGATAATCATAAAGTTTGTGGAGTGGCATATTATCGGTATCACCCAAACAGTGAGGGAGTCTATCCTCCTTTCACTAGCACTAGACTAGAGAGGTTGTTTTCATATCTGAGGTGGAGCATCATACCTACCATCAGCTAAGCAGTATTACTGATTTGGCTCGAGTTGATCTCGAACATGGTACCTTGAGGTTCCAAAAGCAGATGCTCTTTCAACTGAGCTAAACTGGCTATTTGTTCTATTAATTATTCAAACTGATTTTTGCTTTTCTACGACTTGTGCAGCCTCTAGACTTCCTTACATATATGTCACATTAGATAATCTTCAAAAAACTTTAAATACAATTTTTTTATTTTTTTAAATTTTTATTTTACTTCTTTTCCCACCCCCACCCCCTCTGTTTGTTTCTATTACAAACTGTCAACACTCTAATTAGGGTGCGTTTCTAGATCTCGGTGACATCAGTTTTAAATGTACTTATGATTTTTAACAAAAACAACCTCCAAAAAACCTGCTGGGTTATATTGAAAATGACAGTGTTTATGCTAATTCTAGACTAATTGATTTTGTAAAGAGTCCATTTTAAGGAGGCGTTTATAAACAGACACCTTTTTTTAATAATGTTAATACTATTTAGAACTATTCTCATTCAAGACTGGGATTTGTTTTTTGTTTTTTTTGTTTTTTCTGAGAAATAGCTCCCATTTGGTACACATTAAAATACACTGAAAACCTGGCACCAACACAGACTACTGGCATTGCATGTGAAGTCCAGTAAATTTTAATTTGATTTGTAAAAATGTTGTTTTTCAGAAAACGTTGCAAAATACTCTAGAGGCCACTGAGCACAGAGTCCCGCAGGCCAGAGAATTGAGCACAAACGCAAGCCGTGTAATAATATTAACCCCTTAAGAGTTAATGCCCTTTGTCACACCCAAACTCGGAATAAACGATGGTGTTGTACCCTTCAAACCTAACAAATGTCTATTCTTATATTTAAATAATATTACATGGTGGTAGCGGTAAAATGAAGCCCTGTCCACAAAATAAAAAAGAAAGAAATTTAGTCGATAAAGCATCCACCTAGGAATAACAAGGTTCCTGGTTCGATACTGACCCTCACCAACTCAGCATATGAGTAGAAACAGGGGTCTGTGCGGTGAAGTGAGGAGCTGATGGTAGGTGCGGCGCTCCACCTCATATGCTAAAAAACAATCTCCTTGATCTAGTGCTAATGAAAAGGGGATAGACTCCCTCGATATCTGGTTGATATCGACTTTAGGTCACCCCGATGACTTTACTTTTACTTACATGGAACTGGTGAAACAAGTTCAAATCCTGAACTTGGAAGTAATGGCAGCTATGGGTAAATATTAGCACAGACTTGACTCTTTAACCTTGGTTAGGCAACCGGTTTAGGAGAAGGAAAACTTGAATTCAAACCAAAGGGGCTCTCTTTTTGGTAATCTAAACCACTAAACGCCCCCCTCCCCCTCCATATGAATATGAAGAGCAGAGATGAACATCATCATCAGCAGCAGCATATGTATTTCTATAAGGAGTTTTAGTGTACTGTATTTAAATAATTGAATTTCAAGAATAAAAAAAGATGTAAACAATAAAGTAATATATAAACATTGGCAGTAGAAAAAAAAAAAAATGAAGAGATTTAAAGGAAAAAAAACTTTAAGTCTAGACAGAAAGAAATTGTGTTGTGTTTTCCAGGTCATAAGATGGAAATTTTCGAGGCTGATTCACAAATTTAACAAGGACTCAATGTAAAAAAATAAGAATAACATTGTTTTGGGTTGGTTTTTTTTTTTTTTTTTGGGGGGGGGGTATTATTCTGGTGCAGACAGTATCAGGGGCAATGCCAGTATTTGCAGTAAATAATAAGCAAAAGATTTTTAAGAAATAAAAAAAAAAAAAAGAATATATAAAGAAAGTGGTTACCAGAAAAAAAAAAAAAATATATATATATTATATATATATATATATATATATATATATATATATATATATATTTTTTTTTTTTTTTTTTTTTTTCAAGACAATAACTATAAAAGTTAGAAAGAAATTTTAGAAGCTTCAGAATATTGAAAAGATAATTTTCTTAAATCGGCACCCAGAGAACCAGAAAATCTTTTTTTAAAATTTAAAAAACCAAATATATATATATGTATATATTATTGCAACCAAAGGGTCCTTAAGAATTTAATTGCAAGAATCTTTGTCTTATAATTAAGAACTGATAACCAATTCCATTAGTCAATCCCCAGTTGGTAGAGCACCTGCCTAAAAATCGCAAGGTTGCAGGTTTGATAGCAGACCCTGTCAACTTGGCGCATGAGGAGCACAGCTTAGATAATCTGATTTTTGTTGTAAAGTGGGGAGCTGACAGGAGGTGTGGCACTCCACTTCAGCAAAATCAGTCTCCCTGGTATAGCGCTAGCAAAAAGGGGATAGACTCCCTCACTGTCCAGCTGATACTGACAGTAAGCCACTCTGCTGAAACCTTGCTTCAACTTAGAAGTTTTCCAAGTTATGAGCTGTCACTCAGTTGAATTTTTTTACTTTGTGTTCAGTTGACGTAAAATTTCACTACCGTTTTGTATTTGTTGCTTTTTACTACTGGTTTCAGTTTCTTTGTTTAATCGCATATCAAACTTCATGGGCTATTTAATGCCAAAGCCATTCTTGTAGAAGAACAGTAGTGGTACAATTTAACGAGGAGGGGTTCATACCTTCTCCAAGGGTATTAGTTGGAAAGTGAATGTAATAGCTTGATTTTGTATTAAGTAGCCCTTAAGGGTTGATATGCCATTATACAAAATGACTAACCAACATAACTATTTCTAGTAATTAATACACCTGAAATTACTGCATCATATATGAAAAAATATTTACCAATGAATAACCCACAAAGGTTGATATGCCATTAAACATCAATCAGCCAACCAGTTTATATGTAAATATTACCGTCATTTTGACTGTTGGCTTTAAACTGTGCTGCATTATATATATATATGTGTATGTGTGTGTGTGTGTGTGTGTTGTGTGTTTCACTAAAAACATTTAAGTTTATTGTCCTGACCTCCCACCAGGCCAGATGGACACAAGGACTTTTTAACATAGGGAGCCACGCACAAACCGAAGTACATGCAGTGGCCAGTGCAAAAAGTGTATGATCCCTTTGGCATTCTCCTTTTGTGGCACCTCAGGCACCAGGCAATAAACCCAAGCCTATTCATTTGAGACAAAGTGGCAGATGCTGCCTGGAAGGACAGCCCCTGTGATTACGCAATTCATTTTACTATAACTTACCAGACTAGAAGACAATGGCTTATACACTTGATAAGTATTAAAAACATTTAAGCATCCTAATTTATTACACGAAAGAAAAATATCTATATAAAAAATATTAAAAAAATAAACATAGAAATGATATTTTACTTTGGCATAATAAATTGTTAACTTATGAGAGTATATGAAACTCCCTCATACTTCAAATTTTAGCTAACAATACAAAGCAAATACAAATTGACTGAGTAACAGCTCATAAGTTGGGGCACTCATATGTCAAGGTACTACTATATATATATATATATATATATATACACATATATATTGATATATATATATATTATTATTTATATTTTGAAGGCAATTACAATGCATATAAAATAAAATAAAATATTCTCTGATTAATTTCGAAGTATCTTCATCTTCAGAAACTGTTTTTGAAATGGACGCGGTCTTGTATGTTTCTTGTTTTGGATGTTGTGATTTCCGTTGTTCAATCAATTTCAAATTCATTCTTTTTTTTTTTTATGTGTGTATTCATGCAATGTGTATGTTAATTAATTATATATTCAGTGTTTAATTCTAACCTACTGTTTATGCAAGGGTGTAACTTAGCTATTAATAAACTTTCTCTAATTATCAAATACTATTATATATATGTGTATGTGTGTGTGTGTGTGTGAAGAAAAAGTGGGAAGTGAATCTGACAGTATGTCATATTGTAAAAAATTTAATAATTTAATTGAATTAATAAATTAATTTAATTTAATTCAGTAATAATTTATTTTTCCTCAAACAAACGAAAGCCCTGATGAAGGTCTATCAAAACAGACCGAAACACTGCAGCGTAGGCGAAATAAAAATTATTCATTTATAAACTTGTGTTTTTTCAATTTTTTACAATATTACACACACACACATTATATATATATATATATATATACATATCTCTCTCTCTGTCATATATATATATATGTATATATATATATATTAGGGAGAGAGAGAAAGAGAGATAGATAAATGAGGCACTCATAAATCAAGGTACTTCAGTATACCAACCCCTCCACATGAATAAGATGTGACACAAGGTCAAATTCTTAAGCGCAAATTAAAAGGTTTGAATTCAGAGTTTTCCCTCTCCTAGTCTGGTTACCTAGTCAGGGTTAGAGAGCTCATTCTGTCTAACTATTTACCCACAGCTAGAGGGAGAGTAGTTGGATGCATACCTTTCCCAGGGTATTAGCGGTATGTGAAATGCAAACAGCCTCATCGAGAAGATGAGTCCATTTCCTATGACTTTAACCATTACGCCATGCACCACTACTATTGCAGATATATATATATATATATATATATATATATATATATATATATATATATATTGAAAAAAAATATTTTAAAATAAACAAACACAGGATGTTACGATCAGGGAAACAATTTTTAGTGTCAATACTTAAGTATTTCGGTAATTTCATACCATCTTCAGGACACTGTTAGGTGAGGAACAAAATAAAAGATGTTAAGTGTATAGTGGTTGTGTGAATCTGATGCTGTTAACCGTTAATTTTCATATGCGCGTTTGTTTACGAAAAGCAAATGACATGATCAATGCATGTGCAAAATGGAAGGCGAAGAACATATAATGGCGCATGCTTTAACATGAATAATGATATACAACATATCTTTATTAACTTTTCGTTCTCAGCTTATTCACGTTAAAGCATGCGCCATTATATGTTCTTCGCCTTCCATTTTTGCACATGCATTGATCACGTCATTTGCTTTTCGTAAACAAACGCGCATATGAAAATTAACGGTTAACAGCATCAGATTCACATAACCACTATACACTTAACATCTTTTATTTTGTTCCTCACCTAACAGTGTCCTGAAGATGGTATGAAATACCGAAATACTTAAGTATTGACACTAAAAATTGTTTCCTGATCGTAACATCCTGTGTTTGTTATATTTTTTAAATATTTTCTTTTCATATTGTCGGATTAATTTCCTCATCGTATTTCCATATATATATATATATATATATCATAAAGTGGTTAAATGAAGCTTGAAGAAAATACAAGAAGATCCAAAACATGTATTGCTGAAGTAAAATAGTCTTTTGAAAAACAAATTCATTCTGCAGACCTTTTTTTATAAAATATTAAATTTTTCTCATGTTGGACCCATAACAACATATATATATATATATATATATATTATATATTAGATGTTTGGTTTGGTTTGGTTTGTTTTACGGCATATCAACCACAGTGGGTCATTTAATGCCAACAAAGTTTTAAATTAAATTCATTCTTAATGGATACTCAATTTTTTTTTATAAACTCATGTTTTTCTATTTAACTCATAAATGGGACCGTAACAGATACTACTACTTTGAGTCTAAATGGACCGGAGAGGAATGGTGATTAAAGGGTGCTCCATATTCCCCAGACCTCCAGAACAGGAACCTCACCACCAGATAGAGTTTAACGTCATTCTCAGGACATGAAGACTCTCAGCCACCGCCTTCTAGCACCCATATGATAAAAAGGGTTGGGAGTTTGTCATAAGGGCAATCATATAGGTTCTAGAGTTTGACATGACCAGCCGAGTGATCAGAGGGGGCCTCTCCGACCACCCATCTAGCCTAAATAAGGGTTCTAAGTTGCATGTCATGAGTCACCACCCACGGCCAACAGGTGACCCCATTGAGGGGATCTTACCCCTCTGCCGAGGTGCAGTTGGTGTATTCTAAAGCCCCAGCCAACAGGGCTTATATAAACAGATAGATAGATAGACAGTTATGGTGATGATGTCTTCTATGCCTGACACTGTAGATATTTAATGTGGTCAGAAGAAAGGACAAGCAAGTACATTTTCGTTCCAAACTGCATGTCTGTCTGGGCACATAGGAGTCAAAAACACTAAAACAATTAGACAAGACAATTACAATGTTTTCGACTGCCTCTTTTCATAAACCACTGGTGGGGAATGGGTATCTACATGGGCAGCCATATTCTAACTCCTGCTGTTCCTTGGAAAATAATGGCTGACAACTTCATGTTTGGACAATAAACAGTTTTGTGTGGTGATTGAGTCAATAGCGTCTAATAATGAGCATCCTAACAGATTGGTTGTGGCTGGTGACCAACACCAGTGAGGAAGACCCAGCTACATTGCTGCTACCCCAAGTCATTTAACAGGGTGGGGAATTGGGGGGGGCAAAAAGAAACCTGAGTACAAATCATAAACAAAGAATCAGATGAAGACAGAGGGAAATAAGAGGTAAAGAAATGAGAGTGAGAAGCAAGGGAAAGCGGGGGGGGGGGAGAAAGGGAAGAGGAAACAAAGTGTGAGAGGGGGAAAAGAAAGAGAGAGAGTAAGAAGCAAGAGAAGCAGAAACAAAGAAAGAGAGAGTGAGTTTGAGTTTGAGTTTGAGTTTTGTTTAACGGCATATCAACCTCTGTGGGTCATTTAATGCCAAAAAGGTCATTTTGGATTTCAGACTTTAAGGTAGTGGTTCTATGGAGATAATTGGTTATGTTCTGTTATATTTTGTTGAAAAGGTTGCTTTTTTTAATAAAATTTAAAATGTTTTCAGGGTTTGTATTCTTAAAGATGTCTCTCAGGTTTCTTGCTTGATAGTAATTTGCGCGGATATGTTTAAGTCTGTTACAATTTAGAAGGATATGCTTGGTTGTAAGTTGTACTTTGCATGTTGGGCACACTGGGGCAACCTCCCCTTTAAGAGAGAGAAGTAAGTGAAGGGAGAAAGATGAAAAAAGAGATTGAGAAGCAAGAGAGAGAGTTTGGTTTGTTTTTTTTGTTTTGTTTTTTTTACAGCATATCAACCTCAGTGGGTCATTTAATGCCAAAAAAGTTTTGAAATAAAGTCATTCTTAATGGATACTCAATTTTTATAAATACATTTTTCTATTTAACCCATAGATGGGACCCTAACAGGTACTACAACTCTGGGTCAGAGTGGACCAGGGATGCAGTCAACATATCCTAGGACCCAAAAACAGAGCACCCAACATTATATTGTAAGTTTAGATGGAACTGATAACCCAAATTCAAATACTAGACCCTAGAGTAATGGCAATGAAGGGCAGGATGCAACACAAGGTTAATTTTTTTACGCAGAATACAGCTAGTTTGAATTCAAAGTGTACATGAGTGGTTGTTTTATGGCATATCAACACTTTTTGGGTCATTTAATGCCGAATCGAGTCATCTTTGATGTTCAGTTTCTAACAGTACCTGCTGTTGCTTAAATGATCACCTATCCAAATATTGAACAGGCTCATCACAGCTTAACTCTGACCCTTGCAATTCCTAGGTCTAAGAAGATTAAGTAATAATACTAGTCAAAATTATTAATGATAATGAGTGTTCTGGGTATGACATTAAACTGCATTAATTTTGGAGCTGTTCTGGAGTGTGTGGAATACCCCTTCATTGCCATTACTCCCTGACTCGGACTGGTAATAACTGATGTAGCAGGAACCAGTGCTTTCAACGGGACCTGACCATAAGCCCAGGGTCAGCGTGGACCTGAGAATAATGGCAATGAAAGGAGTACTCCATACTCTCCACAGCTCCAGAACAGGGTCCTCACCATCAGATACAGTTTAGTGTCATACCCAGAACATCCCCTGTTTTTCTTTTTGGTTGGTTGGATTTTACAGCATGTCAACCCTTATTGGATTATTTTATGCCAAAGATATTTTGTTTTATTCATTTTTGTTGGGTATTCAATTTTTTTAAACACATTTTTGATACTCATTTTTTTAATCTATTTAACCCATAGATGGGACCCTAATACGTACTACCACTCTGGGTTAGATTGGACCTGTGAGTAATGGCATTAATGGGGTACTCCACATTCCCCAGATTTCCAAAATTGGAACATCACCACTAAATGCAGTTTAAGTTTATACCTAGGACACTAAAAACTTTAGCCACCCCCTTCTAACACATGATAAAAAGGGTTGGATATGCCATAAGGGCAACAGGGTTGGGACAATCATACAGATCCTAGCTTAAGTAAGGACCAAAGTTGCATGCTATGAACTGCTCAAACACCAGGGTTCTATCCTTAAGCACCATGGGTCACTGCCCACGGACAACAACTGGCCCTATGGGTGAGGGGGATTTTACCTCTCTGCAGGTGGTGTATTCTAAAGCCCCCACTGGGAAGGCCGGATCTAGCAGGGACCAGTGCTTTCAATGTGACTTGATTGTAAGCCCAGTTTCTGGATGGATCTGGGCGTAATGGTAATGAAGGGAGCACTCCACACTCCCCAGAGTTCTAGAACTAGGGCCTCACCATCAGATGCAGTTTAGTGTCATACCCAAGACATCCCCGTTTTTTGGTTTTTTTTTTTGGGGGGGGTATTATCCCTCTGCATGGGATACAGTCAGTGTATTCTAAATGATCTCAGTGTACAGTGTCAACCTCTTCACTCATACGCAGAAGATGGATATGAGGTTATTAGGTGCTGAAATAAAATAAATGTAGATTACAGAATTTGAACCGAGATACCACATGGACGGCAGAGAGAGGGAGACAGAATTTGGTCGGTCCTGAACGAGCGAAAGCAATGTCTTTTTTCAATGTTCCTAATTCTGATCGATCTTGACATGTTCAGTACAAAATACTTTCAAAGAAAAATATAAAAATGATTGTGGCAATAATAATAATAACATCTTTAATAAAATAAACATAATTAAGATATGTTGGGGGCAGGGCATGTATTATAAATAATAATTATCATTTGAGCTAAATAAATCAGTTCTGGTAAACATCTATCTATCTATCCACTAAGTGAATTGGGTAAATATCAAATATCAATTGAGATTTATTTATCATTCTATATGTGTCTATCTAATTCTATCAAGATACATTCTGTTTCTTTCTATCTCTCTCACTAACTTTCCCATTCTATCTATCTAATCATCTATCTGTCTGTCTGTCTGTCTCTCTCTCTCTCTATATATATATATATATATATATCATTTTTCCCATTCTATCTCTCTATCTATATCTATATCTATCTATATATTATATCCTATTCTATCTCTACATATCTTTCTTTTCTCATTCTATCTATATCTCTCTTATTCTATGTCTTTCTATGTCTCTTTCTCATTCCATATCTCTATATCTCTCTCTCTCTCATTCCATATCTCTTTCTTTCTCTCTCATTCCATATATCTCTCTCTCTCATATTCCATATCTCTCTCTCTCTAATCTATCTCTTTCCATATCTCTCTCTCTTTCCATATCTCTCTCTCTTTCATTCCATATATATATATATATATATCATTCCATATCTCTCTCTCTCATCTCATATCCTCTCTCTCTTCCATATCTCTCTCTTCTCTCTCTTTCCATATCTCTCTCTCTCTCTCTCTCTTTCCATATCTCTCTCTCTCTCTCATTCCATATCTCTCTCATTCCAATATCTCTCTCTTCCATATCTCTCTCTCTCTCTCTCTCTCTCTTCCATATCTCCTCTCTCTCTCTCTCTCTTTCTATCTCTCTCTCTATCTCTCTATCTCTTTCCATATCTCTCTCTCTCTCTCACTTTCTATTTCTTATTCTATCTCTCTTTTCCCATTCTATCTATTTCTCTTTCCCCATTTCCTCTATTATCTTCTATCTATCTCTCTTTCCCATTTCTGCCCACATATATCTAATTTTCCCATTCAGTTTCTTGTGCTATCTCTCTAGCAATAAAAAAAAATGTTTGTCTTAGAAAAGCAGGCAGGTTGTTATGAAGGTTAAAAAATAATATTAAATAGAGAATTTCTCCATACACACACACACACACAGGCTACAGATGTTTACTAACAGAAAACTGACAGAGACCCTGGATACACAACCCACAGAGATGAAAAATAAAATACAGCAAAAAATCAAAAGCAAAAAAAAAAATGTCATTGAAGGACTGCAGTTAGAATTCCCCAGAGTGGTCCTTACCCCTCAGCAGGTTGAATTTAAACGCTGCCACTTCCAACAAATATGGTCCGTGTCAACATAATGACATCTCACTCACAGGTCTCTATTACTTTATTACAAATATATATATATATATATGAGGGGTGTTGTATATTTGTATTTGTACAAGAATAAGAGAGCCAAGGACATTTGGCAAATTTGTTATTTCTAATACAAAATATTCAGGTTAACAAGAAAACATTCTAATCAAGTGATGACTAATAATGTAATATAGTTATTTACTAAGCTTAGCTTAGATGTGGCACAAGGCCAGATGAATGGGGGATGGGTATGAAACTCATAATGATCACCTAATCTATCTTGCTAACTATTACACTATGTGAGGTAGCCTGAATGAAATACACAAATACTACAAGATTTGAATAATATATATATTTACCAAATAGAGCAGGATGTGACATAAGGTCAATTTTTAAGCGGAGTTAAACAGGTTTGAATTCAGATTTTCCTTCTCCTAGACTGAACCAAGGTTAATCCTATAATTTACCCATAGCTGAGGACACACACATGTCATAGAGGAATCATTCACACCCACAATTGTGGAGAATAATATCATCATATTCATATTAAATTTTAAAGTTTTTAAGTAATTATTTCTATTTAATAAAATCATTGTTATATTTTCATGTAACTAATAATAATATTTTTAGTAAACAATTATAAGTCTCGTCGTGCCTAAAGTCTATCAGCCAATCAGAAGAGAGTCTATCCCCTTTTCACTACCAAGGAGATTGTTTTTTTGGCATCTGATGTGTGCCACATACCATCAGCTCCTTACTTTAACAGCACAGATCCCTGTGTTACTCATACGCTGAGTTGGCGAGGAACGGAATCGAACTAGAAACCATGTGGATTCTAGTCAACGCTCTACCGACTAAAGCTAACTGGCCCTACAATTATAGTATCAAGTAATTATTCTTAATATAAATAACTTATAATTATATGGTATCAAGTGTTCTTATCTCATACAAATAATTTGCCCGCATTTGTAAGGTTTCAAGTATTCCTATTTAATACTAATAATTATATGGTTTAAAGTAATTATTTCTAATTAATAAATCTCATTTGTTTGGACACAGTAATATGGTTTCATTTAACTAATAATATCCTTTGAAACAATTATAGCTTCAAGTATATTCTTAATACAAATAATTTATACAGTTATATGGTTTCAAGTAACTAATAATAATCCTTTGTAAACAATTATAGCATCAAGTAACTATTCTTAATACAAATAATTTATACACAGTTATATGGTTTCAAGTAACTAATAATAATCCTTTGTAAATAATTATAGTGTCAAGTAACTATTATCAATACAAATAATTTAGTTATACGGTTTCATGTATTCCTATCTAATACAAATAATTTGCAAACATATCTATTTGACTAATAGATTGGACCCTAACCTATGCTACCACTCTTGGTTAGAGCAGATCAGAGAGTAATAGCAATGACCTCCAGATCTGTAGCTTCACCATCAGGTGCAGATATTATACTATTGTACAAATTATACTAGAAGTCATATCTAAAACACCACTTTTTGAAGGGACTGTATCCCCCAACAGAGGAGTGTCTTACTCCTCTGCAGGGGGATACAGTATATCCTAAGCCCTGCTGACAGGGTGGTGCCACAATTAAGTGCATGCATTTTATTTAAGGCAACACTTCAATTTGCCTTCCTTATTATAGTGTAAGGATTAGTTGCTTGGTTGGACTTTACGGCATGTCAACCCTTGTTGGGTTATTTTATGCCAAAGACGTTTTGTTTTATTCATTCTTGATGGGTATTGAAAATTATTTTTTAACTCAATTTTTTTAATACTCATTTTTACTATTTAACCAATAGATTGGACCCTCACGGTACTACCACTCCATAGTGAAAAGGTTATTGTTGTAGGAAATAACATAGCAATACAAGTTCAAATCCTGGATCAGGCTGTTTACATTTCACTATTTTCCCTCCAGCTATGGGTAAAATAATAGGACAGACTGGGGTTTTTTAAGCCTTGGCATGGCAACTGGTCGAGAAGGAAAACTCTGAATTCTAACCTGTTAAACTCTGATTAAAAATTGACCATGTGTCACATCCTGCATGTCCAGAGGGGTTGGTCAGTTGGGTTTTACGGCATGTCAACCTTTGAGTTATTTCATGCTGAAAATGTTTTAGTTTTATTCCTTCTTGATGGGCATTCAAATTTTTTTTCTTTTTTAAACTCATTTTTTATCTATTTAACACTTAGATGGGACCTTAACAGGTACTAACATTCTGGGTAAAAATGGTCCTAGGAGTAATGGCTATGAAGGGGTAATTCACATTCCCTGGAGGTTCAAAATTGGAACCTCACCACTATATGCTGTTCAGCATCCTACCAAGGACACTAAGACCCTCAGCCTCCCCCTGCTAACACATACATAATAAAAAGGGTTGGGATTTGCCATAAGGGCAATAGGGTCAGGACAATCATAGAGGTAGGTTCTAGGGTTAGCCAATTGATCAGATGAGGCCTCTCCTACCGCCTGTCTGGCTGTGGAGTGGTTGGGTAAATACATATTATTTTGGTTGGTTGTTTGGTTGGGTTTTACGGAATGTCAACCAATTGGGTCATTTTATGCTGAAGATGTTGTTTTATTTGTTCTTGATGGGTACTCAATTAGTTTTAAAGACATGATGGGACCTAACAGGTACTACCACTCCAGGTCAGAGTGGACCTGGGAACAATGGTGATGAAGGGGTACTCCACATTCCCCAGACCTCCTGAACTGGAACCTCACCATCAGATAGAGTTTAACAACATACCCAGGACACTAAGACTCTCAGCCACCACCTTCTAGTACCCATATGATAAAAAGGTTTGGGGCTTGCCATGAGGGCAATAGGGTTGGGACAATCATATAGGTGCTAGGGCTTGACGTAACCAGGCAATTGATCGGGGGAGGCCTCTCCGACTGCCCGTCTAGCCTAAGTAAGGACCAAAGTGGAGTGTTGCATGTCAGACTGCTTATCCATCAGGATTCTGTCTTTAAGCATCACGGGTCACCCCCCACAGCCAACAAGTGACCCCATTGGGGTGTCTTACCCCTCTAAATAGGTGCAGTTGGTGTATTCTAAAGTCCCAGCCAACAGAGTTGATATTTTGGCCAAGATGAATCCCGTTTGTTTTTTTTATTAAAAGACATTATCTTATGAAGCACCAAACACTTTTTATAGAACCCACTGTTGGGTTGGTTGGTTAGCTGGCTGGCTGGCTGGATTTTATGGAATGTCAACTCTAGTTGGGTTATTTTATGTTGAAGAGTTTAATGTTATACTCAGGACATTAAGACTCTCAGCCACCGCCTTCTAGTACCCATATGATAAAAAGAGTTGTGGCTTGCAATAAAGGCAACAGAGTTGGGACAATCATATAGGTGCTAGGGATTGAGGTATTGGGTAAAATGTATTTATCCCACTTATGAGGGTGTGACACAAGGACATTTTTATTTGGGCCTACCCACAAGCCGAGACTGATAAGAGGTAGTTGCAAAAAATGCTGTAATCCCATCAGCATTCCTCCTCAAGGGGTGCACCTCAGGCACTGAGCAATAAACCCAGCCCTGTCCCTTTAAATTAAGGGGGCAGGTTTTGCCTGAGGTGATAGCCCCCTGGGATCAACGCTGTTAACTCTTAACATCCTATACCACCTCATTCCACCCGGACAGAAATCACATTCATTTTCCTAATCTACCCCAAATGATAGACATTGTTTAAATGTAATATTAAACATATTTAGAAGTCTTTGATGTAAGGGAAATAACAGGTAACTTTAAATGCAAAGGCCATTTTTTTTTTTTTTTTTTTTGATAGATCATTATAGGAATTGGGCTCTGGACTTAGAAAATTCTCAACAAGATGTTAAGAGTTAATATTACTTATCCGGTCCAGTGGCCGAAGCTCACTGGACCCCCGCACAAGGGTCAGGTATTAGATAAGTATGGTAATGGTGAATCCCATTTTCTTTCTTTTTTTTTTAAAATAAGTTTTTCATTAAAAAAAAAAAAAACCACAATATTATCTTGTGAAGCACTGAACACTTTCTGTAGAATCCACTTCTGGGTCTTTTTAGTCTTGGAGCAACAAGAGGGACACTTTCAAATGCCCATTTGGGGGACTAGCTAATTTAAACAAACCTAACATGTACTACAAGTTTAAGTGATCAGCCCTTATTCAGCCACTCCCTTCCCCTCCTTCAACTAAAACAAGGGGCTTTGGGGGGGAGAGAGAAGGGGTTAGTTAGTGATGTAGACTAACTGGCCATCTGGTTAGCTGTTTTTTTCAGCTGTTGACTATCATTAATTGATTGACAGTGGAAGCAAAACAAACAAGCAGCAGGTGTTTGTGGGTGGGGGATGCAGAGGGTGGAGGGGGTCATAAGTGAGGATACAACTGTCAACTTTTACCTTCAGGGTGGCCTATTTAGATATTTACAACACAAATAACATTATGGTCAAGCTTCTGCACCCATGGGTAGTCCTGGCTTTTAATTGCCTGAGAGGCAATTGTATTAAGTTCATTGGATACATTACATTTTAAGAAACACAGTTAATTAAAGTTAATCATAATAGTTAATCAAATATGAAATTTCCAAAAAAAGAAAAAAAAATTGAGTCCTGAAAATAGATATATAATGAAGTTGGTTGGTTGGTTGGATTTTACGACATGTCAACCCTTGTTGGGTTATTTTATGCCAAAGATGTTTTGTTTTATTCATTCTTGTTGGGTATTCAATTTTTAAAAACTCTTTTTTCTATTTAACCCATAGATGGGACCCTAACAGGTACTACCACTCCAGGTCAGGGTGAACCTGGGAATAATGGTGATAAACAGGTACTCAACACTCCCAAGAGATTCAGAATTGAAACTTCTCCTCTAGATGCAGTTTAATATCATACACAGAACACTAAGACCCTCAGCCACTGCCTTCTAGCACATATATAATAAAAAGGGTTGGGGGCTTGCCATAAGGGCAATAGCATCAGGACAATCATATAGGTGCTAGGTCTTGACGTGATCAGCCTATTAATCAGAAGGGGTCTCTTGAACCACCTGTCAAGTAAGGGCCTAAATGGGTGTTGCATGTCATGGATTGCTCAGCCACCAAGAATCCATTCTTAAACATCACGGGTCACCACCCATGACCAACAGGTGACCCCATTGGGGAGATTTTACCCCTCC
The DNA here is from genome assembly GCA_023376005.1 of Doryteuthis pealeii. Lineage (NCBI taxonomy): Eukaryota > Metazoa > Mollusca > Cephalopoda > Myopsida > Loliginidae > Doryteuthis > Doryteuthis pealeii. Next base: position 22,909,100 of record CM042150.1, on the reverse strand, counting down.
CCAGAGGCACAGTTGGTGTATTCTACAGCCCCAGATAACAGGGTAATATAATAAAGTTAATAATAATACTTAATCAAATATGATTTTTTTTTTTAAATAAAAGAAGATAAATTATGATCCTGACAAAATATATAATGAAGTCATCTTGAAAAAAATTATTCAAACCATTAAACTTCGAGTTGCTTTTGTTATACACAGAACATTTCAACTGATATATTTTTTTTACCTTCTTCAAGTTTAATAAGATGCATTTTTTTACCTTCTTCAGGTGTAATAAGATGTTTTGTGTAGCATTATCCTTAGTCTTTCTAATTCTAATTCTTAGTCTTTCAATTAGAATTAGGATGATGGAGGATAATACTAGTTAAAATTATTAATGATAGTGATTATCACTATCAATAATAATTTTAACTAGTATTATCCTCCATCATCTTAATTCTAGTTGCATTATCATTAACAATTTTAACTAGTATTATCCTCCATCTTCCTAATGATAGTTGGATTATCAATAATAATTTTGACTAGTATTATCCTTCATCTTCGTAACTCTAGTTACTTAGTTGTTTTCTTTATTTTAGTTGCTTTTTTTCTTTTCACTTTGAAAATTTTGGCATCTGTGTAAATCAAAATGTTGATGTGTCTGTTGAATAAATCCTACCTGTGATATAATAGGCAATCGAGAAAAGAAATTTAATGAAATGTAGTAAACTTATCCAAATTAGAAAGTTTGAATAGCAGACCACAAAGTCTACCATCCAGTGTTTATGGTTTATGGCATGTCAACCGTTGGTGAGTCATTTTATGCTGAAAACTTTTTTGTTTTATTCATTCTTGATAGGTATTCAATTATTTTTTTAAAAACTCAACCCTTTTTTAAACACACTTTTTAAACTCCTGTTCTTCAATTCAACCTATAGATGGAACCCTAACAGGTACTACCACTCCAGGTCAGAGTGGATCTAAGAGTAATGATGATGAATGGGTACTCCACATTCCCCAGAGCTCCAGAATTGGAACTTCACCATCAGATAGTGTTTAACATCATAACCAAGACACTAAAACCCTCAGCCACTGCCTTCTAGCACATGTATGATAAGGGTTGGGGTTTGCCATTAGGGTAATAAGGTTGGGACAATGCTAGGTCTTGACGTAACCAACCAATTGATTGGAGGGTACCTCTCCAACTGCCGTCTAGCCTAAGTAAGGGCCAAAGTGGAGTGTTGCATGTCATGGACTGGACTAGATTTGGAAAAGATAAAACTTAGAGGGTAAAAAATCTCTAGGACAAAAATATTTTAAAAAACAACTAAACATCATTTTTGGCAGATACAGAATGTAAAGGGGGTAGAGAAAATTGATGAACCGTAGATGGGACAAAGAAAAAAAAAAAAGTTTGAATAGCAGACCCCACAGTTCAACGGCCACTGCTCTATTAAGTTATGGCTAGATTTAGATAGGATGAATTAGTGGGTAAAAAATCTTCAGGATAAAAAAATAACTAAACATCATTTTTGCCAGATACACAACATAAAGGGGAGAGATAAATTGATAAACAGTACATGAGATGATGAAAAAAAAAGTTTGAATAGCAGACCCCACCGTTCAACGGCCACTGCTCTATTAAGTTATGACCAGATTTAGATAGGATGAATTAGTGGGTAAAAAATCTTCAGGATAAAAAAAATAACTAAACATCATTTTTGCCAGATACACAACATAAAGGGGAGAGATAAATTGATAAACAGTACATGAGATGAAGAGAAAAAAAGTTTGAATAGCAGACTCCACAGGTTAGAGTCCAGTGCTGTAACCATTAAGTTATGACTAGATTTGGATAAGACAAATTAGAGGCTAAAAAAAATAATATAAACATTATTTTTGTGAGATACAGAATGTAAAGAATGAAGAGATAAATTGATAAGATGTACATGAGATGAAAAAACAAAAAAAAAAAAAACAAAGTTAGTGAAATCCAAGACAAACCAAAGGACGTATTTTCACCATTTTCTGAAACTTAAGTCTTTAATATTACAGCCCCAGAAGAATCAACAGATCTCTGTTCAATATAAACTTTAAAGAAGAGATGGCCAGATTAAGGAAAGGAACCAGGTTGACAAAACCAGGAAAAAACAGGAGTTAAAGAAATTCCTCAAGGCTCTCTCTGTTCCAATTCCAAAAAATTTTAAGGGCTCTGGCTTAGGCCCAAAATTCACACCACATGTCAACTTCTAAACAAGAATTCCAACCTGAAGCAATTTATTCTCCTCACAAGTATATCAGGGGGGGGGGGCGAGTGTAAAGAGGGGTTGCCCCTATAGGGGTCATGAAAAAGAGGAGGGGGAAAAAAAGGGATTGATTGCATAAGGAATTAAACAATCACAAGTAATGTCTTAGTTAATACACATTATGTTGGGGTTAAAAAGTTTGAGAGTGGTACCCCCACCCCATCTCCAGATAGATAATGTTTATTTTACTTTCTTTTGGTTCTGTTTGCAACAGTTAAGATACAGACATGCATCCACCCTTCCCGTAAAATAAAAAGAGAAATGTGTCTCTTTAACTCAACAACTGTTTGCGTTTGAGCAAAGTACCCCAAGTAGAAAAGAGGTAAACTATTTATCAAAGGGGTAAACATATTAAAATTAAAATAAAATTTAGAAAAAAAAAAAAAAAAGAAAAAAAAAGAAAGAATTTTACATCTTTAAGTTTGTTTCATTTTCTTCTAAAAAGAATAACGAAATTTTACAAAAAAAAAAAATTAAATAAAATAAAATTAAAATAAAAAAACTAATGAATAAAATTTTTTTTTTTAAATACCTTAAAAAAAAAAAAAAAAAAAAAAAAAAAAAAAAAAAAAGAGTTTATGATAAAACCAGATTCAGAAGAATTCGTACAAAATTCAAAGAATGAAGATCTGAAACGTTTATCTAGTAACAAAATAAAGCTTAACTGTGCCTGACATTTTTTCTTTTTAAACCTTTGAAACTTACAGGAGACAGAAAACCAGATCCTATCTAATCATAATATTTAATAGAACCATCTGCTTTGGTGGACATGTGGAAGATACATTAAAAAGACTAACTAAGTATATAGGCCCTTTGCCAGGTGTAAGTATTTAAGCTTTAATGTAATAAAATATCTAAAATTAGAAAAACTAACTAAATTAAATAAGAATGCATTTAAAGATATTACACTTATTTTAATTAGGTTTCTATATAAAATCATTCATTGGATTGATTTTAATACATTGGAGAATAAAACAATAATATTAGAGATCAATAACACTAAGTAATTATTTATTAAATACAGATTTGCTAAAACCAGTATGCAAATTAACCACACCATATATTATTTAAAATTTATTTCTTAGTGATATATAAGACACATTGCCAGTTTTTAAATGCACTAATAACATGGGCTGCTTTGAGGTAAATCTAACTCAGATTTTCATAGAAACATCATTAATAAATAAGATTTATTCTATGCATTAATGATTTTGACAATAAATTAAATACTCATTGATAAACTTACGCAACTCATGAGAGTATTGTGATGTAAGCAATAACATAGTTTCAGTTAGAGAGAGAGACAAACATCGAATCTTTATTATAATAAGACATTTTAAAAAAAGGGTCTGTTTCAAGTCACTAACCCATTTGATCATTTTGTGAATTTATCTTGTTTAAAACTTTTTACAACATCCAAAATAGTTCTACAGAAGACAGTAAAAAACATTTTTTGATGGAATCAAAATTTAAATACAAGAGGGACATATGGATCACAACTTCACCATAGGAATATCAGATAAAAAGATTAAAAAAACTCATTAAAATCTTAATAGCAAAAATTGCTAAGAAAAAAATAATGGCTGAAAAAATAAGATGACTTGGGAAGTTTTCTCCCTCCCGAATCAAAACTAAACAACACAAGCCTGAATAAGGAGAAAATACCGGAATAAAACATTTATGTATCAATCTATTTTAGTCATATCTATCTTATCTGTGCATATTTATCTATCTATACCTCTCTCTCTCTCTCTCTCTCTCTACCTATACCTTTCTATCTCTCTCTCTCTCTCTACTCCTTTCTATCTCTCTCTCTCTCTCTCTCTCTCTACCTATACCTTTCTCTCTCTCTCTACCTATACTTTCTCTCTCTCTCTCTCTACCTACCTATACCTTCTATCTCTCTCTCCAGTTCTCTCTCTCTGCCTACCTATACCTTTCTCTCTCTCTATCTATACATTTCTCACACTCTCTTTCTCTCTCTAACTTTCTCTCTCTACCTTTCTCACTCTCTCTCTCTCTCCATCTATACCTTTCTCACTCTCTCTCTCATCTCTCACTCTCTCTCTCACTCTCTCTCTCATCTACCTTTCTCACTCTCTCTCTCTCTCCCTTTCTCTACCTTTCTCACTCTCTCTCTCTCTTTCTCACTCTCTCTCTCATCTAGACCTTTCTCACTCTCTCTCTCATCTATTTCTCACTCTCTCTCTCTCTCCATCTAGGGGATGAGATTATACCGTGGCATCCTTAAAAAACAAACCATGTCCACAGAAATATTTGTCTTCCACTTAAAAAAAATTAAATTAAATTTTTAAAAATTATCTTTTATCTAAAAAGAAAAATGAAATAAAATGAAATACAGAAAGAAAATGAGAAAATTAATTCATCACAAAAATTTAAGTGGCGAGTTTATTGGCCGACGCTGCAGTGTTTCGATCTATTAATTAGATCATCTTCAGGGCATTTGTTGTATATAGATGATAAGAAATTATTTATCACAGAATTAGTATTATGTGTTATTTTTTCAAATATTTGTGCATTTTTTTTAAATTTTTTTTTTTTTTTTTGTGAAGGATGATGAACCTTATTCTTCTTTGAAGAATAGCTTTTCTCGTTATTCTGTGATAAATAATTTCTTATCACCTTTACCAATAAATGCCCTGAAGATGATCTAATTAATAGATCGAAACACTGCAGCGTCGGCCAATAAACTCGCCACTTAACCCATTTAAACCTGTGTTTTTTCATTTTTCTTAATATACTACATACCGTCGGATTCACTTCCTTTCTTCACATATATATGTATATATATGTATATATATATTAAAAGCAGGAGAGACTGCAGTAGAAATACTTCCCATATTTTAAATTGTCAACTGTGTGGTGCTATCATACTCTTCCTTCTCACTCTATTGACATTATCAAAACAGAAACAGCAATAAGAAATGTTTACTTAAATAATGGGAGAAACATCTGAATAAAAATGGGAAGTTACAAAGATATAAATATGAGTTTTGTCAGCTTCCTTTGTCATCCCGAGATCAAGAGACAACAAGTACGACAATGTAACAAAAGATTTGAAAAGCAGGAAAAATCTGTTTACTCACATCGAATTCTTTAGGTTCAAACATATGATGTAGCACGACTGTTTTCTCTCGCTTGAAGCGAGCTCCACGTAATGGTTCAGGACGCCAGTCAAATAATCTAAAAATGAATAAAATGATGAACGTATATTCATTTGGTTTTATTACTGGAAACATTTTTTTTTCATTAATATATGGACAGAAAATAAAAATTCTAATATATTGAATGATGGAACCCTAACCACTCTGGGTCAGGTGAACCTGGAGGTAATGGTGATGCAGGGGTACTCAACACCCCCAGAGCACTAGAATTGGAACTTCACTGTTAGATGCAGTTTAATGTCACAGCCAGGACAATAAGACACTCAGCCACTGCCTTCTAGCACATATATGATAAAAATGGTTGATGGGTTGCATAAAGGGCAATAGGGTCTGGACAATCATATAGAAGCTAAAGCTTGATGTGACCAGGCAATTGATCTGACCACCAGTCTAGCCTAAGTAAGCGCCAAACTAGAGTATTGTATGTTATGGACTGCTCAGCCACCAAGATTCCATTCTTAAACATCTCAGGTCACCACCCACAGCCAACAGGTAGCCCTATTGAGGGCATTTTACCCCTCTGCCGAGGTGTGTTGGTTTATTCTATAGCTCCAGCAGAGCAGGACGCTGAAAATGTTGTAATTTTATATAACTTATTTCATACCTTTCCCAAGGGTATTAGTCTGAAACTGAAAGTAATAGCATGACAGCTGTTGTTGTCCTGACAGCATTCACCCTGGGTCGGTATCCCAAACAAACGAGATAGTGAATTCATGAAAAGAATAACAAGGGAATAGAAAATTCACAAGCAGTCCCCAAACCCGCATGTATATCCTGGTCAGGAAGGAGATACCCCAGTTTGCTGTAGATTTTCGACAGATGCAGTGACATGTACACCAAAAGCCTTCCATTCTTGATGATGATGGAGACAAATCCCCTTTGAATTTTCACCAGAATCCCTTTAGCTGGGTTGTGGCCCTAATAGCACTGGTGTCAGACCAATCTGCCCTGGGAGGCCTGTCACTACTCATAAGGTTTTCTGGACTTTGAATATCAGCTCAAACCTTGCTAAACATTAAAAAAGCCAAGCAATGTTTCCCACCAGAAGTAACAGAAAACTTTTTTCATGAAAGCCTGCTGGCTGGCTTGGCTTGGATTTTATAGCATGTCAATGCTTGTAGGGTTATTTTATGCTGAAGATGTTTTGTTTTATTCATTCTTATTGGTATTGAATTTTTTTTGAATTCAATTTTTTTGTAAACTCATTTTTTGATTTATTTAACCCATAATTAGGACCCTAAAAGGTACTACCACTCCAGGTCAGGGTTGACCAGGGAGCAATAGCAATGCAGGGGTACTCCATATTTCCCTGAGTTCCAAATTGGAACTTCAACACGATGCAGTTTAATTGTCATGCTCTGGACACTAAAACCCTCAGCTACTGCCTTCTAGCACATATATGATAAAAAAAGGTTGGGGGGGTTGCCATGAGGGCAGTAGGGTTGGGATAATCATATAGATGCTAGGGCTTGACTAGCTGATTGATCAGAGAGATCTCTCCGACTGTCTAGCCAAAGTGGAGTGTTGCAAGTCATGGACTGCTCAGGCACCAGAGTTCCATCCTTAAGTATCACGGGTTGCCACCCACAGCCTACAAGTGACCCCATTACAGAGGTGCAGTCATCATATTCTACAGCCCAGTCAATAGGGTAGTGAAAACATGCTGTTAAATTGGTGGGAAACATTGCTTGACATTGCCTACATCTGACTGATGTGAAATGACACAGAATTCTGCAAGCTGGTACCAAAAACCCAGGGAGGTTGCGAATCATACCTCAGCACCAGTACGACTAGCCATGAATCAAAAGGTTGTCCTGACAAGTGTGGAAGTCTTATGTGAGCTGCTACCACTGCAACAAAGTCTGTCACATAGCTCAGGAGTGTCTGAGGAAAAGAAGCCAGGACAAGATGTCAACTAAATACCCAAATGACAGTGACACTTGGTTAGAGCATATCCACATCGGCATCGCAGTCTTTGAAGACCATAGATTTCTCATGCCCTGAGGTCACATTTGAGCACAGCGCCTTCATTGACTTTGAAGGACAATGTTTGAAAAACAGTTTCAATCACAGATGTTACATGTGAAGGCCGATCCTGAAGATGTTGATGGTGTGCCGATGCTCTGTTGCTATTGCTTTCTCTTGGATCTCTTTGTTTCATGGTGTTGCGCTAGGTGACTTCAGACACAAATAGCCCACTATGGAGTGCCTGCTGCCACCGAAGGTGTTCCTGAGCCAAATTTTCCCTGCTGGCAGGGTTGATGCTATAGGATTTTAGATCATACTTGCAGACATCCTTAAATCACAGCTGGGGGCGACCAATCTGTCTCTTACCAGATGAATGTTCCGCATAGAGGAGGTCGTTTGGGATTTGCCCATCATCCATCTAGTGGACATGGCTCAGCCAGTGGAGATGATACCGTCTCACTAGAGAGAACAAGCTAGGAAGCAGTGGTTTCTCTAGAAATGCTGTGTTAGTTTTAAGATTATTGTGGGCATTTTTAGGCTGCAGTTGGGAGCACTTTACAGTGGAAATCCTTTGTGGCATAAAGTTTGATCCGTGTTGTGTAGTATCTAATAATGCTTTTCTGTTGGTCATGTGTCTTGAATCCTATGATCCTTGTGTGCCTCAGTGTTAAGCAGAATCCTTGGTTGTCAATCCGTTGGTCCATATTTAAGCACGAGCAACTGAACGCCTTTCCATGGAAGCCTTTAAATAGTAACCCAATTACGTATTCGAGTGTGATGATTAGCCAATTGAATCCACACAAGGCCACAAAGAGTCTATAAATTTAAGTTGTGACCTCCAGCACACCTTATATGACAAAAATTTCCAACAGTTAGTGATCTTCCAGGTGATGCCCAGTATACATCTTAGACATTAGAGCAGACTTTTTCAACCAGTGTGCCATGGCACACTAGTGCACCATGGGTGTGCCATGAGTGTTGAGGACGGTTGATCATCCTCTTATATCTTTATTCTATTACTTTAATATTTTTTGTTTTAATTAAATATTTTTTTGTGTTAATTATGCTACACATTTAATTAAATATTTCTTTGTGTTAATTATGCTACACATTTAATTAAATATTTTTTTGTGTTAATTATGTAGCACATTTTCACTATTCCTTTTCTTTTAAAATTTAAATGATAAAATAATTGTATGTTTATATACGGATGGTGTACCTCGATCAATTTATTGCCCAGCTCACTGTGCCGTGAGATGAAAAAGGTTGAAAAACTCTGCATTAAAGAGGACATAATTCAAGTATAAAAATAAATGATTGACATTCTTCCGTCTACTAAAGACGATGGTGTAGTGTCCACTTTTTAAAATTTTTTATCTGCAACTGCGTGAGTGGCTGAACAGACCAATTTTTATTTCTCTGAAAGTTTGAGATGAGGCTTGAAGATTAGTATTATCTGCGTTATTCGGACTATTGTCCCCATCTTCATTGTTACTTGTACAACGTTTCGGCCGATATGCCCTCTGGCTTTCTTCAGACCGGAGGGAATATCAGGAAACATTGTACAAGTAACAATGAAGATGGGGACAATAGTCCGAATAAAGCAGATAATACAGACCAATTTTTGAATGGCAATCTCTGGCACAGTTACTGCAAACAGTGATGCTTGCTGGAGTTGCTGTTGTCTCTCCTTCCTTTTGGCTCTCTTTTCTGAAGCGGCTTCTTTCCTCTCTTTTTCATTCCTTGTTTGACGAGGAGGCACCAGGTCGCACAGTCTTCTGCACAAGCCTCCCATGTGGGTATGTGGCATGTCTTCATGTCCCTCTAGCAGACATCTTTAAAGCACAGTCATGGTCTCCCTACCAGTCAGGTGCCCTCTACTAATTCACCATACAGTAGGTCTTTGGGGGATGCAGCCTTTATCCATCCTCCTGATGTGACGAAGCCAACACAGGCATCTCTCACAGATGATGGCAGGCATGCTGTTCATGTTTGCTCATTCCAGCACATCTGTGTTGGGCACTTTGTCCTGCCAGTGTATGCGTAGAATGTGGCATAGGCATTTGAGGTGGAAATTGTCCAGTTTCCTCACGTGGCATGAGTATGTGATCCAGGCTTTGCTACTGTATAGGAGAGTACTGAGAACAGTTTTTTTTGTTTTTTTTTTCTTATAAAATTAAATAAAAAGGTAACAAAAACAAAAATCTCTACTCACTTTTCTTGCTTTTCTTTGATTTTCTTTTTTTCTTTGTTGGATAATTTTCTCTTTTTTTTCGATGGATCAAATTCTCCTTTCATTTGAAATCTTGCCATCTCAACTTTAATTTTTTTGCCTCGAACATCATAACCATCAAGGATCTGTAGGGCTAAACTCACAGATTCAGACTGAAATGGTAAGATGAAAAACAAAAAAAATTACAAAAATATACATCTTATTATAATGGAGATTGTGTGTAACTGAAACTATATCACTACTCAAGTCACAATTCCTGAATATTCTTTAAAATTCTTTAATGCCTGAACAAGAATTATATACTTCCACATGTTTTTTTTTTTTTACATTACGTATAAGGTGTTTGTTATCATACTTAACTCTTTGCTTACTTTAGCCTAGATAGTGAACTTTGAAATATCCCATCATCATTCAGGTAAAAATACTTATAAGAATTGTGCGTATTCCTTTATAAACCAACACTAAGTCCTTATAATGCATTAGTGCATCCATGGATACACTAACACTGAATATTCGGTAAGGAAAGACAACACATCTCACATGATCAATAAATATATGTATCTTTAATAAATATAACATAAAAACATAATATATGATAATCAGGGTTAGTACCATATAACAATGTTACATGGAAATATAAAACTTCAAAATGTCCGTAAACTAACATGTATGTAAAAATGGAATTGGAATTGAATCCGACAATATGAGAAAGAATGAATAAAGAAAAGAAAGTACAGAATGGATAATAAAAGATGAATTTAATCAATATCACTTACACATGTGTTTCGATCAGTTTATCTTTGTGTACATGATTCAAAGTATTATTATCATTAAATAAACAAATGAAATGAAATAATAATAATAGAAAAATGTAAAAATATTTTGTACACAGAGAAAATTCGACCTTCATCAGAGTGATTAAATTCATCTTTTATAATCCATTCAGTACTTTCTTTTCTTTATTCATTCTTCCTCCCTAACATGTATATATAGAAATAGGAAAAACAAAGTGTTCGACAAAAGATGAATTTATTATGTCAATGTTTAAATGTTTCGGTTTATGTAAAACCTTCTTCAGAACAATATGAGAAAAGAAAAGAAAAAGATTTTTTGTTGTTCAAAAGGTGATGGATGTTTTTGAACAACTTGAGTAGAAAATATGTATAGAGAAAAACGCTCATAAGCTTTCATTGATCAGCGTTCAAATTAAAAGTTCATGATGTGATTGGTACACATGAAAATGAAAGTCAAGATGTGATTGGGACATGATTGGTACACATGAAAATGAAAGTCAAATGTGATTGGGACATGATTGGTACACATGAAAATGAAAGTCAAAATGTGATTGGGACATGATTGGTACACATGAAAATGAAAGTCAAGATGTGATTGGGACATGATTGGTACACAAGATGTTGAAAATGTGTGACATATTTCTTACAGATACCATTGTTTAAAAGACGAGAAAAGTATTAATTGTCAAAAACATCCATCACCTTTTGAACAACAAAAAATCTTTTTCTCTTCTTTTTATCCTATTGTCCTGAAGAAGCTTATACATAAACTGAAACGTTTACATGGACATAATACATTCATCTTTTTTGGAACACTGTTTTTCCTATTTCTGTATACTGTTGGATTCAATTCCATATTTTACCCCAAACTAGCATGTACGAAAATTAAAATCTGCACACTATAATGGTAAAACATATTTTTGATGTGAATAGTTAACATTTGTTACATCACCCACATTCTACTATGGACCAGTAGGGGTTAGACGGCTTTAGTTGTTTCCTCAGATCATAAATAAAAACCCAATAATCTATTAAGAAAATTTAGTGCGTCCCATGACACACTAAATGAAACAGTTATCACCATCACTGTGTGTATATAACAATAAAGATGAGGACAATTGTCCGAATAATCTAAATAATCCAAAATATATTTTCTTACCTTGATATAACAACATAATCCATCTCCCTTTGGTTGTCCATTTTCATCTTTGTACAATTTCAATTTGGGGGTCCTTTTCTTTGGGTCAAACATGACAAGTCCACACTTTTTCATCAATTCTGTAAACTCTTCATCCGTGATGTCAAGTGGAAGGTTCGACACGTATACATTAAGATTATGTTTATCCTCCACTTCAAACCAACCTGAAAATAAAACAGAAGACATTATATTGTGTGTATTGCTGTATAACAAACACTAAGTCCTTATAATGCATTAGTTCACCCATGGATACTCTAACACTGAACATTCGGTAAGGAAAGACAAACAACAACTCGCATGAACAAGGATTTTAACAAATTTCTGATAACCTCGCTCCGCAACAGATTTTTATCATCAAAAATACTCTGCGTCTTTTACTTACTAAAGAAAGAAAACATTCAAATCTGTGATAGCCTATATGGATATATATATAAAAAATGTTGTTCTGGTTCCAACGGGAGAAAATTTAATATAAAGAAGAAGGTCCGCAAAATTTATTATGTTCTCAGAAAATTTTTTTATTCTTTTTATCTTACATACGCGACACATGTTTCTGATCTGTTGTCTTCTTTAGGCATTGAGTTTTATTTGGCAGAATATGTCCGATATTTGATAGGTTGTGTGTGTTTCTGCAACTTTTCTATTATAATGGATATATATATATGAGAAGTAAATACACAGCGATGTGTTTATGATATGGCTTTTTTTCTTTTTTTTTTAGCTGACAATTTTTGGGAGAATATGTGCTTAATTGAAGTCGTACCTAATTTTGAAAGTTAATTAATTAATAATTAATTAATTAGGCGGGCATACCTATTTAAATGTAAGGCTAAACAAATCGAGAAAAATCAATCTCTGTATGTACATTTCGGCCTATTAGGCCTCATCAGCAGAGCTATAGATAGGAAGACCGCCTTGTGCGTGATTAAAAAAAAACGACTGTCAAGCTGACAGGCGAGCTTCTTAACCCCTACACCAATATATATATATGTGTGATAACCTATATGGATAATATATGTGTGTGTGTGTATATATATATGTGTGTGTGTGTGTCTATATGTGTATATATATGTACATATATATATGTATAATGGCCCAAATGCAATGGGCAGGTTATACTGTGCATATGAGAGATGTTTGAATGCAAAAGCACCACTTATAAGAATTGTGCGTATTCATTTATAACCAACACTAAGTCCTTATCATGCATTAGTGCATCCATGGATACTCTAACACTGAACATTCGGTAAGGAAAAACAACACATCTCACATGATCAATAAACATATATCTTATTATAATGGAGATTGTGGGTTTGTCCGTCTGTAACCGAAACTATATTACTATACAAGTCACAATTCCCTTTGTTATTTACATCATATTCTCCATGATTTTATTTTATTTAAACCTCAATTATTAATAAAATTGTTTTACATCATTAAGACTGTTGACCATATCTACATACTAATAACATGCAATTGTATTTATATATACAACAAAATAGTGGTTTACAGTGTGAATGGGAAGGCTAATTTGCATATTGATCTTAAAAATTTGATTTTAATAAATATATGCTTAGTATTATTGATTTCTAATTGTTTGGTTTTATCTTATTGAATAATGAGCAAAAATCTCGGGGATAAATCTTAAAAGAAATCCATTAACAAGAAAAAATAACTGTCATTTTATTCTTTACTTCCTATTTTAATTAAATACTTAAATTAGGAAAATTTACCAATGAAAAACGGGAGTAATGGAAAATGATGGAAGAGTTAGTTTCAAAGTTGTTCTATTTTTCAATCATACCCCCTCTGTTCCAAATCTTTTTATCTAAATTCTTATTCAGTTTCATTAGCCTTTCTAATTTAATATGAGGGTGCATATATTTGCTAGTATCTTTAATAAATATACATAAAAACATAATATATGTGTTGAAACAGGTAAAAATTTAAGTTGTTAAGTCGGCGGGGCGGCCTAATGGCGGTATCAGCCAGACAGCGAGGGTGTCTATCCCATTTTCACTTGCACTAGACTAATGAGATTATTTTAGCATCTTAGGTTGAGAGCCACCCCTACTATCAGCTCTTACTCTACCGCACAGATCCCTGTGCTACTCATACACTGAGTTAGCCAGGGCCGGTATTGAACCCGGAACCTTGTGATTCCTAGGCTAAACCAGCCCTTGATGTGGTCAAAATGGTATAGTATGACACTAAACTAATAATGTAGCATAACGTATTATTATTACTAATCAACAAAAATCATGTAAGTGAACTAGCTTAAATTGTGATAAGATATATGAAAAATCTCAGTAAAAATAAATGGCCAGATTTTAAAAAGTTATCTCCCCTGTATTAAAATCATAATGAATAACCTCCCTTGTTGAGTGTCAGTAACCATCAACAAGTTTAGGAAAGTTAGATTTTATGTAGTTGTTTACTAAGCTTTGTTTAGTTGTGGCACAAGGCCAGATTTATGGTGCACCCAGGGAACCTTACTAGCAATAGTTTGCAAGTCTAGCTTTCTAAACATTACACAGAGCCAAGTTGAATGTGTTTCAGAATTAAACCTCTAGTGAATCGGATATTAAGTTGGTTGTTTTAATGGCATACCAACTTCTGTGGGTTATTTAATGCCAATTTTTTTTTTTTTAAATGATTTCTTTATAGAAATAATTTTCATTAACTTTCATGTGTATTGATAAATACTGGGGGTTAACACTCAGCCACTGACTTCTAGCACCCACATCATAAAAAGGGTTGGGTGTTAGCCATAAGGGCAATTTCAAGAATAGACTCGGGACAATCATATAATTGCTAAGGCTTGAAATTGACATGATTCTCCGAACCCCTATCTTGCCCAAATGTTCAAAGTAGAGAGTTGCATGTTACAGTACAGATCGCTCAGCCACTACATTCCTGTCCTCAGGCATTACGGGTCACGAGCTATGGCCAACAGGTGGCCCTATTGGTGGGTAGGGAGTCTTAACCATCTGCGGAGGTGCGGTTGGCATATTCTACAGTCACAGACAATAGGGCGGATTAATTCCTATGGTATCTGTTTAATCTAAATAATCTATCATCAAGGCAAAGATTTTTAATCTTTAAAACATTAACTTTTCATTATTTTTAACATGTTTTTAACTGATTGATTTTAACGGGTTGCCAACCTGTCTAGAGTTATGTCATGCCTAGAGATTAGTGAATCACATTTACTGTACATTTATATTTGGTTTGGTTTCTTTATTTAATGGCATATAAACCATTAGGGGTTATTTAATGCCAAAACCATCCTTGTAGAAGAACACTAGTGGTACTTTTTAACCTCTGAAGGGATGGTGTAGTTCATACCTTTCCCAAGGGTATTAATCCAAAAGTGAACATAATAGCACTATTGGAGTTTGAACTCGCACATTAGCCACTATATGCCATGGCGACTCCCCTACATTTATATTTACGTTTTTTATGAAGTTGTTTTTCATATAGTTATATGATATCAAGTATTTCGATCTAATAGTATTAATCATATACTATAAAGTAATTATTTCTATTCAATAATAATCATTTATTTGTACACAATTATATGGTTTCTAGTAACTATTAGGTTGAATTTGAAGCTATAATTGTTATATGCTGCTAAAATCAAACATTTCAAAACCAAGCACTTCAATCGGCCATTATTTTTGTAACAACCTAATAATAATAATCTTTAGTAAACAATTATAGCTTCAATGTTTGATTTTAGCAGCATATAACAATTATAGCTTCAAATAACTATTCTTAATACAAATAATTATATGGTTTCAGGTACTTATTTCCATATAATAATAGTCATTTGTTTGCACAGAATTATATGGTAGCTCAGTCAGTAGAGCGTTCGGCTAGAAACCAATAGGTTCCTAGTTCAAAACCAGCCCTCGCCAACTCAGCGTATGAGTAGCACAAAGATCTGTGCAGTAAAGTGAGGAGCTGATGGTAAAAAAACAATCTCCTTGGTCTAGCGCTAGTGAAAAGGGGATAGACTCCTTCACTATCTGGCGGATACCGACTTTAGGCCACCCCGACGACGACGATGAGAAAATAATTATAGCTTCAAGTAACTATTCTTAATACAAATAATTTAGTTATATAGCATCAAGTATGCCTATCAAATACAAATAATTTGCAAACAGAACTATTTGACCCATAGATGGAACAGGTACTAACCCTCTGGTTTGGTTTGGTTTGGTTTGTTTTATGGCATATCAACCTCAGTGGGTCATTTAATGCTGATAAAATTTTGAAATAAATCAATTCTTAATGGATAATACAATTTTTTTATAAATACATTTTTCTATTTAACCCATAGATGGGACCCTAACAGGTACTACCACTCCGGACCAGAGTGGACCAGGGAGCAATGGTAATGAAGGGGTGCTCCACATTCCCCAAACCTCCAAAACTGGAACCTCACCATCAGATAGAGTTTAACGTCATTCCAAGGACATGTAGATCCTTAGTCTACGCCTTCTAGCACCCATATGATAAGAAGGGGTTGGGGCTTGCCATAAGGGCAATAGGGTTGGGAAAATCATATAGGTGCTAGGGCTTGATGTGACCAGCCGATTGATCGGAGGGGGCCTCTCCGACCGCCCGTCTAGCCCAAGATAGGGCCAAAGTGGAGTATTGCATGTCATGAACTGCTCATCCACCTGGTTTGGTTTGGTTTGTTTTGTTTTACGGCATATCAACCTCAGTGGGTCATTTAATGCCGATAAAGTTTTGAAATAAATCAATTCTTAATGGATAATACAATTTTTTTATAAACTCATGTTTTCTATTTAACCCATAGATGGGACCCTAACAGGTACTACCACTCCAGGTCAGAGTGGACCAGGTAGCAATGGTGATAAAGGGGTGCTCCACATTCCCCAAACCTCCAAAACTGGAACCCCACCATCAGATAGAGTTTAACATCATTCCCAGGACATGTAGACCCTCAGTCACCGCGTTCTAGCACCCATATGATAAAAAGGGTTGGGGCTTGCCATAATAGCAATAGGGTTGGGAAAATCATATAGGTGCTAGGGCTTGACATGACCAGCCGATTGATAGAAGGGGCCTCTCCAACCGCCTGTCTAGCCCAAGATAGGTCCAAAGTGAAGTATTGCAAGTCATAAACTGCTCGTCCACCTGGGCTCTATCCTTAAGCATCATGGGTTGCCACCCATGGCCAACAGGTGGCCCATTGGAGGAGTCTTACCCCTCTGCAGAGGTGCAGTCGTTGCATTCTAACTGGTCCCTACCATCTGATACAGTTTAGTATCATACTTAAAATAACCCATGCAGTCAGCATATTCTAAGCCTCCCTAACAGGGCTACAAAATGTTGAAGGTGAGAGGAGATTAGATATCACAGTGCCATCATATTTGAAGTAATTTTCCTTCAGACAATCCCAGGCATCCCTACAAGTTGGTATTTACCCAACCCCTCCGTACAAGCAGGAACTAACACAAGGTCAATTTCTGAGTGGAGTTTTTAACAAGATTGAATTCAGAGTTCTCCTTCTCCTAGACCAGTTGCCATACTAAGGTTAAAGAGCACAGTCTGCCCTACTATTTACCCACAGCTGGAGGTAGGTAGAATAATTGGATTCATATCTTTCTCTGGGGTATGAGGCATCCCTACAAGTAAATAATAGAATCTTTATCGTTTTTTTTTTTGTTTTTTTTTTCTGTCAAGTTTGGTTTGTTTTGTTTTACAACCTCAGTGGGTCATTTAATGCCAATAAAGTTTTAAAATAAATTAATTCTTAATGGATAATCAAATTTTTTTATAAACATGTTTTCTATTTAACCCATAGATGGGACCCTAACAGGTACTACCAATCCAGGTCAGAGTGGACCAAGGAGCAATGGTGATGAAGGGGTGCTCCACATTCCCAAACCTCCAAAACTGGAACCTTACCATCAGATAGAATTTAACGTCATTCCAAGGACATGAAGAGCCTCAGCCACAGCCTTCTAGCACCTATATGATAAAAAGGATTGGATCTTGCCATGAGGGCAATAGGGCTGGGGCAATCATGTAGGTGCTAGGGCTTGACCTGACCAGCAGATTGATCAGAGCAGGTCTCTCTGACCGCCCGTCTAGTCCAAGTAAGGACCAAAGTGGAATATTTCAAGTCATGGACTGCTCAACCACCAAGATTCTATCCTTAAGCATCATGGGTCGTCACCCACAGCCAACAGGTGGCCACATTGGTGGAGTCTTACCCCTCTGCAGAAGTACAGTTGGTGCATCTAACATCCCTGCCGACAGGGCGGTTTTCTGTCAAGCTTTCTAACAATTTTTTTGATTTAAAAATCCAGGAAACTTGCTGGACCTATGGCTGCTGAATTCCCCAGAACTGGAGTTAAACTTTCAGAAAGTTTCCTTGATTTTTAAATAAAAACGGCTCTTGGAAAACATAAAATCAATTTTTTTGATGTTATTATCTTGAAAGGCATTAATAATGGCTTAACCAAAAAAGAGCTTTGATAATGGTTCAGAAAAGAATGGAAAGTCCTCGTGTTGTATATTGTACGAGCGGAAGTAGGATTTTCCGTTTAAACCAAAACAAAGAAAAGACGAAAAAAAATAACAAAGGACTTTTTTCCGTGTAAAGCGAATAAAGAAAATGCGTAGGCGGCTGATATACATAAAAAGGAGGTCAATAGCAGAGACAAGTCAGTTAGACGGCAGATGGAGAACAAGTGAGTGACTGTCACCATGGTTCATCGCAGCCAATGGGCTGTGAGGTTCGTCCACCCCTTTACCTCACCATCGCCAGTCGTCCCAGTAGTAGTTATTGTCAACCTTCGGGCATTTCTATTGTCAATGCTCAACACCCACCACGCGAGGAAGAAGAAATAAAGTCAAAGTTCCTACTATACCCATGTGTTGTGATTTTCTAAATCCGACTACTAACATACACAATTTAGCAACATGAATTTGATGCCGCAATATAACACTTGGTTTACCAATAAGAACTCTTTCAGACAACTGATTAACGCCTTTCAAGATGATAACATCAAAAAAATTGTTAAGAAACTTGAAAGAAAAAAATTAAAAACAATAAGGATTCTATTATTTTTAACCCAAATTTGTTTGAACAATAAAGATGAGGAAAACAGTCAAAAAAAAAATCTAAATAATACAAATTATCAAGCCTCATCTAAAAAATTTGGACAAAAAATACAAACCTGCTTCATCAGCCTTTCTTTTGCCAGGGTCGGTCACATCTGTCTGGTCTGAAGTCTGGCTATCCTGACTGGTGCTACTCTGTTGTTGATGAGGGGTTTCACTCTGCCTTTGATCTGAATGAGCAACAGCCCCTTTCGATGAATCGGTACTATCTTTGCCTTGTTCTTGCTGTTGTTGATAGTACTGTTGGTAGTAATAGTAGTAGTAATAGTAGGATGAAGGATCACTTTCCGCCGATGGTGCCTCCTGTCCATCTTTTCCCTCACTGTCCGGATGGTGCTCTTCATAATATTTCTTACAGTATTCAAAGTATTCTTTCCACTGTTTCTCATTCTCGGCACTGTCAACAGCTTGCGAGTCAGTGGATTGCTTCTCTGATTCTTCATAAGTGTTGAAACCATAATTCATTTGATACTGAGCGATAAAGTCAGCATCGATCTGTTTAAGAAAACAAAAATGAAGTAAAAGAATAAAAAATCTCAGTGTGGTTGATAGAATTTTTTAAAATTCTTGTTTATTTTGTTTGTTGCTTAGATTTATTTATGAGTGAATAAAACAAATCCTTTTAGATTTTTCCTTAATAGTAAATGAATCTATTTGGAAAATATTCTCATGTTGATATTTGACCACTATGATATCAAGTACTCCAATCTAATAGTATTAATCATATACTATAAAGTAATTATTTCTATTCAATAATAATCATTTGTTTGTACACAGTTATATGGTTTCTAGTAACTAATAATAATCTTTAGTAAACAATTATAGCTTCAATGTTTGATTTTAGCAGCATATAACAATTATAGCTTCAAATAACTATTCTTAATACAAATAATTATATTATTATATATTAATGATTTGAAGGCAATTACAATGTATATAAAAAATAAAAACAAAAAGATGTTTTTTTGTCTTATCGATTTCAAAGTAAACTTTATCTTCAGAGATGGTTTTCAGAAATGGACGTGCTTCTTTTTTTTTTGTGTCGTTATATTTTTTTTCTCCTCTTCTGTTTTTTTTCTTTTCTTTTCTTTATGTTATGAATGAAATAGGCGGATAACTGTAGTTTCTTACTTTTGAAATATCTGTTGAGAATGGGTTTGAATTTTTTTTGGATGTATATGTATCTAATATTGTCTGGTTAACTTCCGGTGAATATTGCTACATTGTAGCTATCTTGAATTCAAAATAAAAACGGTCACATAGAAGAATTCATTTACTTAGCTTTTATTATTTTTTTTTTTTTCAGTTGAAAATAAAATAAAATGTATTAATTTAATTAGATAGATCAGTAAATAAATAAATAAAAAGATTATCTTTAATTATATATTAGAAGGATATGTTATTTCTCTGAATGTTTGAGATGAGGCTTGATGATAAGTATTATCTGCATTAGTCGGACTATTGTCCACATCTTTATTGTTATTTGTACAACGTTTCAACCGATATGCCCTCCGGTCTTCTTCAGGTATTTTGTCGGACTCGGGAATCTTCTTTTTAGACTCAGGAACCTTCTTTTCGAACTTGGGAACTTTCTTGTCGTAGTCGGGAACCTTCTTGTCGTGATCGGGAGCCATCACGGAACCTTTTAGGGTTAGGTTCAAAGTTCCTTGATGGCTCCCGATTACGAAAAGAAGGTTCCCGAGTCCGACAAGAAATACCTGAAGAAGGCCGCAAGGGCATATTGGCCAAAATATTGTACAAATAACAATAAAGATGGGGACAATAGTCCGAATAATGCAGATAATATTGACCACTATGCTTTAAAAAAAAAAAAAAGTTAAATATAAAAGAACTCTCTCTCTCTCTCTCTCTCTCTATTTCTCTCTTTTACCTTCTCTCTCTCTATCTCTCTCCCATTTACCTTCTCTCTCTCTTTTGCCTTCTCTTTTCTTTCTTTCTCACTCTCTCTCTTTTGCCTTCTCTTTTCTTTCTTTCTTTCTCTCTCTATCTCTCTCCCTTTTACCCTCTCTCTCTCTCTCTCCCTTTTACCTTCTCTCTCTCTCTCTCCCTTTTACCTTCTCTCTCTCTTTTTCTTTCTTTCTCTCTCTTTGCTTAGTCTTGTACACACAGGCTTCAGGTTGCTTACAGTACTTGTTCTTTCTAAGTGGTTACCATTCCAAGTATTGGACAAGCTCATTGCTCTTAATATTTAATGATCTGATAGACTTGTGTATTTAAAACTGACAGCAAGAAAGCAAAAATAAGAAAAAAAAACTTCTTTTTTTTTTTAAATATCAAATTTTAGCTATTGTTAAATTATGTGTCTGTCTGTGTCTCTAACCAAAACTAAGTCACCAGCACCGTCACAATTCCCTTAGTTATTTTTGTTATATTCTCAATGGTTATTAAATAATCATCACTTAATCTTAATTAGCATCTTATTTATTAAAGATTCTGTAAAGGTTTAACTGATATAGATTTGCCTCAAAACAGTCCATATCATTAATATGTTTATAATCCTATGATGTGTGTTATATATCATTAAGAAATAAAGGTTTACATAGTATATGTAGAGAATAATTTGCATACCGGTTTTAACAAAACTGTGTTTAATAAATAATTACTTGGTGTTATTGATTTCTAATATCATTGTTTTATTCTCAAATGTATTAAAACAATCCTATGCATAATTTTATATTGAAATCAATTAGAATAAGGTAAGAATAATTGTAATCATTTTTGAGTTCTTTCTAATTCAAAATAATATTTAATTATATTAAAAATTGAATACTTGTGCCAGAGGGCACATATTTTTACTAGTATTACTAAAAAAATGTTATAATGTATAACATTATTACTAGGGGGGAGTCAAAAGTTTTGCAATATTTTGGCACAATTCGTCAGCTCCAGATGCTTTTACTGAGGTCATGAAAGTAACAAAACACACTTGACTGTAAGATGGCACGCTCTCCTGATACTCCCAAAGTGCTACTCCACAGAATTTCCTTCAGATTATATTTATAATAATTGGCCAAGCTCTCCTGATACTCCCCAAGTGCTACTCCCCATATTCGCTTCAGATTATACTTATATTATAATAATTGGTCACTTGTATGATGAACCATTGCACCACAAGCACAAATTATCATAGGCACAATAGTAATTTTAAGGTGCCCCATTTTTTAATTTCAATAAACTTTATAATAAAGTTTATTGAAATTAAAAATAAATTATAAATAAATAAAAAATAAATTATAAAATAAATTATAAATAATTATAAATAAATTATAAATAAATTATAATATTAATAAATAAAATAATTATAAATTATAATAATTATAATAAATTATAAATGAATTATTTTAATTCAATTAATTTGAATTTGAATTAATTTAATTAATCTTAATAAATTATAAAATAAATTGTAAATAAATTATAAAATAAATTATAAATAAATTAAAAATAAATTATAAAAACTTTATAATAATTGATCACTTGTATTATGAACCATTACACCACAAGCACAAATTATCATAGGCACAATAGTAATTTTAAGGTGCCCCATTTTTTAATTTCAAGATCTTTATTATTAATATCATTACTAGGGGCCGGGTTAGCTCAGTCGGTAGAGCGTTCGGCCAGAAACCACAAGGTTCCTAGTTCGATACACGTGTTTCGGTCAGGAGTTTATCTATGAGTACAATATTTAAACTATTATTATTTTTAAATAAACAAATGAAATGAAATAATAATAATAGATAAAATGTGGAAGTGTTCCGCACACAAAGAAAATTTGACCTTCATCAGAGTGAATCCTTATTTAAAATGAAATTTGTTGGAAAAAGTGGAGAATTTTTTAAATGTTCAAAAGAGAACTTTTAAAAAAATCATTTCATTTGTTTATCTAAAAATAATAATAGTTTAGATATTGTACACATAGATAAACTCCTAACCGAAACACGTGTAAGTGATATTGATTAAAATTATCCTTTATTATCCTTTCTATACTTTTTTTCCTTTATTCATTCTTTCAACATACTTCCAGTTTCATCTTTATATATATATATATAATGATTTGTTTGAGAATGAGAATCGTATGTCCTACAGATTTAATTAACATAAATGAAAGAAAGTATTGAAAAAATTAATTAATCAGGGTTTGATAGATATAAGAGCCTACATAAAAAAATGTCCACTTTTGGTCAAGACACTAATTTTTTATGTTGAAAAAGGCTGCTTCCAGAATCACTCTTTTTTTTTTAGTAGATTCTTTATTCTGTACTAACCAGTACCAGTTATTTTATTTAAGAACTTTTAACATTTTCTCAGGTCAGTTAACTTTGAACCACATATCTTTGAGGCGTAATACAGATTCTCAAAGATACATGGTTCAAAGTTAACTGACCTGAAAAAATGTAAAAGCTTTTAAATAAAATAACTGGTGCATTATATCTTTTACTCATTAATATATCAACACTGAAAATTTAATTAAATTCGGTTAATTCACTGATTTTTGGGGTTTTTTTTTTCCTTTCGGCGGGGTAACATACGATTGTGGAATTTAGGTCCATTAAGTTTGATTTAACCGAAAAATCTGTCTTCTTGACTTTGGGCCTTACTATTCATCCATAATTATGATCAATACATTTTATAGGTAAATGGAGGCTCTTTGTCCATGAAGTTCAATTTAACCCATTTTGTCTTACCTTAGGCACATAAGCCTTTTGTTTGTGATCCCACTCATATAGAGTACCATCTTTGTCTGTATAGGTGTCCCCAATGCGTTGTTCCTTGTGGTCAGCCTGTTTTTCTAATTCCTGTTGTCGCAATTGCTCTTCAAAATCAATGTCCCCCATCTGTGTCGCAATTCAGCTTAGGTACATCGGATTTCTAAAATTAGATAATAATCAAATGAAAATATAATAACATTAGATAAATTAAAAAGGATATAATAATAATAATCTTATTATAATGGAGATTGTGTGTTTTTCTGTCTGTAACCGAAACTATATTACTATACAAGACACAATTCTCTTTGTTGTTTACATAACATTCTCTATGATTTTATTTTTATTTAAACCTCAATTATTAATAAAATTGTTTTACATCATTAAGACTGTTTATCATATCTACATTCTAAAAACATTCAATTACATTTATATATACAACAAAATAGTGGATTACAGTGTGAATGGGAAAGCTGATTTGCATATTGATATTAAAAATTTGATTTTAATAAATATATGCTTAGTATTATTGGTTTCTAACTGTTTGGTTTTATTTTAATGAATATAAGCAAAGATCTCTTCAATGAATCTTAAATGAAATCCATTAACAAGAAAAAATAACTGTCATTTTATTCTTTACTTCCTCTTTTCACTAAATACTTAAATTAGAAAAAATAACAATGAAAGACGGGAGTGATGGAAGAGTAAGTTTTGGTTGTTCTATTTTTCGATTATATCCCCCTCTGTTAGAAATCTTTTTATCTGCATTCTTATTTAGTTTCATTAGCCTTTCTAATTTAATACAATATCTTATTACATTAAAACTTAAATACTTGCACCCGGAGGGTGCATATATTTGCTAGTAATAATAATAATAATAATGAAATTTGTTGTGTACAGTGCTCAGGTGCACCACAACTCATCAAAGCCACATTCCTAGTACATAGAATAATGTATTAGAGTCAGGAACATGAATAGCGTACAGTAATAATATACATGTGCGTGCGTGCGTGCATATGTGTGTGGATGGGGTTATCAGGTATAGTGCTGGCAGATTACAGGAAGCATGGAGACTTTGAAAGATGCAGTGTTTCAGCAGCTTACAATGGATGCAGGCAGTTTATTCCATGCCTCGGCAACTCTGATGCAAGTTTGGTTTGGTTTGTTTGGTTTTACTGCATATCAACCTCAGTGGGTCATTTAATGCTAGCAAAATTTTGAAATAAATTCATTCTTAATGGATACTCAATTTTTTTAATAAACTCATGTTTTTCTATTTAACCTATTGATGGGACCCTAACAGGTACTACCACTCCGGGTTAGAGTGGACCAGGGAGCAATGGTAATGAGGGGGTGCTCCACATTCCCCCAAACCTCCAGAACTGGAGCCTCACTATCAGATAGAGTTTAACGTCATTCCCCGGACATGATGATCCTTAGCCACCACCTTCCTATACATATATGATAAAAAAGGTTGGGGCTTGCCATAAGGGCAATAGGGTTGGGGCAATCATATAGGTGCTAGGGCTTGACGTGACCAGCCGATTGATCGGAGAGGGCCTCTCCGACCATACATCTAGCCTAAGTAGAGTGTTGAATGTTATGGACTTCTCAGCCATTAGGATTCCATCCTTAAGCATCACAGGTCACCACCCACAGCCAACAGTTGGCCCCATTGGGGAGGATTTTACCGAGCTGCAGTTGGTGACAGTTGACAGGACTCTGCATAGAAGGAAGGAGAAGGGTATGAAATAAAGAAATTCTTTTGAAAGGTCCAAAAATTCAAGATAATATCAATCCTTTGCAAGTCTCTCCAGCAAACGAAATGCAATTCCTTTCCCAACCGAACACGCCACTCTCACTTCAAATAGCAGTCGTCAGATTTCACTTGCCATCCAAACACTTTCTTCCTCACTGCCTGTGTCAGCAAGAGTCCGTCTTATTTCTGCTCGTTCGGCTGCACTTATGCAAATTCCGATATACCTCATCAGGGTTGGGAGAGCATTTCAGCTACGAGGAGGTAGCGTGTTCGAATATCCGTAGCCACTCGCCACACTCTTCCCCTTCGCACAGGCCACACACATCTCAGGCGCTGGGCAATAAACCCAGCCCTGCCCCTTTAAATCGAGGGGGCAGGTATTGCCTGGGGGGATAGCCCCCTGGGATCGACACTATTAACTTGTAAGGTCCAGCGGCCGAAGCTCATCGGACCCCCTAGTCGAAACCGTAGTTAGATATGTTGAACCTATCTACATACTCATAACATGTAATTGTATTTATATATACAAGAAAATAGCGGTTTACAGTGTAAATGGGAGGGCTAATTTGCATACTGATATTAAAAATTTGATTTTAATAAATATGTGCTTAGTATTATTGATTTCTAATTGTTTTGTTTTATCTTAATGAATATGAGCAAAAATCCAGAGATAAATCGTAAAAGAAATCCATTAACAAGAAGAAATAACTGTAATTTTTTTCTTTACTTCCTATTTTAACTAAATAGTTAAATTAGGAAAATTTAGCAATGAAAGGCGGTAGTAATGGAAGAGTAAGTTTCAGTTGTTCGATTTTTCGGTTATACCAGCCTCTATTTCAAATCTTTTTTTATCTGCATTCTTATTTAGTTTCATTAGCCTTTCTAATTTAATATAATATTTTATTATATTAAAACTTAAATCCTTGCACCCCGGAGGGTGCATATATTTTCTCGTATATATATACATTAGTTTCTATTTTTAAAATGAAAAAAATATAATAATCTTATCGAAATCCAAATATATTTATGATTTTGTTTCCCCACAGTCAATAACTAGATAGACTATGATAGGAATTCTTAGCAAAAAAAAAAAAAAAAAATTATCATTGTCACTTGACACATGGTTTACATAATAACTAGAGCCTGGCTGTATTTCACACCATGTTTAGGGTGCATCACGTTTTATAAGATAAATTAGTAAAATTGTGTAAGTAAAGTAAGTAAAGTCGTCGGGGCGGCCTAATGTCGGTATCAGTCATACAGCAAGGGAGTCTATCCCCTTTTCACTAGCGCTAGACCAAGGAGATTGTTTTTTAGCATCTGAGGTGGAGCGCCACACCTACCATCAGCTCCTCACTTTACCGCACAGATACCTGTGAATCACGAAAGATACCTGTGCTACTCATACGCGGAGTTGGCGAAGGCCAATATAGAACCAAGAACCTTGTGATTCCAAGCTGAACACTCTACCGACTGAGCTAAACCGACCCTTAAAAATTATGTATTTTTGATAAATTTACATACATCTGTAAATTTGTAATAAAAAAAAAAAAGGAAAAAAACCTTAGTTCACAATAAAATCATAGTTAGTAAAGAACAGTGTTGCAGATCCAGAAGGTATAATAATGTCTGACTCCAACTCCTTGCATTTGTAGGATACCAACTCCGACTGAAACCTCCTACTCCTTACAATTCCAACTTTGAATCTCAAATTAGAGTAATGTTAAAATATAATTATCTATTAATAATGGAGATTCGCTTTACAGTTTTTGTCTGTAACAAAAATTACATCACTGCTTACTTCACATTACCCAAAATCGTCATAACATAGAATAAATACACTCAAAATTTGAACATGCAACATTAGACAGTCCTCATTGTTTTTTAAAACAAGTTTTAATAAATACATGACTGGTATTATATATCTATATATAGTTTGTTTTATTTTAATAATTATTAAAAGTTTACATTTCAAATTGTTTTATTTTTTAATCCTTTAATGAATTTGATGATTTTACTAACTAAGGGTACAAACTCGCTGACATTGAATTTTTTACTCCCACCCCTCAGGCAATATGTTTCAAAAATCTATTTTTATCAGGCAATATGTTTCAAAAATCTATTTTTACATCGCCCGGAGGGTTTTTTTTATTTTGTACTAGTAAATATAATGTACTATGTATATTATAGTACGGTTTAGCTCAGTCGCTAGAGTGTTCGATCTAGTAACCTTGAGGTTCCTGGTTCGATACCGGTCCTCGCCAACTCAGCATATGAGTAGTACAGGGATCAGTGCGGTAAAGTAAGGAGCTGATGGTAGGTGTGGCGCTCCGCCCCAGATGCCAAAAAAACAATTTCCTTGGTCTACCGCTAGTGAAAAGGGGATAGACTCCCTCGCTGTTTGGTTGATACTGACATTAGACCACCCTGACGACTTTACTTTATAACAGTAATATTAGGTAGTTGTATTTATTTTCCTGACCACCCAACAGGCCGGATTAACCCAAGGTCTTTCAAACTCATATTTACATAAAATGTTCTGGAAAAAGTGGATATAACAACACAGCAACTAAATTCAATTGATATTTCACCTTGTTGTTTAGTTGAGGCTTCTTCTTCCTTATAAAATGTTCTCTATGTAAGGCAAATTAGGTAAGGTAAAAATTTAACATGATTTTCTTTTAACCCCAATTCCATGATTAAAATTCAACAAATCTAATGAAATATAGTTTTTGCTGTACTATGAAGAGGAGGGATGTTTTAAAAATCACATGTAAAAATCATGTTTTTCAATCCTTAAAACAGGAAAATTTTATAAATTAAAATCAGTATCAGTAAAAATGGCACATTTTTACTGTTTTTTTTTCTTTCTTGAAGATGTGCTCTTTTTAACATGATTTATGGCATTTTAAAAACACAATTTTTTAAAACTTGTTTTTTTCCTATTTAACCCATAAGTGGACCCTAACAGGTACTATCACTCTGGTTCAGAGTAGGCCTATGAGTAATGGTGATGAAAAGCTACTCCACACGCCCTAGAGCTCCAAAATTGGAACTTCATCATTAGATGAGCGTCATACCCAGAACACTAAGACCCTAAGCCACCACCTTCTAGTACATATATTATAAGGATTGGAGATTTGAGTGCAATAGTATTGAGAGAATCATATAGGTGATAGGGCTTGACATGACCAGCGAATTAATTGGAGTGGCCCTAATTCGATTCATTTTAATGCACTTAATTCTTGGAACACTGTTCAGTCAGTATTGTATGATGAAGAACAGGAGGAAAGGTGAAGCTTGTTTCAGTAAATTATTTTGTCCTTAAAAAACTGTTGAAAAAGCATTTTATTGCCTCTTATAAACAACAGATTTGCATTTAGATTCTCACATGGCTAATTTGTCTCATGATATATATCTATATGCTTGTGTTGTCTGGTGTGTCTTGTATCGTTTCCTATGAGCGTCCAAGGGTGGTCATGTTCATGGGCTTAGCTTCACGCTATTAGGCATGGCCTCCCTTCAATAGTAGTTTAACAAAAATAAAGTTTTCTTTTTACTTATTCTTTATAACTTGTACCTACTATTGATAAATAAATTTCTTATTTCTCTCTCCAATCGTCCATCTAGCCTAAATAAGGGACAAAGTGGAGTGATGCAGCCACCAGGATTCAGTCCCTAAGCATCATAGGTCAACTTTACCCCTCTGCAGAGGTGCAGTTGGTGTATTCTATCACTTCAGCTGTCAAGTGGTTCATGTAGTGATGCAAGGTACATGAACATATATTTATACTATACATAAAGCATAAGTAAAAAAAGTAAAGTCGACGGGGCGGCCTAAAGTCGGTATCAGCCAGTCAGCGAGGGAGTCTATCCCCTTTTCAATAGCGCTATACCAAGGAGATTGTTTTAGCATCTGAGGTGGAGCGCCACACCTACCATCAGCTCCTTACTTTACCGCACAGATCCCTGTGCTACTCATACGCTGAGTTGGCAGGGACCGGTATCGAACTAGAAACCTTGTGGGTTTCTAGCCGAACGCTCTACCGACTGAGCTAACCCGGCCCACATATTCAGCATTTTTCAATACAAATAGATCATTTTGACCTGGACATTTTAAAAGTAGCATAGCTTAGATCTGTGCACACACATGGGGAGCTGAGGATAGTTGTGGCGCTCCAACTTAGATGCAAAAAAATCTCCCTGGTCTATCACTAGGCAAAAGAGGAGAGATTCCCTCACTGCCTAGCTGACAATAGGCCACTCCACTATGTTTATATACAGTGTGGTCCGAGAGTCTTGTCACTGCTACATATTATTATTTTTTTTTTGTTTTAATAATATAATGTATAAATTATGCAATCATTCTACCTCTAATCTTTTAGAGTTTTGTAGTTGTGGTGCTCTAACTTAGATGCAAAAAAAAAATCTCCCTGGTCTATCACTAGGGAAAAGAGGAGAGGCTGCCTAGCTGACAATAGGCGAGGCCACCGCACTATGTTTATATACAGTGTGGTCCGAGAGTATTCTCACTGCTACATATTGTTTGTTTTGTTTGTTTTTTTAAATAATATAATGTATAAGTTATGCAATCATTTTACATCTAATCATTTTTTTTTTTTTTAAATCAAATTATTTTCTAGAATTTCAGCTTTACCTCTAAAGAAAAAAATGTATGGGTGACAAGACTTTCAGACCATCCTATATATTAAGGTGGTTTTATTTTTTATATTAAAGTTGGTTTGATATATTTGATATAAACAGAAATATTTATAAATATATCTAAGTTGATTTGATATATCTAAGAAATATTTAAAAATAAAAAAATGAAACACGTGAACTGAGCTAGAACTATTGATTCATTCATAAATAAATACATCCTCTGAATGTTGTTTTGTTTTTTTACTTACTTACATACCGTTGGATTTATTTCCCTTTTTTCTTCATACATATACAATACATACATATTCTAAAAATTAATACCACAAAAAATGTTTTAGCTTTAGACATATTTACTGACTTATATACGCACGAAGTTTAACAAATTTAGAACAATAACATTTTATTTGTTAGAAAATAGGAAAATTTAAAACCACGAGAGAAAATGATGTTATTTTTAATTCTGAAAAGTTGTTACGCTATCTGAGACACAGAATTATAAAGAAAATTCTACTTTTTTAATTTTAAGATAAACTATATTTTAAAAAAGGGGGTAAAAAGGAGATTGCAACACTTTTTAATGAATTATCTGCTCTTCAAACTTTTTTTATTTTTTACAAAAAAAAAATGCTGTGGTATTTTTTACGAGTTCAAAGTAATCTAAAATATATATACGATTTTTACACTTAAGAAATCTTTGAAAAAATGTATTCTATATCCCACCAATAAAAGAATTGTGACAACACACAAACATTATAATACAAATATATATATATATATATATATATATATATATATTCTTTAATACGAAATTCTAACTGGAATCGGTCTAAAAATAACAACGAACATAAACACTCTCGTGCTTAAAGTGGAGCATTGAAACGAATATACACTGCCTGGAAACCACTTCGGAGATTATTGAATTATTCACAAATTAAAACATTCAGTCATAGTGAACTTGCAAAGCAAATAAATGAGCTAAAACAATATATCACCTTTCTTTTTGATAAAATCACTTTCCGCGGTGTCTCACCTGTTCAAAAGTCAGCCATGATGAATTTATCGTAAGTGGGTTTAAATTTGTCGTAAAACAGTCAACTGCCCGTTAAGATGAACAGGATATTCTTAATTCATAGAAAATCAACAAAAAATGCATATGTAGATAAATCAGAAACCTTATTTATTTGACAAATTAAAGGGTTATTTAATTATGTTGCTCTAAATTCTAGATTAACGACAGTAAATCTAGTCTCAAATGACAAGGGGGATAATCCCGTTATTTTTACAACAAGGTGCTCTCCAGTTGTGGTTGTAAATTTTGCCTACTCCTATTCCATTTACGTATCCATTTAGTGCCACGTATTTCAGATGTCAATTTTTTTAAATAGTTTATTTTATATATCCATGCCGACGCAACGTAAATAAGATATAGCGAAATTTAGATCACCAATGATTTTTAAATTTTGTAGTATTATATCACATTATGGCCGGTTTAGCACAGTCGGTTGAACGTCCGGCTAGGAATAACAAGGTTCCTGGTTCGATACCGGCCCTCGCCAACTCAGCGTACGAGTAGCACAGAGATCTGTGCGGTAAAGTGAGGAGCTGGTGGTAGGTGTGGTGCTCCACCTCAGACGCTAAAATAATCTCCTTGGTCAAGCGCTAGTGAAAAGAGGATAGACTCCGTGGCTGATACCGACATTAGGCCGCCCCGACGACGACTTTTACAATGGAGACTCTGAATTCAAGGGCGTAAATTTTCACCATTGTCTACTAGACAGATGTTAGTGGAATATGAAATGAAGTCCAATGTATAAATCTTTAATTTCTCAACTAGGATTGATACTTTTATAAAAATCAAATTCTAAGGGATTACCTCAATTCATTTATAAGTTGTTGTTTTTTTTTAATTAAACGACAGGATTTAAAGTTGATGCGTAGTGATTAAGCTATACAAGACCAATCAATTCTGCCCTTCAATTTGTTTTTAAACTAATAAATTACATATTAACGTATTAAGTAATTTTTTCCTTAGAGTTTCATTTTCATAAAAAGTATTAATCCTAGTTTCAGAAATTAAAAATTATATACAATGGACTTCATTTCATATTCCACTAACATCTGTCAGGTAGACTATGGTAAAAATGTATGCCCTTCAATTCACAGTCTACTCATTGCATTCATGTAATTTTATTTATTTATCTGTCCGAAACCAATGTTGTTGGTCTATAGCTTGCGTGACAAAAAATTCTAAAGCACCTAAATGAATGAAGAATCGATGATGGTTGCTCCGAAACTAATGTCTCTTATTTATTTCTCTCTCTCTCTCTCTCCTCTCTCTCTCTCTCTCTCTCTCTCTCTCTCTCTCTCTCTCTCTCTCTCTCTCTCTCTCTCTGAAAAAAAAAAAAAAAAAAAAAAAAAAGAGCAAGTTTTCAGCTACAAGAATTCAAAAGAAAAATCCCTCAATTCTAATACCAACGTGCTGATTTACGCCGCAAATGAGGAATTTACAAGAGTTAGCAACAGGAAATGTATGAACACAACATGGATTTTCAAACAACACTGTATTAATACATTTACACATAAAGACTTGTTGTTGCAAACTAAAAGTATTTACGGATTCGAAGGGGCTTTTATTTCCCCGTAGTCGTTTGGCAAATTGTCGGACAAAGAAGAACAAACACAAAAGTAGAATGCAGACACTTGTATTACAAAATTTACAAGGTTTACAAAAGTACAAGGATTTACAAAAGGGTTTAACAACAAAAAGGGTACAAGGATTTACAAAAGGGTTTAACAACAAAAGGGTACAAGGATTTACAAAAGGGTTTAACAACAAAGGGGTACAAGGATTTTACAAAAGGGTTTAACAACAAAAAGGGTACAAGGATTTACAAAAGGGTTTAACAACAAAAAGGGTACAAGGATTTACAAAAGGGTTTAACAACAAAAGGGGTACAAGGATTTACAAAAGGTTTAACAACAAAAGGGGTACAAGGATTTACAAAAGGGTTTAACAACAAAAGGGTACAAGGATTTACAAAAGGTTTAACAACAAAAGGGGTACAAGGATTTACAAAAGGGTTTAACAACAAAGGGGTACAGGATTTACAAAAGGGTTTAACAACAAAGGTTTAACAACAAAAAGGGTTTGCAAATTAGTTGGAATTCGTGACAAGACTTATCTGTTCTAAGAGTTCTTGGTGTCGTGGTGATAGTGTTTTTTTCGTTGCTAGGAAAATGGCTCTAAGAAGCTTCTCGGGTCGTTTCTTGTTCTTGGGTTAGTTTGCTATTTAAACAGCCAGTTACAGTTTGCTGAATTAATGCCTTAGAAAGTTTGTTGAAGCTTCAGTTCTCAGTTTGCTATTAAAACAGCCCGTTAGAGTATGCTGGATTAATGCCTGGAAAGTTTGTTGAAGGCTTAGGGAACGGATACCGCGACTACCCTTAGTGCGTGGTCTGTGATAAGTGACGGTGGATGGGGCCCTCTCCAGGTAGATTATTAGGTTCTCAGTATGCTATAGTAACGGTCGGCGAGTATGCTGATACTATGCCTAGAAAGGGTTTGACTCAAAAAATACGTCCGTCCAGTATGAGTGTTGGGGTTTGATTTTGGCGCCAATATGCCATTGGCGATTTGTCCCCCTAGCGGCAGGGGTAGATAATGCACATGGAATTTCCAATAAAACGATAGTATTTTCTGCGGGAAATGTCAATTATATAAATATAATGAATACAATTCCACCTAATTGAGTGCTTGAAAGTTTATGGTAAGATTGTACTTAGGACGGCTCTTTTCTTATATCTGCTGAATTAGGGAGTGACGTTATTTACATCCAACCCCAAGAGATCCTAGTTTTTGTAAAAGTGGGGGATTTCTATCTTCAATTGATCGGTTGGATTGAAAAGAGGCACAAGAACAGACTCTTTGTGCCTTGCCAACGCATTAGATAAGACCTGCATTTTGCAGTCTCCTGAAGAGAACAGTACATATATAAAGAAAATTAGTCACGTAACGACAATACTCCAATGTTTGAAGTATGGAGTTAACCACGAGTGTGGCAGACAGGTTGAGAGTTAAAGAAATAATCAAACAACTAGAAATAGGAATAAAAGACGTGTATTATATATAAATAAACTTTAGTTCGTCTGCACAAATGTATAATTTGTCACTTATCTGAGTCCTGAGATAGGATATTATCGAAGCCCTTGCTACGGCTTTCTGATAGTTCGGATATGATAACGTTCTGTTTGATGTCCGACTCCGATGCTGGTTGTTGAGGAAGAGGAGCGACCCTGTTTTAGGTCTGTTCCATTTGGAAGCTGGATCAGAAGAGAACGAGTTTGCTTATTCGGCTTTGCCGCCAAAGTATGCTGGCTTGTGATTGGTTGGTTCGAAACAGAAGCTCGCAGACAAGGACGATAACCCCCATACCCCAGAATGTTCAATACATACCCTTATTGTGTTTGTATAGCATTTATTCTAAGACTAACAGCAACAAATAAATGAATTAAAACTTCAATTTTAACAACAAAAACAATGACTAACAATATAAACGTCCTTCCTATGTATATCGTCAAGTTTGAGAAACTTGCCAATCTAATGGAGAGTAATTTTAGGATATCTGGTATATACTGTTTTAGTCACTTCTCGGAAATAATTTCTGGTCTGCTTCTCTTGGAATAAGTCCGAATGTCTATCCGAACCTGGTGTCAAAATTTCTGGGTGAATCGCATGATTCCTAAGTCCAATCACAGAAATACTCTCCCTCACTTAACTCCACATATAGAAATAAACGTATTTTACTGATCCAACATTTATGATAATAATTCATGCTGTTAAGTGGAATGATAGTTGGTTGAGTATCATTTCATCGACTGGTATAAATATAAGAATAATTCACGACAAATTGATAACAAAGTACGAGGTTGAGTCAAAAAGTAATGCCATTTTGTTTGGGACTGGCATAATAACTAACACAGGAACATGCATCATACATCAAACTGAAACTGGTCCTCTGTGGATCACATCTCTACACTTCCCCATAGTCACCGTTTCTCTCAATAACAATGTTCCACCTTCAAATGAGAGCATATATCCATACCCCGTAAAATTCTGTTGACTGTTCTTTCAGCATCTTCTTCACAACAGATTCCAATTCCTCGTCACTAGAATAATGTTTGCCTCTCAGACCCTCTTTCATGGGACCGAAGAGATTGTTACAAGATGGGTATATTCCTGACTTTTGTGAGCTAGGACTACTAATGGAAGGAGGAGGAAGAAATAGTGAAGGTTTAAGGAAAATAGTGATAACCCAAAACAGGATGAACAATGGCTTGACCGTAGCGTGACCCCGAACAAAGAATTGAGTGGCAAGCGGAAATCGGGTGTTGACCGGAAGTCACGTGGTGACGTGGAACAAAAAAGAAAGGGAACTTCCTCTTTTTGCCTGCGGCGGTCGTAGGGTACGGACCTGACCTTGGGTCTCTCATGAGAGCACAGTAATCTAGTAGTGTTCTCTCTCTCTCTCTTTCTCTCTGCCTTTCCTCCTCTCTGGTATGAGCCCACTATACGAGCACGATAATAAAGGCTGGCAGTTGTGACGACATGTTTCTCGTGTTATAATTTCTATCGGCACCATTTTGGCACGGTGAATTTGGATTCACGCGGACGAGTCCCGCTACATAGTATGCACCGCAGCCGCCGCCTTACGGTTATAGTTTTAGTACCAAGAAAGAAAAGGACTACGGTACATATATCGTTTTAGTGCCGTGAATATTACAACGTAACAGAGATAATAGTCTGAAGGCGCTAAATCTGGTGAGTATGGAGGAAACGGTAAAGTTATCCACCAAAATGAGGCGATTTTCTCCCTTGTTTTGATGTTTGTATGTGTTCGAGCATTGTCATGCAGAAGGAAGTTGTCGATTGGACAGAGCGGGTGATGGTCGCGGAGAGTGAACAACACAGGATCAGTTTGTCAGAATCCATTTTCTCAATATTTACACAAAGTAAATCTGCCTTTGATACGTACTTCGTTTAGAGTACAGAGTCGAAGCCTTGGGCGCTGTCATCAGATAAAAATGGCGAAGTGTTACGTTTTGGTCGAAACAGTGAAAAAATAGAGAAGCTAGCGCATTCTACTAGGTTAAAAATAGTGTAGAAAAATATAACATAAAAGATTACTTAATCATCATAAAGGACCATAAGAGGGATTGAACCCTGTGTGTAGATTAATTAACCCTGCTAAAACGCAAATGGGGAGAATTAGTAAGGTAATCTTACAGGATATCTGTGCTACGCTTAGATTAGCGTTGAAAATTAACCAATGGCATGGCACATATATATATATATATATATATACCAACTCCTCCGCACGAGCAGGATACGACACAAGGTCAACTTCTTAAGCGGAGTTTAACAGGTTTGAATTCAGAGTTTTCCTTCTCCTAGACTGGTTACCTAGCCATGGTTAAAAAAAACCCAGTCTGCCCTGCTATTTACACATAGCTGGAGGGAGAGTAGGATTCATACCTTTCCTAAAGGTATTAGCGCTAAGTGAAATGCAATTACCACGTCCAGGATTTGAACTCAGGGCGACGAGTCTATTTCCCATGACTTTAACCATTACACCACGCGATGTCATAGCACATATGATTGTATTAAATGGTTTAGGGAATATGGTAACAAGGACAAATGCTCCTTTGAGAATTATGAAATCCAGGAATTTTACCATTCCATAACCGAAAAATAGTTGACAAAGCGTTAGAGTTGGCTAGGGACTACATGTCGATACCTGATGATAAGATCAGGATTATTAAACATTGTGGTAAAACGGTACTGTATTATGATAACTAGCAAAATAAAAAACGCCCTCTGGGCGACGTAAAATAAATATTGACTGAGGGGATGGGAGTTGAAAATTTAATATCAGATAGTTTTTGTATCATAATTAAAGTAAAATCATCAAATTTATTAAAGGAGTAAAAAATAAAATAAATTTATTAAAGGATTAAAAAATAAAAAAATTGAAATGGAAACTTAGTTCTGATAACTTTAAATATATATATTTTTTAAAACTATATGTAGATAGATAATACCAGGTATGTATTTATTAAAACTTGTTTAAAAAAACCAATGTGGACTGTCTAACATTGCATGCTCCTCAAATTTTGAGTGTATTCTATTTATGTCGATTTTAGGCAGAGTGACGTAAACAGTGACGTAGTTTTTGTTACAGACAAAAAACAGACACTAAATCTATTAATAATGGAGATTCGCTTACAGTTTTTGTCTGTAACAAAAATTACGTCACTGCTTACGTCACATTACCCCAAATCGTCATAACATAGAATAAATACACTCAAAATGTGAACATGCAACATTAGACAGTCCTCATTGGGTTTTTTTAAACAAGTATTAATAAATACATGACTGGTATTATATATCTATATATAGTTTGTTTTATTTTAATACATATTTAAAGTTTACATTTCAAATTGTTTTATTTTTCAATCCTTTAATGAATTTGATGATTTTACTTACTTAGGGTACAAACTCGCTGACATTGAATTTTTTACTCCCACCCCTCAGGCAATATGTTTCAAAAATCTATTTTTACATCGCCCGGAGGGTGTTTTTTATTTTGTACTAGTATGTATAATGGAACTGTGTCCCCATTTAGGAAAAGTAACAAGCAGCTATATTTTGTTGATATAGGGTCAAATCACACGGAACAAGTATTCAACTATATACCAAATCCAGTCATATCTAGCCACCCAACTTAACAGTTTAGTCTACTGGGAGGAGGTCCTTTAATGTATGTGGCCTTCCCACAAATCAAATGAATTCTTTTTTCTTTTGGCTTCATCCTCTATTAAAACTAGGCCAACTTTATAACCACTGACCCATGACAAAGGTGCATCCATTTAATAGGTCTTATTCTCATCCAGTCATGTATCTAGCCACCCAGCTTAACAGTTTAGTCTACTGGGAGGAAGTCCATTAATGTATGTGTCTTACCCCCTAATCAAATCAATTGGGTTCAGACTAACTCCCATTTCTTCTAATATTGATATCTTCGAACAAAGTAAACGAGCAGGCGTTGAAAAGGAGTGGGCATAGAGCCGTGATTATTTATAAAACAGTTAAAGAAGTATCCAGGCCAGGCAGTAGCGGGGGGAATAGACCTAGAAAAATGTTATAGTTTACGCCACCGTACAACATGGAGGTAGTTAATAAGATAGGCAGAGTTTTTTTTTTATTGAAAGATAACTTCCCCCTATCTAATCCTCTATATAAGATATATATACAGTTAAATCAAGTTATAGTTGTATGCCAAACAATCGCTAGTATAACTAATAAATACAATGCTAAAAAACTTAATCATAAAAATCAGGATAATGAGACCCCTGGACGCAACTGTATTAACAGGACGGAGTGTCCCCCAAAGGAAAATGCCAGTATGAATGCATAGTCTACAAGGTTGAGGTGTACGATGGAGAACCTAAGAATTGTAGGGGTAAAAAGGTTTACTCGGGCTCAACACACAGGGCTTTCAAAATAATATATTATAGCCATAAAAGTAGTTTCGCACACGAAAATTATAGATATAGAACCACCTTATCTAATTAGGTGTTGGAGATTAAAAAAGAAAGGTATTGACTCCATTTTGAAATGCCGTAAATATAATGCATGGAAGAAAAACTTGCAATAGCTAGTTATAATATTAAGGAACTGCTCAACCAAAGATGGGAGGTTCTAAATAGTTGTAGACATCAAAAAAGGTTATTTCCTATAACTCCAACCTAAAAAAGGGGAAACCACTCTAGATAAACTATTTATTTATTTTCCCATTAAATTGACCCTAACCCTAACCAAAATCCTAACCCTAACCCCGTCTTCTTTTTCCTAGTTGATCAATAAATAAATAAATAATCCATCAGTCAATCAGTGGTTCCACTTTTTTTTAGGCTGGAGTTATAGGAAAATCACAAAAAATATGGCTACTTAATAAAATGTTATTCTGTCGTTAATTTGATGCTGCCCGATTGTGTACTGGCTCAGTTCATGTTCAGTTCTGAATTATGCACACGCTGTGGCGCCACCTGGGTTTGGAAACTCCGCGCGATTTAGAAGAATGAAGTCCAGGCCGATTAAAAACGTGTGTACTTTCCTACTGTTCACCGCATTAAGGAGATAACGGTAGCAGTGAAAATGACCCCCCCCCACCCCCAGTCATCACGGGTTCAATAATAAGGTTGAGATGTTGCATTGGATTATGCGTCTAACGATTCATTTATTGCTTTTCACGTGATGGTATACGGGACGTTGCTGTTCGCAAAAACATGAGCAAACTCCGTCTCCCGAATTAAAGTCAGGGGGACGAATCCATACAATAAGGAGCAGGGACACGAGCTCTCGTATAATAATTTTGATTTAACTCTTTCACTACTATTTTTCTTTCTTTCCTTCTTTTCAGATTTTCGTTATGTTCAATTAAAACAGATTGGTGTTATCGCTTCCGCACGTTTACCCCCTCTGTGTATCTTTCTTCTACTCTCTTTCTTTTTTATTGGCGTGTTGCGTGTACTTTTCCCCTATTCTTTCTTCATGAAAAAAACTGATTGGTCGATTATTTAGCTGAGGTAACGATTATTCAAATTTTAACCAGAGGATGGTGCAAGATAATTACTTTCTTATTCAGACACTATCTACCTAGGTTTCATGCGAAAGGTTCTTCAGGATAATTCTGATTATATATATATATATATAAAATAACACAGAAAATTTATAAATTCGCGCTTTAATAACGTTAATTTTTTAAAAATCACTAACAATATTACTTAGTACATATAACTTCTTTCCAATATGTCAAGTAACATAATCGATTGTGTTACTGGGGATGCCTATCACTGAGTGGTCATCGATTAAGTCCCGAAACCACGTTTGAAGGTGAGGTATCGATCTGATGAGACGATTGGAAATCAGCACTTAACGTATCATATTCATAAAATTCCAAATTAAGAAAAATGCTAGGAGGATACAATTTAGAAAAATAATATAACAATTTTTACGTTTCCTGTAGAATTTTCCCTATCACAAATTAAACCTATTAACAATTAACTATTTGCATATTTTTACTTTGTTCCCTTAAGAAATAAGTCTGTTATATACACAAACATAGATATCTCCCAATTCACTAATTCACCAAATTCAATCCTACCATAACACGGGCCTGAAAAGAAATTTAAGAAAAAATCCTTCAGTACACCTCTTAACCATACATACACATTGTGAATCAAATCGATATCTGGGGGACCTTTGTTATAACAGAAATAGATATCTCTTATGATTCACAATCTTTACTTCACAATACATCCACTCGCCAACAAAACAAATTTAAAAACAAAACAAAACACAAGTTGCTGACGCCAAACGGAAGTTCACTCAAACGTAGCCTAAAACGAAGTGACCAAATTAACATGGTTCTACGCATAGGCTCCGGCAAAACTTCCGGTTGAAAAATAATATTTATAAACAATAAAAAATATCCTCTATTTAATGTTTTTCAACCAATAAAAAATGTTCCCGCTAAACCCTTCAAAAGGACTTCTCGATCCTATCCATTGCTATATAAACAAGCTGACTTAAAGTCGACGGTAGTTGACCGGGGGCCTCCACGCAAAGAACATCACCCGACAGGCAAGATCAAAGAACCGCTATACTATACCCACACCGCACTCCACGTCACGCCATACTATACCCACACCACACGTCGCGCCGCACAGAGCCAGAACTGACTTTCAACCCCACGTCTACCCTCATTTCACCAAGCAGCGAAAAGGAATTACCATCACAACAATTCCAGCTTTTGTTTATTTTAAACTGTGAGAAGACCTGTTCTGTACTCTGCTCTTTCGATGTACTTGTCTAGATCCCAACGTTGTGAATTATGTGCTGGCCGAATTTAAAGCACGAGTCAGAAAAACAGGCTCACAAGGATTAAAAACAAAACAACAACAACAAGTGTAAACAAGACACATGGAAGAAGGGTGTGTTGATACTCGCTGGCTGCTACTGTCTATCCCTACCGGCGATCTTGACACTTCAACGGCCGAGTTGTAACTAACTTAGGGCTCGAGTTTAGTTGTATTTATGTCAAATTCCCCTTCCCCAAACCATCTTCTCCGGACCACACAAATGGCCAGCACTTAAATAAATCGCCGACTTCTAGTCGCCATTAACCCTTAAAATTAAAGTACTCAAATATTTTTTCAGACAATCCGTCTTCAATATGTTGATCATTAATTTTTTTAAAAGAGAATTTCTCCTAAAAATCCTTTTTTTGCTTTTAATACCTGGGTGCCTAAGATATTATCACCAAGTGGTCCCATTTCATGGTGGCATACAGGTCTCTTTAAACTTTACGACCTAATCTTTGGATTCGTAAAAAGGTCAGCCACCCACCCCTTTTACTTATGCCGGATCTTAACCTACTCTCTTTCTTATTTATTTATTTATTTATTTATTCTGACCATGTTCGTCTTCAACCACAGTACCACAAAATAAACGATATCAATCCAAACCTTCTCGTCTATTTTTTCTTTTGCAAACTATACACATTTTGAGATATTTTATTAGATATCAAGTCCAAGGCGGACGATTGAGATAACAGATTTAAATTATGTAATTCATCTATAGTAAATATCTATTAGTATATACAATTTATTCTTAAAATTTCATGCGCTCAAATAATTACGGTTAATGTAATAGTATTGATAAAGAAAAATAACTTATTACCTTCTATAATTTTAAATAATTTATTTTATTACATAATATCTATTTTGAATTTAAGATATCACAAACAAACCCCTTCACTAGTTAACTATGTTCATATTTTTACTTTGTTTCCAAAAGAAATAAGTTCAAGGCGGACACTTTTATGGTAACAAGTTTAAATAATGTAATATCTTATTATAATGGAGATTGTGTGTTTGTCTGTCTGTAACCGAAACTATATTACTACTCAAGTCACAATTCCCTTAATTATTTACGTCAAATTCTCCATGATTTCATTCTTTTAAACCTTCAGTTATTAATAAAAATTGTTTTACATTATTAATACTGTTGACCATATCTACGTACTAATAACATGCAATTGTATTTAGATATACAACAAAATAGCGGTTTACAGTTTGAACGAGAAGGCTAATTTGCATATTGATATTTAAAATTTTATTTTAATAAATATCTGCTTGGTATTATTGATTTCTAATTGTTTGGTTTTATCTTAAGAAATATAAACAAAAATCTCGTGGATAAATCTTAAAAGAAATTTATTTACAAGAAGAAATAACTGTAATATTATCCTTTACTTCCTATTTTAACTAAATAGTTAAATTAGGAAAATTTACCAATGAAAGAGGGGAGTAATGGAAAATGATGGAATAGTTAGTTTCAAAGTTGTTCTATTTTTCGATTATACCCCCTCTGTTGCAGATCTTTTTATCTGCATTCTTAGTCAGTTTCATTAGCCTTTCTAATTTAATATGATATTTTATTATATCAAAACTTAAATACTTGCACCCGGAGGGTGCATATATTTGCTAGTACCTATAATAATTATATTTATCTTTATATATAGTTAACTCTTTAAAACGTAAAACCCTCTTAAAATTACGGTCAGTCTAGAGCTGTTAATAAGAGGAAAAAATAACACTTTGTCTTTTATAATTTGAATATTTAATTTATTATATTTAATCTATTTGAAATTTAAAAATACTCATAAAATATACTTTTCTAAAATTATTCATCAATCTTTCAAATATATAATTAAAGATAATCTTTTTATTTCTTCTTTTATTTCTGTCGTCTGTTACAAATTTTAAAAACGAATTAAAATTAATTCAATCTATTATTTAACGTCAAACTTTTGTCTAAATCGATGAGTAATAACATAATGACAATCATTTAGAAAAAGAAAAATATCATTACATATGCAGTTTATTTTTAATACATTTAAAGGGATTTGCTTTGGTCAATTTCGACGCGGTCCACCATTCTATCTCTTTTTCAATGGTTTTAGCCGCTTGTTTACAATTTTAATGTAACATTCGCGATTGCAAAATAAATTACCAAAAATCAAGTAATTATCTGATTTTAATGAAATTTTCAGTATTGATTTATCAATTAATGAATTTTATAATGCATCAGTTATTTTATTTCAAAACTTTAATTTAATATTTTTGCTATGAAAAATGAATATATAAAAATCATTTAAAATATGAAAAGCCTGATGTTAAGTTTAAAATGTTATATTTTTAGATTCTAAAAATAAATATCTATTTAATGCAAACCTTATTTTATTACATAAAAGTATACTTTTTGAAGAAAAATTCGATTGAAAATGTACACCGCTTTTTAAGCAGAAAAAATATTGGTGTATATTTTTTTCTTTTATAAGTTAATAGCCAATTAAATAATTATCGAAATGAGTAAAAAAGAAATCTCAAAAAAAGTAATTATCTATTATTTTTTTACATTTTATTTTTCGATTTTTGGTACTTATTTTCTCATAGAAAAGCCACCGTAATTAAAAAAAAAATGTATAACTTAGGTCTTTTATCTCTTTATTTATACTGTAATTAGTACAGAAAATGTCCAACTCGCAAAAATGTTACACCCACAACATAAGGAGGGGGGTCAAAATTAAGTGACCAGAAAAAAATGAGATAGTTTTTAAATAAAATAAATAATGCATTATAAAGATCATTCTTTGATAAATAAACACTGAAAATTTCATTAAAAACCGATAATTCTCTGATTTTTGGTTAATTATTTTCAGTATGGGGGCGGGGGGCTAAATTCATTTTGTCGAAAACGAATTTACGTCAATTTTGGGACTCCCTAACATACGTACATACATGCACACAACTGTCTTTGATATATCGATATATCGATAGATAGATAGATAGATAGATAGATTTCTATGACGATATATACTATGAAGGTGAACGGGAGTGCCGCAGAGAGACATTTTGTTTATCGGAAGGTTTCACAGTGTTGTGTGTATTGCTCCTAACTGATAACGGAAGTGCCATTCTTACCATTCTTGTTAAACCGGAAGTAGCGATTCGTCCATTTGTTCTGGGAATGAAGTATTCTTTCGTCTGTGTTAGAAACGTACTACTAGAAAGACGGAAGTGGTTATGCCGCCATCTTAGATACAACTGAAAATCAGTGTTGTCGTTTATTCATGAGTATTTACTAACACATCGTGTAATGCACAGGTAATACATTCTAATCCCGGGTAAATTTACAGACAGACAAAGAAAGAAAGAAAGAAAGAAAGAATAAAACAAATGGTAACATTATTTATTATATAAATACACCATCAACAAATTAGAACCAGAAGCGTAATAATAAGAATGTGGTTATTTCTAAGTGAAGAAACAGTGCTGGTCTGACTTATTTTTCAAGAATACCAATTCGCAATGGTCATTTACAGCTTCACATCCGGGAACGCCAAAAACGCCTGCGTTGTCACCAATTCTGTAATACAAAAAAAATAAAATAAAATAAAACAGTAAAAATATCAATGAATATTTGTTTGAAGATGTTTTCTTTCAAGAAATATTATCAAAACATTTTTGTTTGATACCCCGCGTCGCATGGGTCGAGGGAATGACATCATATACAACAATATAGTGAGAAATATTAATTGGATAATTTACAATATTCAAAAGATGGCTAAGTAGGCTAAGTAGAATACAATGTCATTACTAT
The DNA here is from genome assembly GCA_023376005.1 of Doryteuthis pealeii. Taxonomy (NCBI): domain Eukaryota; kingdom Metazoa; phylum Mollusca; class Cephalopoda; order Myopsida; family Loliginidae; genus Doryteuthis; species Doryteuthis pealeii. The sequence continues at coordinate 22,864,340 of CM042150.1, read as the reverse complement.
GTATATATCAATTCTTAAATATCTTCAAATATAAATCAAATCTTCATAATCTTTGCACGCAAGAATAAAAAGAAAGTGATGTTGTTTCCCCCAAATCGTTTGTAATCTATACATACATAAAGGGCAATTGTGTGCATGTATGTATGGGCGGGTGTATGTATGTCCGGAGGAAACTACGAAAATAAAACAATTAACGACAATGTAAATATATATATATATATATATATATATATATATATATATATATATATATATATATATATATTCAATATCACCAGAGCTTGCTTTTTGTGCAAAGATAATAAAGATTTTATTTATATCTGGGAAGATATCTAAAATTAATAAAATAATAATAATAATAATAATAATAATAATAATAATAATAATAATATGAAAAAACTGTGGAACATGAATGTAAAAGACGTGCCAATTGTAATTGGGGCTCTTGGAACGGTTCCCAGGTGCTTGGAAAAGAAAGTCTAGAAGAATTGAAAATCCAAAGAAGAACCGAGATCATCAAAACAACAGCAATGTTAAAATCAATTCTTCTAATTCATTATGCTCACGACGTCAAAAGCCAATCTTGATGATATGCCAATAGAGGTTGAAATTTCATGCAACCGTTAGTTGTGTTTTTAACCGTTTTTCATTTGACGTTATTTTCCTACAGAGGGCCGCAAGAGAACTGATTTTTAAGGGAAATGAATATTTTCCGAGAATTTATTAAAAAAAAACCAAAAAAAACAAAAACAAAACAAAACAAAAAAAACACTGATTATTACACTTTTGGTCATCCATACTTAAGAAAAGCACGCGTCGCCTGTAATATTGAAATAGAAAGTACGTTATTTGGTTGTACATGTTTATCAATTCTGTCTTGTCTTATCATTCATCTGTTTTATTTTATCCGTTTTTTTCCCCTTAAACACAACTAACGGTTAAAATTTAAGTTAAAAATAACATAAATCGTGTCCTTAGTAATGAATAAATTCATTAAAATCTATGCCGAAATTTTTTCGGTTTTCATTTTAACGACAATTTGCAATTTTAACCGTTCGCAAAACAACCGAGATCTTTCTCTGTTCCCATAAGATGTAATGCATTTCACCAGCTGTAATGTCGACACGAGTGATAAGACGCGTACAATAGAGCTGTCAATTCACCAAATGCCTGATCATCGAGGTTCTTGCAAGTTTAAAGAGACCAGTATGAAATGACAATATATATATATATATATATATATATATATATATATATATATATATATATATATATATATATATATCAATAAAGGAAGAACTCAATACAGTAATCCCATAATAAATTTATTTCGACAAAAATTGGGGCCATATAAATCTAAGTTGATTTAAACCGGCTCCCCAAATTTTCGCCTCATCAGATGGGTCTCAATTCACTTATGAATGGTAAGTGAATTGAGACCCATCTGATGAGGCGAAAATTTGGGGAGCCGGTTTAAATCAACTTAGATTTATATGGGCCCCAATTTTTGTCGAAATAAATTTATTATGGGATTACTGTATTGAGTTCTTCCTTTATTGATAAATATTGCTCTGTATATAATCTAAAAGGTTATTTTACATTGAGCTCTCTTTAGTGATTTAATGATTCACTGTATTTATACATACTGGATCATCAATATTAGTACAGTAGATCTTGAAATCACATATAGAATCATCCCTTACTACCAAGTTTTGGATAAATCTTTATATATATATATATATATATATATATATATATATATATATATGTGTGTGTGTGTGTGTGTGTGTGTGTGTGTGTGTGTGTGTGTGAGGTATCCAAAACTTGGTAGTAAGGGATGATTCTATATGTGATATCTAAGACACAATGTATTATTATTGTATGATCCAGTATGTATAAATACAGTGAATCTTTAAATCACTACAGAGGGCTCAATGTATAATAATCTTTATAGATAATATACAGAGCAATATTTATCTTTCAAAGGAAGGAAAAACACAACACCGTTATTCCATAATAAATTTATTTCGACCAAAATTGGGGCCTTTATAAATCTAAGTTGATTTAACAAAGCTCCCCAAAAATCAAGTCTCATCAGATGGATAATCATCAATAATTTGAATTGTATAACAGAAAAATTTACTCCTCAAAAATGTTTTTTCTTTACCAAATGTATACATTAAAAGACTGTCACCATGGCGACAGAAAGTCAAATGAGAAAAAAGAATATTTTTCAGAGCCAAGATTTTTTAGGGGATAGTAGTCAGTCAAATTAACAACTATGAAAATTAAATAAGTCGGAATAAGTATGAAGCAAAGATAAAACAAAAAATATGAAATATAAAAAATATAAATAAAAAATATAATCAATTATTAAATATTATGATATATAAAAAATATTATTATTAAACAAATAAACATAGTAAAACCTTAAAATATAATAGACAATTTAATGTTGTATAAATATAATATTTAAAAAGAATTTACACATATCCTACATAATAAATATATAAATACATTCATATACATGGCAATAGCATAATCTTTACAGATCATTGCCGTCCCTCACAATCCCACCAGCAGAACCCTTCCTTGCATGAGCCGTCAAATGACTATATCAAACCTGCTGCAGATCCACAAAGTTTGATGCAAATATGACATTGAAAAGACATCCTTCCCGTTGAATGAGATGATTCAGATGAATCAGATGATAGAATTTTATGCTTATGCACCACCATATGTCTCTTCAGACCAGAAGCTGACTTACAGACTTTGTTACAGATTGCACAATACATTGCGTTTGCATGAATTGTTCCTGATGAGATTTCCTATGATTGACATATCCAGCCTTAGATAGATAGATAGATAGATTGATAGATAAATAAATATATGAATAATGTATTATCAATAACAGATCGAAGAATAATTATTGTTAATAAATTAAAAAAATCAATTAAAGAAATATATGAATAATGTATTATCAATAACAGATCGAAGAATAATTATTGTTAATAAATTAAAGAATCAATTAAAGAAATATATGAATAATGTATTATCAATAACAGATCGAAGAATAATTAATATATATTAATATATATATATATATAGATATATTTCCCATTGTATCAGATGATAAAATTTGATGCTTATGCACCACCATATGTCTCTTCGGACCAGAAGCCGACTTACAAACCTTGCCACAGATAGCACAAGACACATTGTTTGCTCCTGGAATAAAAAATACATTCATATATATATATATATATATATATATATATATATATATATATATATATAATAAAGTAATATTATATACCAACAACCACCCATATGTACAAAGTATTAGTTTTGCAANAAAAAAAAGAGAGAGATTGGCGATTTACAGCTAGTTGTCTTGGTTAAATTAATCAATTTGTAGCGAGTAGACCCCCCCCCAACGAACATATGTCTTCTGATTGGCCGCCATCGATAACTATTGCCTACCTGTCTAAATGGCCTTGTGTCAGCTTAGTTGTAATTTTCCATTGTTTTTTTCCAACTGTCATAACTCAGGCCAAATATTGTTTTATTTCTGTAAGTTTTTGAAATTTTGACCAACTTTCAAAACCTGGAATCTTATTTGTTAAAATATCGTTTAACTTTTGTCTAAATTTAAAATTCTTGTCATATTGGTCAAATTCCGTTTTAAGGAATTTATTACGCCTACGTGACAAAACTCTTTGTTTAGATAAATTGGAATTTTTTAAATATAATTAATTATTATTATAATAATAAAATTATTATTATTATAAAATGATTGTGCGCATCTCCATTGGGTTAAAATCTTATAAAGACAACTAAACATTATTGTCCGTCAGTGGAAACCATTTCATCGTGACTGAAGCAAAAGTTTGATCACATTTTTTCCGATCAATATAAAAGTAAAAGAAGAAGAAGAAGAAGAAGAAGGAAGAAGAAGAAGAAGAAGAAGAAGAACAACAACAACAACAACAACAACAACAACTATGAAAATCTTAATCGTCTGTATTTTGCTTGCTATTGCAACCAATTCAGCATTGAGCTCTTGTTCCAGAAAGGTCCAAAATTCGTTGAATATAAATGTAAGTAAAACATAAGATACCTTCGATTTTCTATTGATCTATCACCTATTGTTTAATTGTACCCTATGCTCATAAATGAATACGTCATTCCCATTAATTTCTATTTAAAAAAAATATTACTTCAAAATTCAAGATACTGTAGGGAGAAACAAATAAATGGAAAGTAGTTTCCCTTGATCTCAAATGTTTAGAATTCTCCACGGTCTGGGTTCCGTTTTTTTGGTCACGTGACGCGGGAACTCCAAAGTCTCTCCCTCTTTTAGAAACCCGACTTGAGGAGGAATAGACGTAATGGCCGCTTCTCCCTCAACGGCGCACATGGTGCGTGCCTTTGCTTCTAGACCCAAGAAATATTGGTTTTCATCTCTTTGTTATTCAGACATTTACATATCCTCGAACATATTGTGACTTTTTTTTTATAGCTCGAGAACCTCGTTCCTCTCGTGAAGTGTTTAATTAAATGTTATATCTTATTATAATGGAGATTGTGGGTTTGTCGTCTGTCACCGAAACTATATTACTATACAAGTCACAATTCCTTTAGTTATTTACATCAATATTCTTCATGATTTTATTTTTATTTAACCTCAATTATTAATAAAATTGTTTTACATTACTTACACTGTTGACCATATCTACATACTAATAACATGCAATTGTATTTATATATACAACAAAAATAGAGGTTTACAGTATGAATGGAAAGGCTAATTTGCATATTGATCTTAAAAAATTGATTTTAATAAATATATGCTTAGTATTATTGATTTCTAATTGTTTGGTTTTATCTTATTGAATATGAGAAAAATCTCTTCAATAAATCTTAAAAGAAATCCCTTAACGATAAAAATAACTGTAATATTATTCTTTACTTCCAATTTTAACTAAACAGTTTAATTAGGAAAATTTACCAATGAAAGACGGGAGTAACGGAAAATGATGGAAGAGTTAGTTTCAAAGTTGTTCTATTTTTCAAATCAAGGGACCGCCGCCCCTCTGTTCAAAATCTTTTTATCTACATTCTTGTTCAGTTTCATTAGCCTTTCTAATTTAATATGATATTTTATTATAAAATTTAACTAAAATACTTGCACCCGGAGGGTGCATATATTTGCTAGTATTATTAATTGACTTGTCTTTTATTTTCCTACCGAATGTTCTGTGTTGGGTTACTCTCCTTTAGGTAACCTAATTCATTACAAGAACGGGAGCTGATATCTCCCCGAATTCTTATAATACCATTATTTTATTCGTGTTAGCTCAGTCAGTAGAGCGTTCGGCTAGAAACCACAAGGTTCCTAGTTCGATACCGGCCCTCGCCAACTCATCGTATGAGTAGCACAGAGATCTGTGCGGTAAAGTAAGGAGCTGATGGTAGATGTGGCGCTCCACCTCAGACGCTAAAAAACAACAACAATCTCCTTGGTCTAGCGCTAGTGAAAAGGGGATAGACTCCCTCGCTGACTGGTTGATACCGACTTCAGGCCGCCCCGACGACGACTTAGTGGAACATTATACATTTAAGAATATTTCTATCATTAGATATTATTTATTACCAAACTTTACAGCACTGAATGTTTGTAATCAAAAATAAAATTGCATAAATATCGGTAAGAAGCAAACTCATTTTTGGACAGCTACGTATACATATTTTTAGTCATGCTACGAGCATATATTAAGCGTTATTTGCATTTTTCATGTCAGCACTTCATTTCTTCCTTCTTCCTTTTAAATGAAAGCAACACAAAAATGTGTTTCTTTGTTTGTTTGTTTGTTTCTATGTACGGCATATCAACTACGGTGGGTCATTTAATGCCGGCAATGTTTTGTAAGATTCGTTGCGACAGTTTGGAAGAAAATTCTTTAAAATCAATTTTTTTTTTTTAAATAAATTTTCTATTTAACCCATAGAGGGGACACTAACAGGTACTACCACTCTGGGTCAGAGGGGAACTGAGAGAAATGCTTATGAATGGGTGCCCCACATTCCCCAGACTTACCGAACTGGAACCTCACTGTCAGTTAGAGTTTAACGTCATACCCAGGATATGAACACCCCAGCCACTGCCTTCTAGCACCTATATGATAAACAGAGTAGGGGCTTGCTACAAGGGCAATATTTCGGGACAATCATATAGGTTCTAGGGCTTGACGTGACCAGCCGATTGATCGTAGGGTACCTCTCCGACCGACCGTCTAGCCTAAGTAAGGTCCAAAGTGGGGTGTTGCATGTCATGGACTGCCCATCCAACAGTATTCTGTCCTTAAGCATCACGAGTCACCGCCCATGGTGAACAGGTGGACTTATTTGGTGGGGAGTATTACCCTTCTGCAGAGGTGTAGTCTTTTTATTCTAAAGCCCTAACCGAATGGGCTGAATAAATTGTGAGGGAATGAAGATCCAGTTATTCACAGTACAGTAACCAATTGGATCAAGACATTTCAATTATTATATACGTTGAGTGTGTGTGTATGTGTGTATATATTTGTATAGGTCAATTATTACATACTTCGAGTGTGTGTGTGTGTGTGTATGTGTGTGTATATTTGCATCGGTCAATTATTACATACATTGTGTGTGTGTGTGTGTGTATGTGTGTATATATTTGTATAGGTCAATTATTACATACATTGTGTGTGTGTGTGTGTATGTGTGTATGTGTGTATATATTTGTATAGGTCAATTATTACATACATTAAGTGTGTGTGTGTGTATGTGTGTGTATATTTGCATCGGTCAATTATTACATTCTTCGAGTGTGTGTATGTGTATGTGTGTATATATTTGTATGGGTCAATTATTACATACTTCGAGTGTGTGTATGTGTATATATATTTGTATAGGTCAATTATTACATACATGTGTGTATATATTTGTATAGGTCAATTATTACATACATTGAGTGTGTGTGTGTGTGTGTGTGTATATATTTGTATAGGTCAATTATTACATACATTGTGTGTGTGTGTATGTGTGTATATATTTGTATAGGTCAATTATTACATACATTGAGTGTGTGTGTGTGTGTGTATATATTTGTATGTAGTGTGTGTATGTGTGTATATTTTAGGTCAATTATTACATACATTGTGTGTGTGTGTGTATGTGTGTATATATTTGTATAGGTCAATTATTACATACATTGAGTGTGTGTATGTGTGTATATATTTGTATAGGTCAATTATTACATACATTGTGTGTGTGTGTGTATGTGTGTATATATTTGTATAGGTCAATTATTACATACATTGAGTGTGTGTATGTGTATATATTTGTATAGGTCAATTATTACATACATTGAGTGTGTGTGTGTGTGTATATTTGTATAGGTACCAATTATTACATACATTGAGTGTGTGTATGTGTGTATATATTTGTATAGGTCAATTATTACATACATTGTGTGTGTGTGTGTATGTGTGTATATATTTGTATAGGTCAATTATTACATACATTGAGTGTGTGTATGTGTGTATATATTTGTATAGGTCAATTATTACATACATTGTGTGTGTGTGTATGTGTGTATATATTTGTATAGGTCAATTATTACATACATTGAGTGTGTGTATGTGTATATTTGTATAGGTCAATTATTACATACATTGAGTGTGTGTATGTGTGTATATATTTGTATAGGTCAATTATTACATACATTGTGTGTGTGTATGTGTGTATATACAATTATTACATACATATATATTTGTATAGGTCAATTATTACATACATGTGTGTGTATGTGTGTATATATTGTATAGGTCAATTATTACATACAGTGTGTGTATGTGTGTATATATTTGTATAGGTAGTGTGTGTGTGTGTGTATATATTTGTATAGGTCAACTATTATTACATTGAGTGTGTGTGTGTGTGTATATATTTGTATAGGTCAATTATTACTTACTTTGAGTGTGTGTGTGTGTATATATTTGTATAGGTCAATTATTACATACTTCGAGTGTGTGTGTATGTGTGTGTGTGTGTATGTATTTGTATAGTTACATACGTTTGTGTGTATATGTATATATATTTGTATAGGTCAATTATTACATACATTGAGTGTGTGTATGTGTGTATATATTTGTATAGGTCACTTATTGCATACTTTCAGTGTGTGTATGTATTTGTTTAGTTCACTTATTACATACGTTCGTTTGTATGTGTATATATATTTGTATAGTTCAATTATTACATACTTCGAGTGTGTGTGTGTGTGTATGTGTGTATATATTTGTATAGATCAATTATTACATACTTCAACTGTGTGTATGTGTGTATATATTTGTATAGATCAATCATTACATACTTCAACTGTGTGTATGTGTGTGTATATATTTGTATAGGTACTTACATACATTGAGTGTGTGTATGTGTGTATATATTTGTATAGGTCAATTATTACATACATTGAGTGTGTGTATGTGTGTATATATTTGTATAGGTCAATTATTACATACATTGAGTGTGTGTATGTGTGTATATATTGTATAGGTGAGTGTGTGTATGTGTGTATATTTTTGTATAGGTCAATTATTACATACTTCGAGTGTGTGTGTATGTGTGTGTATGTGTGTGTATGTATTTGTATAGTTCACTTATTACATACGTTTGTGTGTATATGTATATATATTTGTATAGGTCAATTATTACATACATTGAGTGTGTGTATGTGTGTATATATTTGTATAGGTCACTTATTGCATACTTTCAGTGTGCGTATGTATTTGTTTAGTTCACTTATTACATACGTTCGTTTGTATGTGTATATATATTTGTATAGTTCAATTATTACATACTTCGAGTGTGTGTGTGTGTGTGTATGTGTGTGTGTGTATGTGTGTATATATTTGTATAGGTCAATTATTACATACATTGAGTGTGTGTATGTGTGTATATATTTGTATAGGTCAATTATTACATACATTGAGTGTGTGTATGTGTGTGTATTACTGTATAGGTCACTTATTGCATACTTTCTGTGTTTGTATGTATTTGTATAGTTACATACGTTCGTTTGTATGTGTATATATATTTGTATAGTTCAATTATTACATACTTCAAGTGTGTGTGTGTGTGTGTGTGTATGTGTGTATATATTTGTATAGATCAATCATTACATACTTCAAGTGTGTGTATGTGTGTATATATTTGTATAGGTCAATTATTACATACATTGACTGTGCATATGTGTGTATATATTTGTATAGGTCAATTATTATATACATTGAGTGTTTGTATGTGTGTATATATTTGTATGGCAATAGCATAATCTTTACAGATCATTGCCGTCCCTCACAATCCTACAACTCCACCACCAGAACCCTTCCTTGCATGAGCCCTCAAATGACTCATCAAACCTGCTGCAGATCTACAAAGTTTGATGCAAATATGACATTAAAAAGACTTCTTCCCCGCTGAATGAGATGATTCAGATGAATCAGTTGAATCAGATGATAAAATTTGATGCTTATGCACCACCATATGTCTATTAAGACCAGAAGCCGACTTACAGACCTTGCCACATATAGCACAAGACACATTATTTACTCCTGGAATCTGCATGGATTGACCCAGGTGAGATTTCCTATGATTGACATAGCCAGCCCTCGAAAGCAAAACTCGACCACATGTCAGACACTTCCAACCCTCCATGTTCTCTTCATGACAGGTGTAACCCTTTCGAAGTTGACGCTTTAGGTTTTCATGCACGATTCTTTCACTCTCATAACTGGTACAGCCATCATCCACATGAACTCTCCAGTCAGTTCTCTTCAGTGCCAGCTTTTCCCAGTTGTCAGGACTTATTTTTATTTTTACAAGATTGTTTTTTAAGCAATCCTTATACCTCTTCCTAGGCTTATGCTGTGGCCTTTTGCCATCATGCAGCTGACCGTAATAGAGTTGCTTTGGCAATCTAGCATCACCCATACGCACAACATGACCTGCCCAACGCATTTGAGCTGTTATGATAAGAGTTTCAATGCTTGAGCATCCTGCCCTTGCAAGGACTTCTGTGTTGGGTGTGTTGGAATTCCACTTGATGTTTAGAATACGTCTCAAACATTTCTGATGAAAGTGTTCAAGAATTTTCAAATGTCTTCTAAACAATGTCCATGTTTCCGAGGAGTACAATAAAACACTCAACACGCAGGACCTATAAACATCCAATTTTGTTTTATGGGTGATGCCGGCACTAGACCATAACCGTTTTTCCAGCGTTCCATAGGCCACAGATGCCTTCTGGATGCGCCGGTGAATCTCAGCATCCAAAGATCCATCACAAGTTAGTGTACTTCCTAAGTATGTGAAAGACTCAACAACATCCAGACAGGTACCATGAATGGCTATTATCATATATTTGTATAGGTGAATTATTACATACATTGAGTATGTGTATGTGTGTATATATTTGTATAGGTCAATTATTACATACATTGAGTGTGTGTATGTGTATATATATTTGTATAGGTCAATTATTACATACATTGAGTGTGTGTATGTGTGTATATATTTGTATAGGCCAATTATTACATACATTGAGTGTGTGTATGTGTATATATATTTGAATAGGTCAATTATTACATACGTTGATTGTGTGTATGTGTATATATATTTGAGTGGACCTAAGAGAAATGCTGATGATGGGGTGCCCCACATTCCCCAGACTTCCTGAAATGGAACCTCACTGTCAGAGTTTAACGTCATACCCAGGACATGAAGACCCTCAGTCAGTTCCTTCTAGCACCTATATGATAAAAAGAGTAGGGGCTTGCCACAAAGGCAATAGTTTGGAACAATCATATAGACAATCAGCTCCCTTAGAAATCAGTTCTCTTGCGGCCCTCTGTAGGAAAATAACGTCCTATGAAAAACGGTTAAAAACACAATTAACGGTTGCATGAAAGTTCAACCTCTATTGACATATCATCAAGATTGGCTTTTGACGTCGTGAGCATAATGAATTAGAAGAATTGATTTCCGGAGAGACCCTCGGCTATTTTTGGCATTAGTATGTCTATCTTATCTCCTTTTTTTTTTTTTTTTTTTTTTTTTTTACAGATATGGCTGGATCAGCGCAATATTGTGAACATAAAAATATGAAATTCATGATAGGGAGTAACTTCATTGATTTTGATGATTGTACGCGATGTACGTGCTATAACCATGGATTACAGTGCTGTGGGTGAGTAGTACCCGCATCCTTCATCTCACAAATTTATTACAGTGGTTTTTTTTATGGCTATCATTATTATTAAGAATTTTGACTAGTATTATCCTTCATCTTCCTAATTCTAGTTACTTTTTATCATAATCATTCTTTTTATCATAATCATTCTTTTTATCATAATCATTATTATTAAGAATTTTGACTAGTATTATCCTTCAATTACTGTAATACTTCACTACTACTACTACTACTACTACTACGACTACGACTACTAATACTACTACAGTTGTTATTATTATTATTATTATTATTATTATTATTATTATTCACGTGGAGCTATTAATTTTAAAATCTCTTACTTAGGTAGTAATATCTCATCCACTGAAAGCGATGTTAACGCACGCATAGGAAAGGCATGGTCATATTAGTCATATGGAAATAAGATCTCACAGATAAGTTAAAGCGACAATTCTTCCAACCCATAGTTGTATCAGTGCTGCTGTACGGCTGCACCACTTGGAACCTACAGAGGCGCCTAGAGAAAAAGCTAGCTGAGAGCTGCACCAGAATGCTGCGTGGAATCTTAAACAAGAAACAACACCTCCACGAGACAACAGCCGTACATCCTGTTGCCCCATATCACACAAACCATCCGAATAAGAAGAACAAGACACGCTGGACACTGCTGGAGAAGCAAGGACGAACTTATAAGGGATGTTCTCCAATGGAAACCAACACATGGGCACACAAGTGTCGGTCGTCCAACGAAGACGTACACGGATACTTGATGGTATGCAGAGGACCTCCCGGAGGCAATGAGTGAATGAGACGGCGAGAGATTATTATTATTATTATTATTATTATTATTCACACCTGCCTAAGCTGGTGTTTCACAAGAGACTGAGCGACAGCAAGTCTCCCGGGGTCTACAGGACTCCTCTGCGTATTCTTGCTGATCTTAACAGTGCTGTTGTTTTGATGATCTCGGTTCTTTGGATTTTCAATTCTTCTAGACTTTTTTTCCAAGCCCCTGGGAACCGTTCCAAGAGCCCCAATTACAATTGGCACGTCTTTTACATTCATGTTCCACAGTTTTTTCATATTATTATTATTATTATTATTATTATTATTATTATTATTAAATTTTAAATACCTTCCCAGATATAAATAAAATCTTCATTGTCTTTGCACAAAAAGCAAGCTCTGGTGATATTGAATATATATATCATCATCATGTCGTGCAACTTGCACGGATATCCATAACGATCTCTCGCCAACCTTCTTTATCATTCATCGACTCTGGGAGCTCCTCCGCGCAGCAGCCCGCATCTCTACATAGTTGGTCAATGTAGGTCCTGGCTGGGCGGCCCACATTGGCGTGCCCATGTGCTGGTTTCCACAGTAGTACGTCTCTTACGATCTCGTCCTTGCTTCTCGAGTAGTGTCCTGCATGTCTAGTCCGTCTTACTCGTATGGTTTGTGAGATGGGGGGCAGGTGGCCATACAGTTGCTTTTTTGTGGGGTGCTGCTTCCACGACTTATTCAGGACCGCTCGCAGCATTCTTGTGCAGCTCCCATCTAGCTTATTCTCAAGGCGCTTCGTTAGGGTCCAGGTGGTACAGCCATACAGCAGTAGCGACACAGCCTGGAAGAATCGTCTCTTTAGCTTGTCGGGGAGATCGGATTTCCATATGACTGATAATTTGTTGGTGGCCAACCATGCCTTTCCTATTCGAGTGTTAACATCACTTTCCGTGGATGAGATACTACTACCTAGATATGTGATTTTTTCCACTGACTTAAGAGGCTTGCCGTCAAGTGTGGAGATGTCTTCCTGCCTTTTGAAGCTCATGAACTCGGTTTTATCAGCGTTCACATAAAGGCCGACGTTCTTTGCCGCCTCCTCTAGGCTGTGTAGAAGTGTCTCAGCCTGTGCCGGTGTATCTGCAAGAAGCGCAAGGTCATCAGCATAGTCTACATCTGTGACAGTTTGTGCGGGGTATCGCCTGCTTCTTGCCTTTTTTAGTGTGAAACCTTTTTCTTTTATGGTATCTAGTGATGTTCGGAGAACGTAGTCTAGGCATATTATAAATATATATGGTGCTAATGTATCTCTCTGCAGGACCCCAGCAGTGATGTCAAAGAAATCTGTGTCGCCGTCGGGTGAGCGTACCATTGCTTTAGTGTCTTTGTAGAGCATCATTATGGCGGCAACAATTTCTTCGGGGAGACCATATGCTAGCAGTATTTGTTCCATTTTCCCTCTGTGTATGGAATCAAATGCCTTAGAAAAATCTACGAATAGTAGCGTTGCCTCTAGATTTTTTGCTCGAACCCCTTCTATGATTCGTCGTCTAGTCAGGATTTGAGAGGTTGTGGATCTGTTTATATGTTTATGTGCATATATATTATATTTTGAATGTTACAGTCATTAAAATTAATTTAACAAAATATAAAAATTAAGCTTATACTGTTTCGGCTGTCCAATGGAAATCAAAACGTGTGCCCTCTTCAAAATCCAAAGAAATCTACCGTCTTATAATGAGTTAAACATTCAGGTGGCGGTCAATTAATAGTGAGAGAGGGAGAGAAACAGAGACAGAGACAGAGAGAGAGAGGGAGGGAGCATGACTAGCCGGGATTTTGGGGGAATGGTTTACTAGCCACCGTATATATATATATATATATATATATATATATATACATTGTCGTTAATTGTTTTATTTTCGTAGTTTCCTCCGGACATACATACACCCGCCCATACATACATGCACACAATTGCCCTTTATGTATGTATAGATTACAAACGATTTGGGGGAAACAACATCACTTTCTTTTTATTCTTGCGTGCAAAGATTATGAAGATTTGATTTATATTTGAAGATATTTAAGAATTGATATATACATAGTAATGACATTGTATTCTATTTAGCCTACTTAGCCATCTTTTGAATATTGTAAATTATCCAATTAATATTTCTCACTATATTGTTGTATATGATGTCATTCCCTCGACCCATGCGACGCGGGGTATCAAACAAAAATGTTTTGATAATATTTCTTGAAAGAAAACATCTTCAAACAAATATTCATTGATATTTTTACTGTTTTATTTTTTTTTGTATTACAGAATTGGTGCCAACGCCGGCGTTTTTGGCGTTCCCGGATGTGAAGCTGTAAATGACCATTGCGAATTGGTATTCTTGAAAAAAAACACAGACCAGCTCTGTTTCATCAATTAGTAATAACCACATTCTTATTATTAAGCTTCTGGTTCTAATTTGTTGATGGTGTATTTATATAATAAATAATGTTACCATTTGTTTTGTTCTTTCTTTCTTTCTTTCTTTGTCTGTCTGTAAATTTACCCAGGATTAGAATGTATTACCTGTGCATTACACGATGTGTTAGTAAATACTCATGAATAAACGACAACACTGATTTTCAGTTGTATCTAAGATGGCGGCATAACCACTTCCGTCTTTCTAGTAGTACGTTTCTAACACAGACGAAACAATACTTCATTCCCAGAACAAATGGACGAATCGCTACTTCCGGTTTAACAAGAATGGTAAGAATGGCACTTCCGTTATCAGTTAGGAGCAATACACACAACACTGTGAAACCTTCCGATAAACAAAATGTCTCTCTGCGGCACTCCCGTTCACCTTCATAGTATATATCGTCATAGAAATCTATCTATCTATCTATCTATCTATCTATCTATAGATATATTAAAGGCAGTTGTGTGCATGTATGTACGTATGTTAGGGAGGCCCAAAATTGACGTAAATTCGTTTTCGACAAAATGAATTTAGCCCCCCCCCCTACAGAAAATAATTTACCAAAAATCAGGGAATTATCGGTTTTTAATGAAATTTTCAGTGTTTATTCATCAAAGAATGATCTTTATAATGCATTATTTATTTTATTTAAAAACTATCTCATTTTTTTCTGGTCACTTAATTTTGACTCCTCTACTTATGTTGTGGGTGTAACATTTTTGCGAGTTGGACATTTTCTGTACTAATTACAGTATAAATAAAGAGATAAAAAAACCTAAGTTATAAATTTAAAAAAAAAATTACGGGGCTTTTCTATGAGAAAATAAGTACCGAAAATCGGAAAATAAAATTTAAAAAAAAAAGCATAAATAAATTTTTTTTTTCTTAGATTTCTTTTTTACTCATTTCGATAATTATTTAATTGGCTATGATCTTATAAAAGAAAAAAATACGCATCAATATTTTTCTGCTTAAAAAAGAGGGGGGGCTACATTTTCAATAGTTTTTATTCAAAACTTATTACTTTTTGCACCTAAAATTAACATCAGGCTTTTCATATTTTAAATGAATTTTATATATTCATTTTTCATAGCAAAATTATCTAATTAAAGTTTTGAAATAAAATAACGGATGCATTATAAAATTCATTAATTTATGAACCAATATTCAAAATTTCATTTAAATTACCTGGTTTTTGTAAATATTTTTGCAATCGCGAATGTTCCATAAAAATTCGTAAAAAAAGCCATTTTAAGCCATTTTAAACCAGCGTCTCCGACCGAAAGCGATAGAAATTGACCGAAAAAATCGTTTTAAATGTTTAAAAAAAATGTATTTGTAATTGTTATGTATTAGAAATACATTATCAAGAAGATTGCGAGTGGTTGTAATAATAGTTTATTATTACAATAAATACAAATAACAAAAATGGCTCTCGGCCGGCAAGGTAAAAAGTCTCTGAGCGTAAGAGAGGATTTGGTAAAGATTACTTAT
>CM042150.1:22835793-22838293 GCA_023376005.1 Doryteuthis pealeii | reverse complement strand
GCTGCTGCAGCCAATGATGTTGACTTGTTCTTCTTTTTGGTTCAAACGTGGCAGTCACTTAGAGAGTGGGATTGGTTCTGTGCAAAGCCTTTCCTCACTTAAAAAAGCTTCAGGCACAGGCATTGCTTGATATGCAATACATGTCTTGTCCTTTATATGTACTAAGGCTGGCTGTAGCCTAAAACGGCAAATAGAGAAATGAATTTTATCAAGAAAAATATGAACGTTAATGGCAATAAGGGCTTTGGAAATATCAGAGTCTGGCCCGGCAGGTGTCTCAGGGCCCCGCAGCCTGTGCCCGGTCGTCATCCTACTACTGCTCGGAAATCAATGCCAATGAACATTGGCTGTTGGAACATACGGACGCTACTTGACTTGCCATCGACACTTACACGTCCGGAACGTAGATCTGCTCTTGTGTCAAAGGAACTTCAGCGTTATGATTTGGATATTGTCGCATTATCTGAGACGAGGCTGGCTGATAAAGGACAGTTGTCGGAGTTGTCTGGAAGTTACACCTTTTTCTGGAGTGGTAAAGAGGAGGGATGTAGAAGGGAATCTGGTGTGGCGTTTGCTGTGAGGACTACACTTCTCTCAAGCATGGAAGAAATTCCATGTGGAGTGAGTGATCGGATCATAACGATGAGGTTACCTTTGATAGGAGGTCGTCTTGTGACCCTCGTGAGTGTCTATGCACCTACTATGAATGCAGCAGAAGAGGAAAAACTCAATTTCTACCTCTCATTACGGGAAATAGTTAGACGGATCCCCCTTGCTGACAAAGTCATCATTCTTGGCGACTTTAATGCTAGGGTAGGGAGGGATTTTGAGACCTGGACAGTAATGGGTAGACATGGAGTGGGCAAGTGTAACAGCAATGGTCTAATGTTGCTGCAGTTCTGCTCGGAGATGGATTTTTATGTTGGTAACACCATATTTCAACAGAAAAACAAATACAAAACAACTTGGATGCATCCAGGCTCCAAACAGTGGCACATGATCGATTATGTGTTGGTCAGAAAACAAGATGTAAAGGACATCTCCAGTGTTCGTGTTATGCGTGGCGCAGAATGCTGGACTGACCATCGGTTGGTTCGTGCTAAGTTTAGGTTTGTTGTAAAGCCGAAGATAGGGGGACCAGGTGTGACTGTCCCTAAGCGACTTAACATTGGTCGTCTAAAGAATGTTGTTGTGAAACAAGAACTGGTCAAGGAGATGGAAGAGTTGGAGTGTGAAAATACATGGGATGATTTTAAGACGTCTGTCTATGAGGTGTGTAAGAAAGTATTGGGGCATTGCAAACGTAAACACCAGGATTGCTTTGATGAGAATGACACTGAAATTCAAGACTACTAAGTCCCTACATGCTTATCTCAAGGGTGGTCGAACAAAAGATGAACAAGATCGATTGATGATAGATTTTAAGGCAATCAAAAGGGAGGTGCAGAGGAAGCTTCGAAACATGCAGGCTGCATGGTGGAGTAAGAAGGCCGATGAAATACAACTTGCCTACAACACCAACAACACCAAGGTTTTATACACCTTACTGCGTGCGGTGTATGGGCCATCAAGCTCATCTATCACCCCACTGCGCTCAAAGGATGGTCAGAAGCTTCTTCGAGATCCTTCCAATATTCTTCTTAGATGGAGAAAGCATTTTGATGAGCTTCTCAATAGGCCTTCTGAGGTTGAACAGGAGTTCATTCAGTCTATCCCCTGCAACCCGGTCAAGGAGATCTTGGCAGATGTCCCCTCCCTCTCGGAGGTTAAAGCAGCTGTCTATAAACTGAACTCTGGAAAGTCACCTGGTACGGATCAGCTATATACAGAGATAATCAAATGTGCGGACTGCAATATGATGCAGCGCTTGACGAACTTGTTGCAGACTGCCTGGCTTGATGAATATGTTCCACAGGATTGGCGGAATGCATTAATGGTGGTGCTATACAAGGGAAAAGGTGCAAAAGATGATTGTGGAAATTATCGGGGCATCTCACTACTTTCAGTTGTTGGCAAGGTGCTATGCCGAATCATGCTTGATAGAATGCTGGAACACATTGTTAAGGATGTTTTACCTGAGTCACAGTGTGGCTTTAGAAGTGGTCGTGGGACGGTAGATATGATCTTTACAGCCAGGCAATTACAAGAGAAATGTGTAAAACAACGCATGGGATTGTATCAAGTGTTCATTGATTTAACAAAGGCATTTGATACCGTAAATAGGAAAGCTCTTTGGGAGATTCTCAAAAAACTTGGTTGTCCTGACAAGTTTATATCTATTCTAAAGCTTTTTCATGATGATATGAAAGCTGTGGTCAACATTGGAGGGAAACTGGCTGATCCTATTTCAGTGGAGAACGGTGTTAAACAAGGGGATATTACAGCACCCACACTTTTGCTTTGTATTTTGCCAAGGTGTTTAG
Source organism: Doryteuthis pealeii (assembly GCA_023376005.1). NCBI lineage: Eukaryota > Metazoa > Mollusca > Cephalopoda > Myopsida > Loliginidae > Doryteuthis > Doryteuthis pealeii. The sequence goes on along the minus strand of CM042150.1, from coordinate 22,835,870 downwards.
AATGGCATTTAAGGATTGTTCTGATGGTGTATATATTCGGGTATAGAACTACTGGAAGCTTTTCAACATCAGACGTC
>CM042150.1:22737188-22835693 GCA_023376005.1 Doryteuthis pealeii | reverse complement strand
CCCAAGAGAGAGATAACTGAACTGATTATTAAATCTCTCTTCGCCACGGTTCAACTCATGAAGCAGGAATGGAGGTCACAAAAGGTTAAGGGACGCTCCTGTAAACTGTTATCTTGAACTCAAATAACAATTAACTACACCTACATCATAATTAACAGGATACCCTTCATTATCAACAAGATATCCAGTCTTGTTTCATGCTGCTTAAGATTGGTCAAATTATTAAATAATTAAATGGTCAATTTTTCTGAACCCTGTCTATTAAAAACATAACTAATAAATTGAGGACAGAATTATTCAGCTTCCATGATTTTGTATATTTATGATATTGGTGTCTTAAGGGCCTTGCAGAACATTTAACACAATAAATAACCAGCTTTGCATCAATTGTCTCCTATAAAGCAATTAAACTAGGGAAAAAAGGTGTTAACCCAGTCGTGTAAAAACTGGGTAGACTCCTATGGATTACATGTGTATGTCATGAGGGTCGGCATGGATTACACATTCCTATTTCATGGTTTGGTTGGTTTGTTTTTAACGGCATAATCACCTCAGTGGGTCATTTAATGCCGATAAGTTTTTGAACATAATTAATTCTTATGGAGTATACCTCATTGTTTTTAATAAATACATTTTCTATTTAAGCCAATAGATGGGACCTTACAGGTGAGCTACCACTGCCGGGTCAGAGTGGACTCCCGCGAGCAAGTGGTGAAGCGAAGGGGTGCTCCACATTCCCTCAAACCTCCAAAACTGGAACCTCACCATCAGATAGAGTTTGAACGTATTCCCAGGACATTAGACCGCTTAGCCCAACGCATTCAGGCAACCCATATGATATAAAAGGGCTGGGGCTGCCAATAAGAGCAAATAGGTTTGAGGCAAGTATATAGGTGCTAGGGCTTGACGTAAACCAGCCGATTGATCGGGGGGGGGGGCTTCTTGAAGCCCGTCCTATCCCTAAGTAAGTCTAATGTAGAGTTTGCATATCATGGACCTGCTCATCCACCAAAGCATCAAACGGGTCGCCACCCAGGCCTACTACAGGTTGGCCCCATTGGGGAGTCTTATCCCCTCTGCGAGATGCAAGTCGGTGCATTCTAACGCCACAGCCGACCGGGCGGACTCTCATGGGGGGATTTTGCACATGAAAATTCAATTCTTTAACACCTTCTTGTAGCATTACAAAACAAAGTGATGATTGCTATCATTAATTTCTTTATTAGGACAGCAAATATATGCCACTGCGGGTGCAAGTACTTAAGTTGTAATGTAATAAAATATCATATTAAATTAGAATAAGAATGAAAAAAAAAAATTTGCAACCAAGGGGGCTATAAAATCAAAAATAGAAACAACCTGAACTTACCTCTTCCACCACTTCCGTCTTCATTACTAAATTTTCTAATTTAACTATTTAGTTAACATGAGAAGTAAAGAATAAAATTCAAGTTATTTCTCTTGTAAATAATTTTCTTTTAAAGATTTATCTCCGAGATTTTTGCTCATATTCATTAAGATAAAACCAAAACAATTAGAAATCAATAATACCAAGTCACATATTTATTAAAATCAAATTTGCTAGTAAAATATATATATATAAATAAAAAGACAACATGAGACTGATAAATTGAATTATTTTTAAAATCATTTTATTGAAAGTTCAATTTAGAAGTCGTAAAAGGCATGATTGTTATGCTTAGCACAAAGCTGTCTTTGCCGCGTTCAATGAGAACCATTTGCAATGATCAGAACCCATGGTGCAGCCCTTCTTACGCAGCATTATGCCACCTTTAGGACCAATTCTGTAATAAAAGAAGAAAAAAAAGTCTAAGAATGAAAATGTGGTTGATTTGAGTGAATAAAAGTGATTACATATATTATGAAAGGTTTAAAAAGAAAGACAGAAAAATAATAAAGGAAAATAAATAAAAAGCAAAGAAACAAAGAAACAAAGAAAGAACAAAGAAACAAAGAAAGAAGAAAGAAAAGAAAAATGAATAAGCAAAAAAAAACAAACAAAGGAAAGAAAAAAAGAGTGAAAAATAAAAGAAAGGAAAATGAAGGAAAAAGCCAAGCCAAATCAAATCAAAGAAAGAATGAGAAAGAAAGAAAGAAAGGAAAAATGAATGAGCAAATAATAAATAAATGTTCACCACTGAAACAAGAATCTATCTGAAGAAGGTCTAACAGACGAACGTTGCATCGTCGACATCACTACCTCCAATAAACATCCATTTTCTACATCATCCCGTGTTTGTCTACCTTCTCTCCATATAATATATATATATATATATATGAAATACCAGCGTTGACTTGATGGTGGGAATGGTTAATATATACTATATATATATATATAATAATAATATATATTTTAAGAATGGAAATGAGTAACCTACTCGAGTTCATCGATAGATTCTTCAGGGTTAAATTTAAATTAATCGAGTTTACGATTAAATCTTTGTGTTATAAACATGCCCGTTAATTTAAAAGTAACCCTGAAGAATCTATCGATGAAACTCGGTAGGTTACTCATTTCCATTCTTAAAATAAATTTATGCTCTCTACATTGTATTGAGCACTTTGTATTTGTTTTTCTCAAACCTTAACCTCTGGATATTGTGCGCTTCCAACGAATCGTCTTATACCACCGCGTAAGTAATACTTATACATTGCAAATAATATATATATATTATATATATATATAATATATTCTTGTTATAGAGTACAATACTTTTAAGGTGCGGATGTTACCATTGGTTTCAAAGCAGCATGTCGGCCACTTATCATCAAGACGACGCGCTTGTAAAATTATGAATGTTTGAATGATTAGTGTATTGATGATAAGTGTGAATATTTCTAATTTTAAATATGTCATACTTACCCCACAACACGATAGTCCTCTAAACCGAACAGAAACAGCGCTCGCAAGCTTTGAGGTTAGTGAAGCCTGCAATTTGCAGCGAGGTACATACCATTGTACACACAATAGGTAAACAACTCTCGAGACCCTGAAAATATACGAGATAAATATGTCAATGATAGGAAAAAATCCGTAGATTGCGTTATGCTCGGGTAATTTTTTGTTATATAGCCGTTTAATTACATAGACGCGGACCATATGACCTTAAGACACCCCTTTTTTTTATCTCGATTAAGAAAGGACATGTTTTTTCATTTACACCGTCAATATCCGGTTGTTTTAACAGCACGATTTTTAGATTTTTTTTTAATTATAAAATTAACCCCTAACCCTAACCCTTACTCCTAACCCTTACTCCTAACCCTAACCCCTAACAAGCAACGGGATATTGTCGGTGTAAATCAAACATATCCTTTCTTAATCGAGATCAAAAAAAGGGGTGCCTTAAGGTCATATGGTCCCATAGACGGTGTATATATTTATGAGAGGCACCCGTGGTTGTGTCTCCCACACTTAATCTTATATTCGTCTTTAATGTTATTCTACTTGTGAGTCGGTAGTTTATACTTCACCAGTAGCTTGGCTGGTATTTATTCGTTCGGTATCTTCTTACTTCTTCAAGGTTTGGTCTGGTATCTATCGTCGGAGTTCTCTTCTAACTCAGGGTTTCTCATACCTTTAAGTACGTAGACCCTACAAAAATTTTATTGACCTATCAATGGACCTCTGCCTTATATACCCCACCTTGCAGTTTTTGTTGCAACCAAATTATGCGATTAATGAATTCTGCATAAACGTTATGTACAACTGTTAATTGTAAAATAACCATAGATAAACAGTAAAGTAAGCATACAATAAAAAAGAACTGCCAATTAATAGTAACTTAATAACTTACCAAGGAAACACATTTCCTAATGTGATGGGTGAAGCTGAACTTTTGATAAGTTCGATGAATATTGGGGTTAAATTTTTGAAAATATATCAACATGAGCATGTTCTCCGGGATTCTTATGAAATTAATTTCTTCTAATTAACTAAGAAGGGTTAGTAGTTTCCATAGATTCCTTGTAACCCCCCCGACTAATTACAGACCCCTGAGTTTTGTTTAGAACTCAGGGGTTTTATGTAGACCACTTTGAGAAAACCCTGTTCTAATTTCTTATTTCAGAATCTGGCCTGGTTCCTTTTTTCTCATCTTAAGATGGCACTCGTTGGCTCTGGTGTTTAGTTTGCTTTTGATTAACAACAAAAGTATTTCTCTTGTGAATCACATATTTATTTCTTAAGATTTAGGACCCAATAAACAAGGAACATGAGACGACTAGCAGCAGACTGAGTATCTATTCCCATACTTCCCGCAACAGGAAGAATGTCAAAAAAAGATTACTAACAGTCAGTCAATCTACAACTGTTCCACAGCCAGGCTTGAATTCAAAATAATTTTTACTGATTTAAATTTCAAATCTATCTTCTACATTAACCGGTTAAAACCACGTACCGACGTATTGATGGGCGTACCGCCCCATCATGTAAAAAATTTTCCTGGGCTCCCAGCAGGTCGGATTAACACAATGTCTTATATTTCAGTAATGAACAACATCGTTTTATCATATATTGTGTGTAATGAACGACTCCTAACATTTGGCCGCCCTGTCGCTGGATCGTTAGAATGCACCGACTGCACCTCTGCAGAGGGTAACACTCCCCCAATGGCCACCTCAGAAGACCAGTATCTTGTCTTGCGGTGTATCTCTAAAAAAACCCTGTTGTTTGGTCAGTCTACCCCCTTATAGGGATTGGCCCCTATATTTTTACGCATGTGGAATTGACCAATTAAAATAATTACGTTTTCTTAAATAACTAGTTTACAATGGTATGTCATGAGTTTAGAATTAGGTAAACAAAAGAGAATCGAATGAATATTAGTTCAGAAATATTTTAGGAACAATAGAAACAATGGTTTAAATTCATCCGATAATTTTATGTCACCAGAATTCCCCAGATACCAACATCATTCGATATTGCATCATTGCAAATCACCTGATATTTGATGAATATTTTAGCTTAATGATCACGTAGACAATAACAAAAAGAGAATTATAAAAAGACCCTTTTTAGCTGAAAGACCAGAGAGAGAGAGAGAGAGTGGGAGTTTACCTCTTCCCGACTCGACAGAGTTGGAGCTGATGCTCCCAACTCGACACAATGGGGAGAATACGCTGTCCAAAGACATATTAATACGACTCAACAGGTCCGTCAATTTTTTTCGTTTTTTATTTCTCTCTCTCTCTCTCTCTCTCTCTCGCTCAACAACAACAACAAATTTCAATCACAAGTTTCAATCACAGACAAAACTGCTACAAATCGCACAAATATAAACAATACATGTCACACTTGTCACACACAACTATGTATTGACACACCCTACCACCCTATTATTCTATTAGTTTTCAATCCCTCATCAATTTCTACAGTCAAACCAGGCCAACAAATTACAATGTTTAAAAAAAAACAACAAACATCAGCACAAAATTCCCTTAATAAGATTCTCCATATATACAATGTGATAATTTAATTATCACAACGTTTGATATGTTTACTTAAGAACTATTGCGAAATAGTTCAATATGTAAAAACTATAATAATAATAATAATAGCACTGATACAACTATGGCTTGGAAGAATTGTTGCTTTAATTTATTTTTAGACTAGCAAATATATGCACCCTCAGGGTGCAAGTATTTAAGTTTAAATGTAATGAAATATTATATTAAATTAGAAAACGCTAATGAAACTAAATAAGAATGCAGATAAAATGATTTAAAACAGAGGGGGTATAATCGAAAAACAGAACAACTGAAACTTACTCTTTCATCACTCACGTCTTTTCATTGTTTTTTTTTTTATTTAAGTATTTAGTTAAAAGAGGAAGTAAAGAATAAAATGAGTTATTTTATCTTGTTAATGGATTTCATTTAAGATTCATTGAAGAGATTTTTGCTTATATTCATTAAAATAAAACCAAACGGTTAGAAATCAATAATACTAAGCCCATATTTATTAAAATCACATTTTTAATATCAATATGCAAATTATCCCTCCCGTTCACACTGTAAACCGGTATTTTGTTGTGTATATAAATATAATTGCATGTTGTTAGTAAGTAGATATGGTTAACAGTATTAATAATGTTAAACAATTTTATTAATAATTGAGGTTAAAAATAAAAATAAAATCATGGAGAATGTGATGTCAATAACTAAGGGAATTGTGATTTGAGTAGTAATATAGTTTCGGTTACAGAAAACACACAATCTCCATTATAATAAGATCTGATTTCCATATGACTATGATATTCTGTTATAGCAGACAATAAGTGAGGTTTATTTTTCAACATCGTCCTCCTTGCTGTCCATACACTTCTACCATCGGTGTTGCAGTGCTTGGATCTTATTGTTAAAGAAAAGTCATCAACAGCAGATATTACATCATCATATGAACTTTTTAGCTCATCCTTGTAAATACTTATAATATAAATGCTGGAGGCGCGAGGTGTAATGGTTAAAGTCGTAGGAAATAGACATTTTACATAGCGCTAATCCCCTTGGGGTAAATAGTAGGGCAAACTGGTCTCTTTAATCTTCGCTAGGAACCAGTCTAGGAGAAGAAAAACTCTGAATTCAAAACGTTTTAAACTTTAAATTGACCTTGCGTCACATCCTACTCGTGCAGAGGGATTCGGTTAATATATCAATATGATTATTATATATTAATAATATTATATTTGTTACGTCTAACAAAACTGCCACCCGTTTAAGTAGCTTCTTTTCTTTTTTTTCTTTCTTTTTTTTTTTTTTTTCTTTTGGGCTACTTGCTCAAGTATGCCAAATGACCGATGGTCTTAGAAGAGCTTGTTCCATCCATGCGCAGTGACGGAATGGCAAATGGTGGCCGTGACGGAACAAATTAAACATCGATGACACATAGCATTTAATAGGTTTCGAACCCCTCGGCCCTTTTTCACACTACAAACACTTAGGTATCCCACCATAGTTTAAAGGTTACCAAGCTTGCTAACCATCATACAACGATGGAAGGCTTACAAATCTACCATCTACCATCAGCTCCTTACTTTACCAGATAAATCCCTGTGCTACTCATACGTCGAGTTGACGAGAGCCGGTGTCGAACCAGGAAAATTGTGGTTCCCGGTGGACGCTCTACCGACTGAGGAATGATATTATCTCTTTGCGCGCTATTCTTGATTAGTACCTAAATCGACATGGAACATATTAAAAGAAAATACAAAACCCCTAGAAAAAATGTAAAATTATATTTGCTTCACTTACATTTATATTTCGTGAGTTTCGCAGGCTTATAGTAACACACGGTTGAGGCGGTGTTGATAGCCAAAGCCAAGACGAGGCAAACAAGTGCGATCTTCATGGTTCTATCTTCGTTCTATGTAGTTGTTGCACGAAAAAAAGAGATGATAACACCTTTCGTTTCAGATGCAAGTGATGAACTAGAATAATCCACTCCTTTTTATATTACTCGGATATAAAAGCTGCACGTGGATCATTGATTTATTTTTAATTTTTCCATTTAAAATTCTTATTTATCTATTATTTTCATCTCATCTTCCCCGTGCAAAATCTTTATTGATTTATTGATTTTCCAAAGAAATTTCCCAAATTCAATGGTTTTCTACTTTTTCAATAACGTCGCACCCATGTGCCATATGGTCTGCATTTTCAAATGCTTCAGAATAATGATCTTTTTTTTATATACATCTGGGGTAGACTAATAGTAACTTGAGCCCATTGGCAAAAAAATTGGTATTGCCTATTCTATCTACCATCCCATACGACCGCCCTGTCGTGACCATCCGCACGCTCGGCACCGGACGCACTTCCCCTCGGTCCGTCGTCGCGACCCGTTCTCGGCGTTCAGGTCGACGCCCGGTGTCCGTAGGTGGAAAGCGATCAAAACCCTCTCGTCGGTTTGCCGGCGTTAGGGTCGCCTTCCGCCGGGCCCGCGACCGTACTGCCCTTTTTTGCCGGGACGGAGGAACCGTAACGCGATCCGTTCTGCAGAGGGGTAAGACTCCCCCCAATGGGGTCACCTGTTGGCCGTGGGTGGTGACCCGTGATGCTTAAGGATAGAGCCCAGGTGGATGAGCAGTTCATGACTTGCAATACTCACTTTGGCCCTATCTTGGCCTACACGGGCGGTCGGAGAGGCCCCTCTGATCAATCGACTGGTCACGTCAAACCCTAGCACCTATATTATTTCCCAACCCTATTGCCCTAATGACAAGCCCCAACCCATTTCTATCTTATGGGTTCTAGAAGGCGGTGACTGAGGGTCTACATGTTCTGGGAATGGCGTTAAACTCTATCTGATGGTGAGGTTCCAGCTTTGGAGGTTTGGGGAATGCGGAACACTCCTTCATCACCATTGCTCCCTGGTCCACTCTGACCCGGAGTGGTAGTACCTGTTAGGGTCCCATTTAAATGGGTTAAATAGAAAACCATGAGTTTATAACAAAATTGTATTATGCATTAAGAATGAATTCATTTCACAACTTTGTCGGCATTAAATGACCCACCGAGGTTGATGTGCCGTAAAACAAACCAAACCAAACCAAACCATACTCATACGAAGATAATTCAATGATCTTGCCAAAATATGAGCCCTCTGTGAAGGAGTATTTCAGTTTTAATATATCAAATATCATATTGAAGTTTTTGATATAATTAAATATCATATTGAAGTTTTTGATATAATCAAATATCATATTGAAGTTTTGATAAATCAAAATCATATTGAAGTTTTTGATATAATTAAATATCATATTAAATTTTGATATAATCAAATATCATATTGAAGTTTTTGATATAATCAAATATCATATTGAAGTTTTTGATATAATTAAATGTCATATTGAAGTTTGATATAATTAAATATCATATTGAATTAGAAAGACTAATAGAATTAAATGTGTACTCAAAGTATTACACTTATTTTTACTTTATTCTAATTTATTTCAATTTAAAATTATACATAGGATTGCTTTCAATACGTTTGAGAATAAAACAATCATATTTGAAATCAATTACACAAGTAATTATTCATTAAATACGCTTTTTTAAAACCGGTATGCAAATTATTCACACCATATACCATTTAAAACATTTATTTTTTAATGATATATAACATACATTGTATGGTTTTAAATACAATAATAAATATGGGCTGTTTTGAGGCAAATCTATCATGGCTAGACCTTTATAGATACATTATTAATAAATAAGATCCTCGGTAAGATTAAATGATAATTATTCAAAATGATATCCATTCGGAATATAACGTAAATAACTAAGGGAATTGTGATTTTGGTGATGACGTAGTTTCGGTTACAGACAAACGCATACTATCCATTATGATAAGAGATATAGCTTATGGTCAAGTCACATTGAATACGCCGGATTCCGCTAGATCACTGAAATTAAGACAGCGATGAGCCTTTTCAATACTTGGATGAATGACCATTTAAGCAAGAACAGGTACTGTTAATCAACCTGATAGGAAAACGCTTTCATTCTCCTTTAAATGACCCGAAAAGTGTTGGTATGCCGTAAAACAAAACAACTAGTCAATAAATATAGTCATTTTTTAAAAGCATGATGCGTTTTTTCAGATTTTTCCCTAAATGTAAACTCTACATTGTTTAGAATTGGTTTATAACAGAAAATATTTAATCACGCAGAAATATTTGTTTTGAGGCTATTTAAGATGGTGGCAAATCAAACAGAGCGCTCCAAGGTTGAACAGAGATCTGCCATCAAATTTTTGGTAGGTAAGAAGTACAAGCCATGTGAAATTTCCTGAAAGAATGTGTTATCTGACAGAAAAGGCAAAAAAATAATAATAAAATTTAATTTTTAAAATATAATTTTTATTTATTTTAATTTTTAAAATATAATTTTTAATAAAAAAGAAAAAAAAAGAAAAATGATTACAATTGGTGTAAATTCTTAAAGAAGGTTGAAATAATAATGATCCCGAGTACTTTCAAACGGAAAATACACACATTCAGCACAAGAAAAGAATAAACAAAAACTCCAAATACTAGAAGCTTTATACATAAAACAATACAAACCACCCTTAAACAAAATTAATTTCCAATGCAGTACACACATTTTAAAATGCCTATAGCACCTTTCCCATCAATTATTCTCCTTCCAGCCTCCACATTAATGTAATTTGAAAAAACTAGAACACATCACCCCTGATGATTGCACTTCGAAGTGCCGAAAGTACTCGGGACCTGAACTTTGGTGGACTAATCCACGAATTCCACCCAAATATTAAAAAGTTGACCAGAAAACTGGAAAAGATCAAAAAATAAAATTGTTAAACAGGAAATGTGTCTTTGTTTAATTCTACATGTATAAATGAAAGAATGCTGCCCAAATACACACCACACACACACACACACACATATATAATATATATATATATATATATATATATTCATATAAAGGAAGGAAGAACTCAACACCGTAATTCCATAATAAATTTATTTCGACCAAAATTGGGGCCTATATAAATCTAAGTTGATTTAATATAGCTCCCCAAAATTCAGTCTCATCAGATGGTCTCAACAGTGATTTAAAGATTCGCTGTATTTATACATATTGGATCATACAATATTAATACAGTGTATCTTAGAAATCACATATAGAATCATCCCTTACTACCAAGTTTTGGATAAATCTCTCACACACACACACACACATACATATATATCTTATTATAATGGAGATTGTGTGTTTTTCTGTCTGTAACCGAAACTATATTACTACTCAAGTCACAATTCCCTTAGTTATTGACATCACATTCTGCATGATTTTATTTTTATCTAAACCTCAATTATTAATAAAATTGGTTTACATTATTAATACTGTTGACCATATCTACATGTATTTACCGCGTACCCCACTTGTACGGGTCAGGCACAAAGTCCCTATTAACGTGGGACCACCCACAAACCGAAGCTCATGGAGTGGCAGGTGAAAAATTGCGTCGATCCCGTCGGCATTCCCCCTCAAGGGGGGCGCCTCAGGCACTGGGCAATAAACCCAGCCCTGCCCTTTAAATCGATGGGGCAGGTGTTGCCTGGGGGGATGGCCCCCTGGGATCGACGCTGTTAATTATAGCAATGGTCCAGAGGCCGAAGCCACTGTTGACCATATCTACATACGAAAAACATGCAATTATATTCATATGTACAACAAAATAGCAGTTTACAGTGTGAATAGGAAGGCTAATTTGCATATTGATATTAAAAATGTGATTTTAATAAATATGGGCTTAGTATTATTGATTTCTAACCGTTTGGTTTTATTTTAATGAATATAAGCAAAAATCTCTTCAATGAATCTTAAATGAAATCTATTAACATGAAAAAATAACTGTCATTTTATTCTTTACTTCCTCTTTTAACTAAATACTTAAATTAGAAAAAATAACAATGAAAGACGAGAGTGATGGAAGAATACGTTTCAGTTGTTCTATTCATCTATTATCACCCCCTCTGTTTCAAGTCTTTTTATCTGCATTCTTATTTAGTTTCATTAGCCTTTCTAATTTAATACGATATTTTATCACATTAAAACATAAATACTTGCACCCGGAGGGTGCATATATTTAGTATATATATATATATATATAATATATATATATATATATATATATATATATTATATTTATATTATTCATTTATTCATATAAATTTATAAAGAAGCAAGAAAATAGGTCGAACATTGGCATATTTTCTTGTTTTTTTCATGAACTTTATACACATTGTTGGATTTTATATCCATTTCCCTCTTCATATATATATATATATATATTATATATATATATATATATATATATATATATATGGGAATAAAATGAGAAAATCAATCCGAGAGTATGTGGAGAAATGTAGACAAACGCGAGATGTTACAATGGATGAATATTCATTCTTGGTGATATAAGAACTCACGTTATGTCCTGAAGAAGGTTACGAAAGCCGAAACGTTGTAGTGTCATCATTAACACTAAGAATAAATATTAATCCATTGTAACATACTTTGTTTGTCTACATTTCTCAATATATATATATATATATATATATATATATATATATGTGTGTGTGGCGGGGGGAGAAATATAGACAAACACAGGATGTTACAATGGATGAACATTTATTCTTGGTGATAATGTCGACCGAAATGTTATAGCGTCGAGATTATCACCAAGAATGAATATTCATCCATTGTAACATCCCGTGTTTGTCTACATCCCCCCCCCACACATATATATATATATTGTGTGGTGTGTTGTGTGTGTGTGTGTGTGTGTGTATTTAAGAAGCATTTTTTCTTGTAGGCATATATTGTTAAATAATGCAGCCATTTTTTGTCTGCAAGTTTTGTCCTTTGTTTTTTCGTATTGCCTGATTATTTTTGGTGTAACCACAACTACCCTTTCCAGACGGCTTACAATGCACCTTACAGATAATAGCTCAATAGGCCAACATCTAAAAACACACTCTTGTCCCAATGATAAATTCCAGAAAATACTTAACGATAACACTACCATTATAAAACACAATCATGTAAACAATGACTAAAAATCTTAGAAGCACTGCATATTAGACACAAAAATCCCAAAACTTACAGACAAAAAGGCTGCATTATTTAACAATATATGCCTACAAGAAAAAATGCTTCTTAAATACACCACACACACACACACACACACACACACACACACAATATATATATATATGTGTGGGGGGGGGGAATGTAGACAAACACGGGATGTTACAATGGATGAATATTCATTCTTGGTGATAATCTCGACGCTATAACATTTCGGTCGACATTATCACCAAGAATAAATGTTCATCCATTGTAACATCCTGTGTTTGTCTATATTTCTCCCCCCGCCACACACACATATATATATATATATATATATATATATATATATTGAGAAATGTAGACAAACAAAGTATGTTACAATGGATTAATATTTATTCTTAGTGTTAATGATGACACTACAACGTTTCGGCTTTCGTAACCTTCTTCAGGACATAACGTGAGTTCTTATATCACCAAGAATGAATATTCATCCATTGTAACATCTCGCGTTTGTCTACATTTCTCCACATACTCTCGGATTGATTTTCTCATTTTATTCCCATATATTATATTATATATATATAATATATATATATATATATATATATATATGAGAGGGAAATGGATATAAAATCCAACAATGTGTATAAAGTTCATGAAAAAAACAAGAAAATATGCCAATGTTCGACCTATTTTCTTGCTTCTTTATAAAATTTATATGAATAAATGAATAATAATAAATATAATATATATATATATATATATATATATATATATATATATATATATATACTAGCAAATATATGCACCCTCCGGGTGCAAGTATTTATGTTTTAATGTGATAAAATATCGTATTAAATTAGAAAGGCTAATGAAACTAAATAAGAATGCAGATAAAAAGACTTGAAACAGAGGGGGTGATAATAGATGAATAGAACAACTGAAACGTATTCTTCCATCACTCTCGTCTTTCATTGTTATTTTTTCTAATTTAAGTATTTAGTTAAAAGAGGAAGTAAAGAATAAAATGACAGTTATTTTTTCATGTTAATAGATTTCATTTAAGATTCATTGAAGAGATTTTTGCTTATATTCATTAAAATAAAACCAAACGGTTAGAAATCAATAATACTAAGCCCATATTTATTAAAATCATATTTTTAATATCAATATGCAAATTAGCCTTCCTATTCACACTGTAAACTGCTATTTTGTTGTACATATGAATATAATTGCATGTTTTTCGTATGTAGATATGGTCAACAGTGGCTTCGGCCTCTGGACCATTGCTATAATTAACAGCGTCGATCCCAGGGGGCCATCCCCCCAGGCAACACCTGCCCCATCGATTTAAAGGGGCAGGGCTGGGTTTATTGCCCAGTGCCTGAGGCGCCCCCTTGAGGGGAATGCCGACGGGATCGACGCAATTTTTCACCTGCCACTCCATGAGCTTCGGTTTGTGGGTGGTCCCACGTTAATAGGGACTTTGTGCCTGACCCGTACAAGTGGGGTACGCGGTAAATACCATGTAGATATGGTCAACAGTATTAATAATGTAAACCAATTTTATTAATAATTGAGGTTTAGATAAAAATAAAATCATGCAGAATGTGATGTCAATAACTAAGGGAATTGTGACTTGAGTAGTAATATAGTTTCGGTTACAGACAGAAAAACACACAATCTCCATTATAATAAGATATATATGTATGTGTGTGTGTGTGTGTGAGAGATTTATCCAAAACTTGGTAGTAAGGGATGATTCTATATGTGATTTCTAAGATACACTGTATTAATATTGTATGATCCAATATGTATAAATACAGCGAATCTTTAAATCACTGTTGAGACCCATCTGATGAGACTGAATTTTGGGGAGCTATATTAAATCAACTTAGATTTATATAGGCCCCAATTTTGGTCGAAATAAATTTATTATGGAATTACGGTGTTGAGTTCTTCCTTCCTTTATATGATATATATATATATATATATATATATATATATATGTGTGTGTGTGTGTGTGTGTGTGTATTTGGGCAGCATTCTTTCATTTATACATGTAGAATTAAACAAAAGACACATTTCCTGTTTAACAATTTTATTTTTGATCTTTTCCAGTTTTCTGGTCAACTTTTTAATATTTGGGTGGAATTCGTGGATTAGTCCACCAAAGTTCAGGTCCCGAGTACTTTCGGCACTTCGAAGTGCAATCATCAGGGGTGATGTGTTCTAGTTTTTTCAAATTACATTAATGTGGAGGCTGGAAGGAGAATAATTGATGGGAAAGGTGCTATAGGCATTTTAAAATGTGTGTACTGCATTGGAAATTAATTTTGTTTAAGGGTGGTTTGTATTGTTTTATGTATAAAGCTTCTAGTATTTGGAGTTTTTGTTTATTCTTTTCTTTGTGCTGAATGTGTGTATTTTCCGTTTGAAAGTACTCGGGATCATTATTATTTCAACCTTCTTTAAAGAATTTACACCAATTGTAATCATTTTTCTTTTCTTTTTTTTTCTTTTTTATTAAAAATTATATTTTAAAAATTAAAATAAAATAAAAATTATATTTTAAAAATTAAATTTTATTATTATTTTTTTGCCTTTTCTGTCAGATAACACATTCTTTCAGGAAATTTCACATGGCTTGTACTTCTTACCTACCAAAAATTTGATGGCAGATCTCTGTTCAACCTTGGAGCGCTCTGTTTGATTTGCCACCATCTTAAATAGCCTCAAAACAAATATTTCTGCGTGATTAAAATATTTTCTGTTATAAACCAATTCTAAACAATGTAGAGTTTACATTTAGGGAAAAATCTGAAAAAACGCATCATGCTTTTTAAAAAAATGACTATATTTATTGACTAGTTGTTTTGTTTTACGGCATACCAACACTTTTCGGGTCATTTAAAGGAGAATGAAAGCGTTTTCCTATCAGGTTGATTAACAGTACCTGTTCTTGCTTAAATGGTCATTCATCCAAGTATTGAAAAGGCTCATCGCTGTCTTAATTTCAGTGATCTAGCGGAATCCGGCGTATTCAATGTGACTTGACCATAAGCTATATCTCTTATCATAATGGATAGTATGCGTTTGTCTGTAACCGAAACTACGTCATCACCAAAATCACAATTCCCTTAGTTATTTACGTTATATTCCGAATGGATATCATTTTGAATAATTATCATTTAATCTTACCGAGGATCTTATTTATTAATAATGTATCTATAAAGGTCTAGCCATGATAGATTTGCCTCAAAACAGCCCATATTTATTATTGTATTTAAAACCATACAATGTATGTTATATATCATTAAAAAATAAATGTTTAAATGGTATATGGTGTGAATAATTTGCATACCGGTTTTAACAAAAGCGTATTTAATGAATAATTACTTGTGTAATTGATTTCAAATATGATTGTTTTATTCTCAAACGTATTGAAAGCAATCCTATGTATAATTTTAAATTGAAATAAATTAGAATAAAGTAAAAATAAGTGTAATACTTTTGAGTACACATTTAATTCTATTAGTCTTTCTAATTCAATATGATATTTAATTATATCAAAAACTTCAATATGACATTTAATTATATCAAAAACTTCAATATGATATTTGATTATATCAAAAACTTCAATATGATATTTGATTATATCAAAAACTTCAATATGATATTTAATTATATCAAAAACTTCAATATGATATTTGATTATATCAAAAACTTCAATATGATATTTGATTATATCAAAAACTTCAATATGATATTTAATTATATCAAAAACTTCAATATGATATTTGATTATATTAAAACTGAAATACTCCTTCACAGAGGGCTCATATTTTGGCAAGATCATTGAATTATCTTCGTATGAGTATGGTTTGGTTTGGTTTGGTTTGTTTTACGGCACATCAACCTCGGTGGGTCATTTAATGCCGACAAAGTTGTGAAATGAATTCATTCTTAATGCATAATACAATTTTGTTTATAAACTCATGGTTTTCTATTTAACCCATTTAAATGGGACCCTAACAGGTACTACCACTCCGGGTCAGAGTGGACCAGGGAGCAATGGTGATGAAGGAGTGTTCCGCATTCCCCAAACCTCCAAAGCTGGAACCTCACCATCAGATAGAGTTTAACGCCATTCCCAGAACATGTAGACCCTCAGTCACCGCCTTCTAGAACCCATAAGATAGAAATGGGTTGGGGCTTGTCATTAGGGCAATAGGGTTGGGAAAATAATATAGGTGCTAGGGTTTGACGTGACCAGTCGATTGATCAGAGGGGGCCTCTCCGACCGCCCGTGTAGGCCAAGATAGGGCCAAAGTGGAGTATTGCAAGTCATGAACTGCTCATCCACCTGGGCTCTATCCTTAAGCATCACGGGTCACCACCCACGGCCAACAGGTGACCCCATTGGGGGGAGTCTTACCCCTCTGCAGAACGGATCGCGTTACGGTTCCTCCGTCCCCGGCAAAAAAGGGCAGTACGGTCGCGGGCCCGGCGGAAGGCGACCCTAACGCCGGCAAACCGACGAGAGGGTTTTGATCGCTTTCCACCTACGGACACCGGGCGTCGACCTGAACGCCGAGAACGGGTCGCGACGACGGACCGGAGGGGAAGTGCGTCCGGTGCCGAGCGTGCGGATGGTCACGACAGGGCGGTCGTATGGGTATGGAATAGATAGTAAGTTGTGATGAGTTAAATAGGCAATACCAATTTTTTTGCCAATGGGCTCAAGTTACTATTAGTCTACCCCAGATGTATATAAAAAAAGATCATTATTCTGAAGCATTTGAAAATGCAGACCATATGGCACATGGGTGCGACGTTATTGAAAAAGTAGAAAACCATTGAATTTGGGAAATTTCTTTGGAAAATCAATAAATCAATAAAGATTTTGCACGGGGAAGATGAGATGAAAATAATAGATAAATAAGAATTTTAAATGGAAAAATTAAAAATAAATCAATGATCCACGTGCAGCTTTTATATCCGAGTAATATAAAAAGGAGTGGATTATTCTAGTTTCATCACTTGCATCTGAAACGAAAGGTGTTATCATCTCTTTTTTTCGTGCAACAACTACATAGAACGAAGATAGAACCATGAAGATCGCACTTGTTTGCCTCGTCTTGGCTTTGGCTATCAACACCGCCTCAACCGTGTGTTACTATAAGCCTGCGAAACTCACGAAATATAAATGTAAGTGAAGCAAATATAATTTTACATTTTTTCTAGGGGTTTTGTATTTTCTTTTAATATGTTCCATGTCGATTTAGGTACTAATCAAGAATAGCGCGCAAGAGATAATATCATTCCTCAGTCGGTAGAGCGTCCACCCGGGAACCACAATTTTCCTGGTTCGACACCGGCTCTCGTCAACTCGACGTATGAGTAGCACAGGGATTTATCTGGTAAAGTAAGGAGCTGATGGTAGATGGTAGATTTGTAAGCCTTCCATCGTTGTATGATGGTTAGCAAGCTTGGTAACCTTTAAACTATGGTGGGATACCCTAAGTGTTTGTAGTGAAAAAGGGCCGAGGGGTCGAAACCTATTAAATGCTATGTGTCATCGATGTTTAATTTGTTCCGTCACGGCCACCATTTGCCATTCCGTCACTGCGCATGGATGGAACAAGCTCTTCTAAGACCATCGGTCATTTGGCATACTTGAGCAAGTAGCCCAAAAAGAAAAAAAAAAAAAAAAAGAAAGAAAAAAAAGAAAAGAAGCTACTTAAACGGGTGGCAGTTTTGTTAGACGTAACAAATATTAATATTATTAATAATATAATAATCATAATTGATATATTAACCGAATCCCTCTGCACGAGTAGGATGTGACGCAAGGTCAATTTAAAGTTTAAAACGTTTGAATTCAGAGTTTTTCTTCTCCTAGACTGGTTTCCTAGCGAAGATTAAAGAGACCAGTTTGCCCTACTATTTACCCCAAGGGGATTAGCGCTATGTAAAATGTCTATTTCCTACGACTTTAACCATTACACCTCGCGCCTCCAGCATTTATATTATAAGTATTTACAAGGATGAGCTAAAAAGTTCATATGATGATGTAATATCTGCTGTTGATGACTTTTCTTTAACAATAAGATCCAAGCACTGCAACACCGATGGTAGAAGTGTATGGACAGCAAGGAGGACGATGTTGAAAAATAAACCTCACTTATTGTCTGCTATAAACAGAATATCATAGTCATATGGAAATCAGATCTTATTATAATGGAGATTGTGTGTTTTTCTGTAACCGAAACTATATTACTACTCAAATCACAATTCCCTTAGTTATTGACATCACATTCTCCATGATTTTATTTTTATTTTAACCTCAATTATTAATAAAATTGTTTAACATTATTAATACTGTTAACCATATCTACTTACTAACAACATGCAATTATATTTATATACACAACAAAATACCGGTTTACAGTGTGAACGGGAGGGATAATTTGCATATTGATATTAAAAATGTGATTTTAATAAATATGGGCTTAGTATTATTGATTTCTAACCGTTTGGTTTTATTTTAATGAATATAAGCAAAAATCTCTTCAATGAATCTTAAATGAAATCCATTAACAAGATAAAATAACTCATTTTATTCTTTACTTCCTCTTTTAACTAAATACTTAAATAAAAAAAAAAAACAATGAAAGACGTGAGTGATGAAAGAGTAAGTTTCAGTTGTTCTGTTTTTCGATTATACCCCCTCTGTTTTAAATCATTTTATCTGCATTCTTATTTAGTTTCATTAGCGTTTCTAATTTAATATAATATTTCATTACATTTAAACTTAAATACTTGCACCCTGAGGGTGCATATATTTGCTAGTCTAAATAATAAATTAAAGCAACAATTCTTCCAAGCCATAGTTGTATCAGTGCTATTATTATTATTATTATAGTTTTTACATATTGAACTATTTCGCAATAGTTCTTAAGTAAACATATCAAACGTTGTGATAATTAAATTATCACATTGTGGTATATGGAGAATCTTATTAAGGGAATTTTGTGCTGATGTTTGTTGTTTTTTTTTAACATTGTAATTTGTTGGCCTGGTTTGACTGTAGAAATTGATGAGGGATTGTAAACTAATAGAATAATAGGGTGTAGGGTGTGTCAATACATAGTTGTGTGTGACAAGTGTGACATGTATTGTTTATATTTGTGCGATTGTAGCAGTTTTGTCTGTGATTGAAACTTGTGATTGAAATTTGTTGTTGTTGTTGAGCGAGAGAGAGAGAGAGAGAGAGAGAAAATAAAAAAACGAAAAAAATTGACGGACCTGTTGAGTCGTATTATATGTCTTTGGACAGCGTATTCTCCCCATTGTGTCGAGTTGGGAGCATCAGCTCCAACTCTGTCGAGTCGGGAAGAGCGTAAACTCCCACTCTCTCTCTCTCTCTGGTCTTTCAGCTAAAAAGGGTCTTTTTATAATTCTCTTTTTGTTATTGTCTACGTGATCATTAAGCTAAAATATTCATCAAATATCAGGTGATTTGCAATGATGCAATATCGAATGATGTTGGTATCTGGGGAATTCTGGTGACATAAATTATCGGATGAATTTAAACCATTGTTTCTATTGTTCCTAAAATATTTCTGAACTAATATTCATTCGATTCTCTTTTGTTTACCTAATTCTAAACTCATGACATACCATTGTAAAACTAGTTATTTAAGAAAACGTAATTATTTTAATTTGGTCAATTCCACATGCCGTAAAAATATAGGGGCCAATCCCTATAAGGGGTAGACTGACCAAACAACAGGGTTTTTTTTAGAGATACACCGCAAGACAAGATACTGGTCTTCTGAGGTGGCCCCATTGGGGGAGTTTACCCCTCTGCAGAGGTGCAGTCGGTGCATTCTAACGATCCAGCCGACAGGGCGGCCAAATGTTAGGAGTCGTTCATTACACACAATATATGATAAAACGATGTTGTTCATTACTGAAATATAAGACATTGTGTTAATCCGACCTGCTGGGAGCCCAGGAAAATTTTTACATATTGATGGGCGGTACGCCCATCAATACATCGGTACGTCGGTTTTAACCGGTTAATGTAGAAGATAGATTTGAAATTTAAATCAGTAAAATATTATTTGAATTCAAGCCTGGCTGTGGAACAGTTGTAGATTTGACTGACTGTTAGTAATCTTATTTTGACATCTTCCTGTTGCGGGAAGTATGGGAATAGATACTCAGTCTGCTGCTAGTCGTCTCATGTTCCTTGTTATTGGGTCCTAAATCTTAAGAAATAAATATGTGATTCACAAGAGAAATACTTTTGTTGTTAATCAAAAGCAAACTAACAACCCAGAGCCAACGCAGAGCCATCTTAAGATGAAGAAAAAAGGAACCAGGCAGATTCTGAATAAGAAATTAGAACAGGGTTTCTCAAAGTGGTCTACATAAAACCCCTGAGTTCTAAACAACAACTCAGGGGTCTGTAATTAGTCGGGGGGTTACAAGGAATCTATGGAAACTACTAACCCTTCTTAGTAATTAGAAGAAATTAATTTCATAAGAATCCCGGAGAACATGCTCATGTTGATATATTTTCAAAAATTTAACCCCAATATTCATGAACTTATCAAAAGTCATCAGCTTCACCCATCACATTAGGAAATGTGTTTCCTTGGTAAGTTATTAAGTTACTATTAATTTGCAGTTCTTTTTTTATTGTTATGCTTACTTTACTGTTTATTCTATGGTTATTTTACAATTAACAGTTGTACATAAACGTTTATGCAGAATTCATTAATCGCATAATTGGTTGCAACAAAACTGCAAGGTGGGGTATATAAGGCAGAGGTCCATGATAGGTCAATAAAATTTTTGTAGGGGTCTACGTACTTAAAGGTATGAGAAACCCTGAGTTAGAAGAAGAACTCCGACGATAGATACCAGACCAAACCTTGAAGAAGTAAGAAGATATACCGAACGAATAAATACCAGCCAAGCTACTGGTGAAGTATAAACTACCGACTCACAAGTAAGAATAACATTAAAGACGAATATAAGATTAAGTGTGGGAGACACAACCACGGGTGCCTCTCATAATATATACACCGTCTATGGGACCATATGACCTTAAGGCACCCCTTTTTGATCTCGATTAAGAAAAGGATATGTTTTTGATTTACACCGACAATATCCCGTTGCTTGTTAGGGGTTAGGGTTAGGAGTAAGGGTTAGGAGTAAGGGTTAGGGTTAGGGGTTAATTTTATAATTTAAAAAAAAATCTAAAAATCGTCTGTTAAAACAACCGGATATTGACGGTGTAAATGAAAAACATGTCCTTTCTTAATCGAGATAAAAAAAAGGGGTGTCTTAAGGTCATATGGTCCCGTCTATGTAATTAAACGGCTATATAACAAAATAATTACCCGAGCATAACGCAATCTACGTATTTTTCCTATCATGACATATTTATCTCGTATATTTTCAGGGTCTCGAGAGTTGTTTACCTATTGTGTGTACAATGGTATGTACCTCGCTGCAAATAGCAGCTTCACTAACCTCAAAGCTTGCGAGCGCTGTTTCTGTTCTGGTAGAGGACTATCGTGTTGTGGGTAAGTATGACATATTTAAAATTAGAAATATTCACACTTATCATCAATACACTAATCATCAAAACATCATAATTTTACAAGCGCGTCGTCTTGATGATAAGTGGCCGACATGCTGCTTTGAAACCAATGGTAACAACCGCACCTTAAAAGTATTGTACTCTATAACAAAGAATATATATATATATATATATATATATATATTTGCTAATGTATAAGTATTAACTTACCGGTGGGTATAAGACCGATCGTTGGAAGCGCACAATATCCAGAGGTTAAGGTTGAGAAAAAACAAATACAAAGTGCTCAATACAATGTAGAGCATAAATTTATTTTAAGAATGGAAATGAGTAACCTACTCGAGTTTCATCGATAGATTCTTCAGGGTTACTTTTAAATTAAACGGGCATGTTTATAACACCAAAGATTAATCGTAAACTCGATTAATTTAAAAGTAACCCTGAAGAATCTATCGATGAAACTCGAGTAGGTTACTCATTTCCATTCTTAAAATATATATATATATATATATATATATATATATATATATAACCATTCCCACCATCAAGTCACCTGGTATTTCATATATATATATATATATATATATGGAGAAAGGTAGACAAACACGGGATGATGTAGAAAATGGATGTTTATTGGAGGTAGTGATGTCGACGATGCAACGTTTCGGTCTGTTAGACCTTCTTCAGGAATAGAATTCTTGTTTCAGTGGTGAACATTTATTTATTTATTTGCTCATTCATTTTTCCTTTCTTTCTTTCTTTCTTTCTTTCTTTCTTTGATTTGATTTGCTTGGCTTTTTCCTTCATTTTCCTTTCTTTTATTTTTCACTCTTTTTTCTTTCCTTGTTTGTTTTTGTTTTTTTGCTTATTCATTTTTCTTTTCTTTCTTCTTTCTTTGTTTCTTTGTTTCTTTCTTTGTTTCTTTGTTTCTTTGCTTTTTCATTTATTTTCCTTTATTTTATTTTTCTGTCTTTCTTTTTAACCTTTCATAATATATGTAATCACTTTTATTTCACTCAAATCAACACATTTTCATTCTTAGACTTTTTTTCTTCTTTTATTACAGAATTGGTCCTAAAGGTGGCATAATGCTGCGTAAGAAGGGCTGCACCATGGTTTCTGATCATTGCAAAATGTTCTCATTGAACGCGGCAAAGACAGCTTTGTGCTAAGCATAAACAATCATGCCTTTACGACTTCTAAATTGAAACTTTCAATAAAATGATTTAAAAAAATAATTCAATTTATCAGTCTCATGTTGTCTTTTTTTATATATATATATTTTACTAGCAAATTTGATTTTAATAAATATGTGCTTGGTATTATTGATTTCTAATTGTTTGGTTTTATCTTAATGAATATGAGCAAAAATCTCGGAGATAAATCTTAAAAGAAAATTATTTACAAGAAGAAATAACTGTAATTTTATTCTTTACTTCTCATGTTAACTAAATAGTTAAATTAGAAAAATTTAGTAATGAAAGACGGAAGTGGTGGAAGAGTAAGTTTCAGTTGTTCTATTTTTTGATTATAGCCCCCTCTGTTGCAAATTTTTTTTTTTCATTCTTATTTCTAATTTAATATGATATTTTATTACATTAAAACTTAAGTACTTGCACCCGGAGTGTGCATATATTTGCTAGTCCTAATAAAGAAATTAATGATAGCAATCATCACTTTGTTTTGTTAATGTACAAGAAGGTGTTAAAGAATTAATTTTCATGTGCATCCCCCATGAGAGATCCGCCCTGTCGGCTGTGGCGTTAGAATGCACCGACTGCATCTCTGCAGAGGGGTAAGACTCCCCCAAATGGGGCCACCTGTAGGCCGTGGGTGGCGACCGTGATGCTTGGTGGATGAGCAGTCCATGATATGCAACTCTACTTAGACTCGTACTTAGGATAGACGGGCATTCAGAGAGCCCCCCCCCCGATCAATCGGCTGGTTACGTCAAGCCCTAGCACCTATATACTTGCCTCAAACCTATTGCTCTTATGGCAAGCCCCAGCCCTTTTTATCATATGGGTGCTAGAATGCGGTGGCTAAGGGTCTACATGTCCTGGGAATTACGTCAAACTCTATCTGATGGTGAGGTTCCAGTTTTGGAGGTTTGGTGAATGTGGAGCACCCCTTCATCACCATTGCTCGCGGGTCCACTCTGACCCGGAGTGGTAGTACCTGTTAGGGTCCCATCTATGGGTTAAATAGAAAAATGTATTTATTAAAAACAAAATGGGTATCCATTAAGAATTAATTTATTTCAAAACTTTATCGGCATTAAATGACCCACTGAGGTTGATATGCCGTAAAACAAACCAAACCAAACCCATGAAATAGATGTGTAATCCATGCCGACCCTCATGACATACACATGTAATCCATAGGAGTCTACCCAGTTTTACACGACTGGTTTAACACCTTTTTCCCCTAGTTTAATTGCTTTTATTGAGGAGACAATTGATGGCAACTGGTTTATTTTATTTTTAAATGTTCTGCAAGCTTAAAGACACAATATCATAAATATACAAAAATCATGGAAGCTGAATACGTATTCTGTCCTCAATTTATTATATGTTTTAATAGACAGGGTGTTTCAGAAAAATTGACCATTTAATTATTTAATAATTTGACCAATTCTTAACAGCATGAAACAACTGGATATTCTTGTTGATTAATTAATGGGTATCCTGTTAATTATGCATGGTTAGTGTAGTTAATTTATTTGAGTTCAAGATAACGGTTACAGGAGGCGTCCCTTAACCTTTTGTGACCTCCATTTCCTGTTCATGAGTTTGAACCGTGGGGAGAGAATTTTAAATAATCAGTTTCTAGTTAGCAATTGAAGGATCAGGACGCAATAGCAGCTCTTGTTTGGTTAGCTAGATTCATATTTCCTAATTATAAATTATAATTCATCTCACCAATCATCATACAATTTAATACTTGTCATATTTTTTTTCTTTTTCCATGTATCTCTTTATTTATTTATCAGACACTAAGTAGGATATATATATATATATATATATATATATATATATATATATATATATAGGGTGTTCGGGATAAATTTGAAATATCTATATTTGGTTATTTTTCTCCGTAAGTTGGAGGTATTGACGCACACTACGCGTCATTTTAAAGCTCGGACACTTTTCATTCATATACGTGGTGACAAATGGAATGGATGACTGGAACCCACCTGAGTCAGGGAAGAGAATAATTTGTATGAAAATGATCTGCACTAGCTATTAAAATAAGAAGATTATAGTTGCTGCCCAAAAATCCTGTTCCTAATTCTATCTTTCTTTCACCAACTAATGATACTGAAGTTCTTCATTGCATTTCTACGCTTGATAATAGTAAGTCTTCTGGACCTTTTAGTATCCCCTCACAAATTCTACCTCTTGTTAAAACTGAATTATCTGTTCCTCTCTCGAACCTCATTAATTTATCTTTCACTTCTGGAATTTTTCCATCTAACTTAAAAACTGCCAAGGTTATTCCTATTCATAAAAAAGGATCCAAATTGGAACTTACTAATTACAGACCAATATCTCTGCTCTCTAATATTGATAAGATTTATGAAAAACTCATATACAAACGTGTATATGGGTTTCTTGAAACAAACAAGGTCTTGTATAAGCAACAATTTGGTTTCAGAAGGAGTTACTCAACCTCTCAAATCCTTTTAAACCTTTCTCAAAAAATTATGGATGCTCTCGACAAAGGCAAATATGCATGCGGAGTATTTATTGACCTCCAGAAGGCTTTTGATACTGTTGACCATGATATACTGCTTGAAAAACTTTTTCACTATGGAATTCATGGTAGTGCTCTTTCCCTATTTAGGTCCTACCTAACAGGGCGTCAACAATTTGTTTCTCTTAACGGTGCTTCATCGGTTGGTAATCCTATCAGGCATGGTGTTCCACAAGGCTCTGTTTTAGGACCACTTCTATTTTTGATTTATATTAATGATCTGAATTGTGCTATTAATTATTCCCAGGTTCATCATTTTGCCGATGATACCAACCTCATTCATTTCAGTGGTTCTTTGAAGCAATTGGCCAAACAAATGAATTTGGATCTCAAGGTTCTTTGTCATTGGCTAAATGCTAATAAAATCTCTCTTAATGCCTCTAAGACGGAATACATCATTTTCAAACATGCTCTTAAACCCATGAATTATGATTTTAAGCTTTTTATCAATGGTAAAAGGCTTATTCCTAGTGACTGTATTAAATATCTTGGTGTCCTACTTGATTCTGACCTAAGCTGGAAATCTCAGATCAATAGCACTGTGCTCAAGCTCAAAAGGGCTAATGCAGCTCTAGCTAAACTTCGTCATTTTGTGCCACTAAATGTTCTGATCCAAGTTTATTATGCCATTTTCCATTCCCATCTCCAATACTGTAATCAAATTTGGGGTCAGCCTAATGGCGGTACTTTGATTAATCGTATAACTGTTCTCCAAAACTTTGCTGTGATACTTATGTCCTTTGTGCCTCCTAGGACATCATCTAACAACCTGTATGCAAATTTGGAGATTCTCAAATTTTCTGATATGGTCCATTGTGAAAATATTTTGTTCTTACATAAACTATTCCACAATAAAATGCCTGTTTCTGTTCAGAATGCTTTTGCAGTTGACTTCACCCATACTCATGTCACTCGTGCTGACCAATCTGGTTTGCTTAATTTCCCTATCATTAACACTGTTAGTTTTGGGCATAATTCGATTCGTTTTAATGCAATTAATTCTTGGAATACTGTTCAGTCGTTTTTTGATAAAGAAAAGATGAAGCTTGTTTCAGTTAATTATTTTGTCCTTAAAACACTTTTGAAAAATCATTTTATTGCCTCTTATAAACAACAGATTTGCATTTAGATTCTCACACGGCTAATTTGTCTCATGATATATATGTATATGTTTACGTTGTGTGTTTCATGTATTGTTTCCTGTGAGCGTCCAAGGGTGGTCATGTCCATGGGATTAGCTTCACGCTATTAGGCATGGCCTCCCTTCAATAGTAGTTTAAACCAATAAAGTTTTTCTTTTACTTATATTTTTTTAAATAATTTGTACTACTATTGATTAATAAATTTCTTATTTCTATTTCTATTTTCTATTTTCTCTGAACACTGTAAAAACAATCAGGCATTAACTGAAGAATTGTAATTGAGACTATGAGGCTGTGGCTAGAAGAAAGCAACATAACAGACGATCTGATTGCGTTCGTACAGCAGAATTCTTCGCACTTTTTCAGAGGGTATCAGGTTGAATTCAGATGCCTACGTGGAGTTGCTAAATACTGTAGTCAAGACCTGGATAATAAAGATAGCCAATGGTAGGCCATATGTATACAAGCAGGATTCCCCCACCCCACCCCGCTGTCACATCCCTGGGAAAAGTAAAAAATGGCTGTCGGCCAATTTTTATGACTACATCAGACTCAATGTTTGGCCTTCTAAATCCTTAGATCTTAACCCCATGGATTATTATGTATGTGGCTCTGTTGAGAAAGACACCAAGCAGGAGTGAGGCTGTGATCGACGCTAATAGTGATTACTTTGAGTGAAACTTGCTGACAGTAGTGTAATTTCCGTGCCTGTTGAATTTTTTTACAATCCATTAAACATTGTAGTTACCAAGCACTTTTTTCTAATGAAACTGTCAAATTTCTCCCGAACACACACTCTCTCTCTCTCTCTCTCTCTCTCTCTCTCTATATATATATATATATATATATATATATATATATATATATTTGTATATGTATAAGTATTAACTTACCGGTGGGTATAAGAACGATCGTTGGAAGCGCACAATATCCAGAGGTTAAGGTTGAGAAAAAACAAATACAAAGTGCTCAATACAATGTAGAGCATAAATTTATTTAAGAATGGAAATGAGTAACCTACTCGAGTTTCATCGATGGATTCTTCAGGGTTACTTTTTACAACGTATAATGTTGATATATATATATATATATATATATATATATTATATATATAATAAACCCCTTCTCATGTGCAAGGTGCGACAAAAGGTCAATTTCTTAAGCGGAGTTTAACAGATTTGATAATCAGAGTTTTCCTTCTCCTAGACTGGTTACCTAGCCATGGTTAAAGAGCCAGGCTTGTCCTACTATTTACCAATAGCTGGAGGGAGAATTGGATTCACACCTTTCCCAATGGTATTAGCGCCATGTGAAATGAAAACAGCTTTATCCAGGATTTGAGCTCCTCTCATCGTGTCCATTTCCTACGACGATAACCATTTAAACACACCTTCAATGTATACGCATATACATGCACACATTGTTGGTGAATGTCTATACACATTCACAATTTATAGGTGGGTGTCTCTTATGCATACACTTGCATAAACACTCACATATATACATACATGGATTCTAGGAGGGTGTCTATGCATATGCACGCAAATACGGGCATAAGAGAGAGAATAATAATAAATAGTAATGGATCTCCGAGACTACCTTGCTAACCATTACACCATGATGGGAGTCCTTTTATTAACCGAATCCGTTCGTCACAGCTAGGATATGGCACAATGGTCGCAAGTAAAGGGAATCAATCGATGATCAAACTCACTCTTCCATATTAATGGATAACTTTCAAACCATTACACCACAATGGGACGCTTTATATTAAAAATGTAAACGAGAAAAAGAGACTATTCTTAAAATAAACGAATATTATAATACACTAATTCTTAGCTTTGTTTATCGTTAAATCTGTACATATATAAAAGTCAATTGACGTGTATGTATGTATGTATGTATGTATGTCCGAATGAAACTATGAAAATAAAACAATTAACGACAATGTAAATATGTATATACATTAAATATCAACAGTTCTTGCCTTTTGTGCAAAATTATAAAGATTTGATTTATATTTGTGTATAAATTAAAATATACATAGAAATAGCATTTAAGTTCTACTTAAAAATGTCCAGCATTTGTAAATTTTAGAACTAAACAAATCAGTTTTTTTGCTCACCACCTCTACCTAGTTGGCACTGGGTAGCCGCTTCTAGTTTTTAATAAACGAACAATTTACATTCGAATGAATACACGAAATTTTGAAAGTTGAAAAGAAAAAACAATGTTCATTGATAATTTGTATTGTTTATTATTAATTCATTTCATTGGCAATTTGAATTGAAGTTCAGGGATGGCACAAGGCTGTTTTTGCCTTGTTCAAAACTGCCATCTGACAAAAATCAGGAACAACTGCACAGCCAGAAAAATGGAGTTTCCCAGCGAAATATCCAATTCTGCAATGGAAAAGAGTAAAAAATAAAAATATGTTGACTTAGACAAAATAAAAGTCATTCCATCAATATGTATACTAAATAAAACGTGACCCATTGGGTCACCCATTGAGCTCTGGGTAGATAATTGGGATTAGGGAAAAATGAATTTGCAAAGCAAATTAATTTTAAAAAAATAAAATACGACCGGAGAATTGAAAATAAAAAGCATTAGAATCATTTTGTAAGATTTTTAAGAAAGGGAACGTTTGACCTAATTTAAATATAAATGGACCTGATTCTTGGAATAAGCTACGGGATGGCTGCTTCTGAAACTTAACATACACACTCCAATAACTCTCTTTACGCTCACAGAGAAACTAACATATATAAAAAGGAGTTAATCTAGATATACATAGAGAGGGGAAAGTGACAGGCAGAATGTAGCCTAGTCAGATAAATTCTTTTGAACGCAAGGTAGAATGTGGCTGTAGAATACGCTGACCGCGTTTGTGCAGAGGTGTAAAACCCGACCCCTAAACGAGCAACCTGTTGACCAACGGTGGTCTCCCATAATGCTTAAGGACAGGATGTTTGGTGCCTTAGCAGTCCATGACATGCAACACTCCACATCATCCTCACTTGGGCCAGACATGCAGTTGAAGAGGCTCCCTCCGATCAATCGGCTGGTCACGTATAACCGTAGCACCTACATGATTGTAGAATGAGTGTAGAAATGCAATCTAGCGCTTAAGGTAGCCTAAGGTCATTCCAATATAAGGTAGAATATTGCAAGTGCAGTTTTAATTTTGAATACTAGCAAACAAAAAAACACCATCCAGGCGGTGTAAAAATTCATTTTTGAAAGATATTGCCTGTTAAATATTCGATGTCAAAGGGTTTCTATAATAAGTGAGTAGAATCATTAAATTCATTAAAGGAGTAAAAAAAAAGAAAAGAAATAAATAAATAAAACAATTTCAAGTAGAATGTTGCGCACATCTATTAATCATTAACTGAATAATTATTTTGAATATTTTACACATAAACTTTACACAAAATCGTTGGTATTATTTTTTGTAAACTTTTTAGTGAACCTTTTGTCACTGAAAAAAGCACCAGAGTAAAAAAAAAAAAAAAAAAAAAAATAATTATTAAAATTGATTACAGATTTCGCAAATATTTTTTTCTATTTAAAGTAATAATATAATTTATTTAATTTCATAGTTTATATAGTTTATTTATTTAAATTGTCATTAATACAATGAAAAGGAACATATTTTATTTATTTTATTGATATTAATTTTTCTTGATTCAATGTATTGACGATTTTGGGTAAAATGACGTAAACAGTAACGTAGTTTCGGTTACAGCCAAATAGAGACCGAATCTCCATTATTAATAGATATCATACTTACCCACAACAGTGTAGTCCCCCGGTAGAACAGCTGCATTCCTGGCAGGTGTTGTAATCGGTGAACTTACTACCCACACTCAGCTTCATTCCATTGTATTCGCAATAGGGTGTCATCTTTTTCGACCCTGAAATCAAACAAGATACAAAAAGATTTATTAATTCATTGATTTTAAGGAGATGTCTAGGGATAATTTATGCCTATAGGTTAGGGAATCGCGTTCATTGTATATCTGTATTCATGAAGAGTCAACTGAAAAGTTCTTAGGCTGACCAAGATACGCTCCTGGAATGTGACCACACGAGGTTTATTTTTCAGCAGTTCCCCATGCGGTTCACACACTTCTTGTATCGGTGTTCCTGTGCTTGAATCCCATTAGTCAAAAACGTCATCAATAGCAGATCTCATCTTATTATAATAGAAATTGTGTCTTTGTCTGTTTGTAACCGAAACTATATTACTACTCAATCACAATTGTCTGTGTTATTTACGTCAATTCTCCATGATTTTATTTTTTTTTAAACCTCAATTATTAATAACATTATTTTACATTTTTATTACGGTTGATCATATCTAGATATCAATAAATTGCAATTGTATTTATATATACAACAAAATAGCGCTTTACAGAGTAAACGAGAAGTCTAATTTGCATATGGATATAAAAAATTTGATTTTAATAAATGTGTGCTTAGTATTATTGATTTTTAATTGTTTGGTTTTATCTTAATGAATATGATAAACATCTCAGAGACAAATCTTGAAAGAAATCCCTTCGCGAGAAGAAATAACTGTAATATTATTCTTTACCGCCTATTTTAACTAAATAGATAAATTTAGCAATGAAGGACGGAATTGATGGAAGAGCAAGTTTCAGTTGTTCTATTTTTCGATTAAACCCGCCTCTGTTTCTGTTGTGGGGTTTTAAGGGGTCAAATAAGAACAAAATGACGGGTAACAAATATAGGAAAATATATTAACAAAAGAGTAGACAATTACAGTACAGAGAAGTGGGAATTACGTCCGACAAATAGAGTTATGAGCTGACTCGCATTGGCTTACTCTCAAGCCATAATTGTCCCTGTTACTTATAGTAACCGTCGGCGCATTCCATTAATCTATAGGGTATATCACCTATAACAGTTTCAAATCTTTTTATCTGCATTCTTATTTAGTTTCATTAGCCTTTCTAATTCAATATAATATTTATTACATTAAAACTTAAATACTTGCACCCGGAGGGTGCATATTTGCTAGTCATCGTAATATTTGTAACATAAAAAGTTGTTTTCAAATTTTGTAATCTCATGGCCACCTTATGCTACTACTACTACTACTACTACTACTACTTGTTGTCCATCGTATCCAATGATGACACCACGCGAATCATTTTCCTCCAATTTAATCGGTCTCTGGTTGCGTCTTGCCAACTGCCTATGGGGATATTCAAGTCCTTCAGGTTTCTTTTGATGTTGTCTTTGTACCTGAGCTACGTGATCCCTCTCTGAGTTGAGAGTACAGAATCTGCTTTTGTAGTCTGCCATCCGCAAGTCTGTTTAAGTGGCCAGCCCATCTCAGGTTGCGTTGGACAAGTATTTCATGCATGCCAACGAGTCCAATTCTCATCATGGTCCTATTTGAAACATGTTGCCACCAACAGTGACGCATGTAGTAGACATGTAGTCTATGGGCATCCGCTTTGTATATCGTCCAGGTTTCTGCACCATAGAGGAGGGTTGAAAGAACTATGGCGCGGTATGCTGCACATTTAGTTTTCAATGCTACAAATACTGAAAGGCCCAACAGTCTGTTTGTTGTTTTTTTTAGTTGATTTAGAAATTAAAATAAAATAAATTATTCAAATAATTTAATCTAAAGTTTAAATTTTTCTAAACTTCTATAAAATAAAGGTCTAACTTCTCTCAAACAGCGAATGTTGTGTGTCGGTATAATGAGTACTGATACCAAACACTACAGAACAAAGACACATCATTTCCTCTGATCACGAAGCTCCTAAACAAACTAAACACCCTCTCTAAAAATAATTACATTATATTCACCTGGATACAAAGTCATATTGGTATCCATGGAAATGAAAAAAGCAGTCGAAGCTGAAAAAAAGCACTTCAAACAGATATGAGCAAATCTAAAATCCCATATACAGATCTGAAACCAACCATAAAGAAATTTATATTAGACAAATGGCAGAAATCATGGGACAATTAGACCCAAAAAAAGTTATTGGAGAGTGGCCGACAGGCCACAGAAGTATTAGAAGAGAAGTAATACTCGCCAGATTGCGTATTGGGCGCACCCACATTACCCATTCGTACCTGTTAAAAGGGCAGGATGCCCCAGTGTGCCCAACATGCAAAGTACAATTTACAACCAAACATATCCTTCTAAATTGTAACAGCTTTAAACATATCCGCACTAATTACTATCAAGCAAGAAACCCGAGGGACATCTTTAAGAATATAAACCCTGAAAACATTTAAAATTTTCTAAAAAAAAAAAAAAGCAACCTTTTCAACATGATATAACAGAACATAACCGAATATCTCCATAGAACCACTACTTTAAAGACTGAAATCCAAAATAACCTTTTTGGCATTAAATGACCCACAGAGGTTGATATGCCGTTAAACAAAACTCAAACTCAAAACTGATACCAGAAACTAGATCTCGTACTTGCACCATTGTTTGAGGAAATAACACATCACTCAATAAATCTCGGGCCTAACAAATAGACGACACCACTAATAAAAATCCATATAATTTTTAGAAAGTACTAAACTTCAAATGGCACGTGTCAAAATTCGTACCTAATAGGATTATTAATTTACAAATTACAATTATTTAGGTGAAGCTACTGTTGCAAATTTTCAAAACAATGGAAAAATATGAATTTCGTCTGTTGACAAAGCATTGCTTTCTGATGGGAAAAATACTGTTCAATCAAAGCAATAGCTTGATAATTGTTATTAGGACTCTGCTTCGTCGGAAACAACGTTTAAGAGGTCATATGATGACTTTAAACGCGGCCGTACATACGCAAATGATGCTGAACGCTCAGGTCGCCTAAATACGGCAGTTGTACCGGAAAATACCAAAAACTCCACAAACTCGTTTTGGCCGATCGTAAATTGAAGTTGCATGAGATAGCAGAGTTGAAGATAACAGAAGGCAGTGTATTCACCATCTTGCATGAATGTTTGTCAATGAGAAAGCTTTGTTCATAGTGGTTGCCGCGTTTGCTCACAGTTGATCAAAAACAACAACGCGTTGACGATCCAGAGCGTTGTTGGCAACTGGTTCAACGCAACATAAAGAAGTTTTGGCGTAAATATGTAACAATGGATGAAACATGGATCCATCACTTCACTCCGGAGTCAAATCGGTAGTAAACTGAGTGGACAGCAGCTGGTGAAAGTCGTCCAAAACGACCAAAGAGGCAAACATCAGCCGGTAAGGTCTTGGCCTCCGTATTTTGGGATGTGCAAGGTATTTTGTTCATCGATTACCTTGCGAAAAGAAGAACCATCAATAGCGAATATTATATGGCATTATTGGTGCGTTTAAAGGAAGAAATAGCCAAAAAAAAACGGACACAAATGAAGAAGAAAAAGTACCCTTTCACCAAGACAATGCACCGTGTCACAAGTCGATCGCAACGATAGCCAAACTACATAACTTGCATTTCGAATTGCTTCGGCACCCACCCTATTCTCCAGATGTGACCTCAGCGTCTACTGGTTGTTTGCAGATCACAAAATGCCCCAGTGAAAGAGATTTGGTTCTAATGAAAAAGTGATATCGGAATCTGAAGCGTATTTTGAGGCCAAAGACAAATAGTTCTACAAAAAAAGGCATGGAATTGTTAGAGAAGCGTTTTAATCAGTGTGTCACCCTAGAACGATACTATGTTGATGAACAAAGTCGAATTTTGCCTAAAAGTTGTTGTTTGATTAGTTAGGCTCGGGACTTATTAGTTAGCATCAAAGATTGTCTACTAGAATTCACAAAAAAATCCTCGTTTTCGCAATATTTGGCCCAGAAATGTGTTAGAGAATTTAGCAATTTCAATATCTAAAACAGAAATTTATTTTACCAAGATGAAACGAATAAGATATCATAACTAGAATTAAAATTGAAAATATCACCCCATCATCACCGACACCTCCA
Organism: Doryteuthis pealeii; assembly: GCA_023376005.1. Classification (NCBI taxonomy): domain Eukaryota; kingdom Metazoa; phylum Mollusca; class Cephalopoda; order Myopsida; family Loliginidae; genus Doryteuthis; species Doryteuthis pealeii. The sequence goes on along the minus strand of CM042150.1, from coordinate 22,800,568 downwards.
ATAAGTTGCTTTTTACCTCATTAATTAAGTTGTAACAGGAATAACATTTTAAAAGATTGAAATATATTTCCTTAAATGAAGGCGATGTCCTACCTCGTAAATTTTTTTGTGTAGTTTTTTAATGATATATCAAGATGCTATATGGGTAAGAGGATTGGCGAACGAAAGTTCATTCGGGTCTCAAACCCGGCCAGGGGTAGCTGTTAATTGTATAACCACACTGATGAGAAGTGATACTTCGAAACACGTGTCTGTGGATTACTTATTTATTATATATATGCTCCCACTTTGGTCGAGCACTTTAAATAGGGATTTAATTGCGGATTCACCGAAAACTGGCGTGTAGTTAAACCTCGCTTTGTTTACAAATGTTCGAGCCCTCTAGTGAATTCATTTCCGCTTAGAAATGTAGCGATTAAATATTCTCCTATATTTGACAGCTTCCTCTGGCCACACGGGTAAGAGGATTGGCGAACGAAAGTTCATTCGGGTCTCAAACCCGGCCAGGGGTAGCTGTTAATTGTATAACCACACTGATGAGAAGTGATACTTCGAAACACATGTCTGTGGATTACTTATTTATTATATATATATATATTTATATTTTTTATATTACAATGCGTATATCGTATAAAATTCGATAATTATTGAAAATAATAATAACAAGCAAACCCGGAGAATAAAGTGCACCACGTGGAATACCATACAACTTTTTCTACTTTATTTAAATCTCATCAGCGGTGTATACCTACGATTTCCCTCCGACAGAAATCGAAACCGGGAATCCAGCACGCAGAGTCAGGAACTCTACCTCTAGGCCACCGGTGCATAGCACACAATATATGCCTAATTTAACTTGTTAATGATAAATACGCCACTACTATATTCGTAAATTTTTTAGTTTTTTTTATTGATATATCAACATTAATCAATTTTTGATATAATTTCATTTATCTCAAGGACAAAATATCAAACAGTTCTTTCATATTATTTGCTAGTAGAAATTTGAATCAAATTAAAAAGATTGAATAAGATAAAAATGTTAACAAGGTGCCTTATCGCACTATATATATATATATATATATATATATATATATATATATATATATATATGCAACACTTAAAATCACATTCATGCCCCCCGCTAATTACTGAAAAGTTCTAACTGAAAACACACACATACTGCACAAAGAAAAAATCATCAAATACTCGAAGCCCTATACATTAAACAAACGAAAAAAAAAACACCTTAAACAAGATCAACTTCGAATCCAGCCAACATGTTTTCAAATGCCTATAATTTAGCACCAATTCTCCTCTCTCTATTCCCTATTATTAGTGCAGAAAGTACTAGTGTAAGAACCTTCGGTGGATTCATTCACCAATTCCACCCTGATATAAAGTGATGGCCAGGCAATTCGAAGGGATAGAAAAGAAACTCGTCAAATAAGAAATATATGTCGAGTTCAACAATACATGCATACAAGGTGTGTCAAAAAATCGAGATTGAAGCTGTATGTGCCAACATAGGAATGAACAATAAATGCAACATTATTTTTTTCAGAATATGAGTTGTGTCAAAAAGTACAGATTTTAAAGCTGTATTTACCAAGATAGAAAAGAAGAATGAATGGAACGTTAATTTTTCAGAATACAAGGTGTGTCAAAAAGTACAAAAATCTTGATACCTTGCATAAATTTGCAAATCGTCGTCAGAATTAAAAGGAAAACTTATTTGGTGGTGATCCATGACAGTTTAACTACAGTGTATGAATGAATTTTTCTGTGAATTGGGTTACGGTTTAGGGGTTTGGGGATTAAGGTTGTTTTTAATTTCGTATTGCTTTAAAAAAAACAAATTACTATACATTTAATATTGAAAAATGATTTTTTTAAACAAAGTTTAATTGAAATTATACATTGCAATACTAACACAAACAACTGAGACTAATGTGTCTACCGTTGGATTCAATAATTAATTTCAATGGTTAATTAAATGTATAGTAATTTTGGGGTTTTTGTTGTTGTTTTTTAAAAACAAAAAGGATTTTTTAATTTATGAAAATCTCTGAGATTTTGGGGTTAAACTTGCAAATCGTCATCAACATTAAAACGGAAACTTATTTGGTGGTGATCCATGACAGTTTAACTACAGTGTATGAATGAATTTTTCTGTGAACAGGGTTACGGTTTAGGGGTTTGAGGATTAAGGTTGTTTTTAATTACGTATTGCAAAAAAAAAATTACTTGGAGAATAAGAAGGATAAAGAATACGATAAACGTTGATATTTTTGTGTTACTTACATTTGTGTTTATGTACCAGGGGGATACAGACAAGGACGAGCTTTATGTTTTGTCTTCGACGAAGCGCTTGGAGAACAAGCTAGATGGGAACTGCACAAAGATGTTGCGTTCTGTCTTGAACAATCCTCTAAGCTATACCCCATGAGAAAATAACTGTACGGTCACCCGTCTTCTATTACAAAAACATTTTGGTTAGGCGAACATGACAGACACCGAATCTCCATGATAATAAGATTCGGCAAGAAGGTTCTTACCAAAAAAAAAAAAAAGAAAAAGAACTACGGTTAAAAAAAAAACGATAAACGTTAATATTTTTGTGTTACTTACATTTGTGTTTTTGAAAGCTTAACATCCCCATTGAACAAAAAACATCTGGGCGAGGCGAACATAACAGACACCGAATCTCCATTATCATAAGATTCGACAAGAAGGTTCTTACAAAAAAAAAAAAGAACTAAGATAAAGAATACAATAAACGTTGATATTTTTGTGTTACTTACATTTGTGTGGTTGAATGCTTAGCCTCCCCATTGAACAAGAGGATGAGACGGAGCTGATGGCAAGAACCAAGAGGAGACAGACAAGCAGGGTCTTCATGATTTGTTTTCGTTCTTTGCTATTGTGCGACGAAAAAGAGAAGAGAGCAACTTTAGTTTCAAAACGTAAGTGATAAAATCTCTTTAGCACTGACCGATGAGAATTACGCACCCCCTTTTATATTGGTTCGGATTAACAGCTGCATGTACGTTATTGATATTTTTTTTTTGTTTCTTCTTCTTTTTCAATCTTTTTATTTATTCGTCTATATTTTCGTCAATCTACCCCTTATTATTTCTTCATTGATTTATTTTGTTTCTTGAGAAATACCAGGTAGTAGGTGGATATCTACTTTTCCACGAGCGTCCTGCAGATGCGTCATTGTCCAAAACAAGACCCCGCCCTTGTTATATAGAATCCAAACATGAATTATCGATATTATTATCACACGTTGCGAGTTTTTCACACCGGCGTTAACTGGTGGTCTTTCAAAGGATTCTGAGTAGAATTAAAGAAAGATCAAGAGAGTAAACGTATTAGAGGTGAAAATAACTAAAAAAGAGACAAAAGTGACAAAAATAACACAAGGGAGTAGAAGTAAAGACCAAAAAGTATGCAAATAAAGACCCACAAACGAGTAGAATTTAATAAAGAGCCAAAATGAATTGAACTAAATAAACTAAATAAAGACCCAAACGTACGTAGAACTAAATAAAAACCCAATCGTACGTAGAACTAAATAAAACCAATCGTACGTAGAACTAAATAAAGACACAGAAGTACTTAGAACTAAATAAAGACCCAAACGTACGAATCGTACGTAGAACTAAATAAAAGGTACGTAGAACTAAATAAAGACCCAAACGTACGTAGAACTAAATAAAGAGACAGAAGTACTTAGAACTAAATAAAGACCCAAACGAACTAAATAAAGACCCAATCGTACGTAGAACTAAATAAAGACCGAATCGTACGTAGAACTAAATAAAAGACCCAATCGTACGTAGAACTAAATAAAGACCGAATCGTACGTAGAACTAAATAAAAGACCCAATCGTACGTAGAACTAAATAAAGACACAGAAGTACGTAGAATTAATAAAGACCCAAAAGTACGTAGAACTAAACAAAGACCGAATCGTACGTAGAACTGAATAAAAGACCCGAAAGTCCGTAGAACTAAATAAAGCCCCAAACGTACGTAGAACTAAATAAAGACCCCAACGTACGTAGAACTAAATAAAGACCCAATCGTACGTAGAACTAAATAAAGACCAAACGTACGTAGAACTAAATAAAGACTCAAACGCACGTAGAACTAAATAAAGACACAGAAGTCCGTAGAACTAAATAAAGACCCAAACGTAAGTAGAACTAAATAAAGACCCAAACGTACGTAGAACTAGATAAAGACCGAATCGTACGTAGAACTAAATAAAGACACAGAAGTACGTAGAACTAAATAAAGACCCAAACGTACGTAGAACTAAATAAAAACACAGAAATACGTAGAACTAAATAAAGACCCAATCATACGTAGAACTAAATAAAGACCCAATCGTACGTAGAACTAAATAAAGACCCAAAAGTACGTAGAACTAAACAAAGACCGAATCGTACGTAGAACTGAATAAAAGACCCAAAAGTCCGTAGAACTAAATAAAGACCCCAACGTACGTAGAACTAAATAAAGACCCAATCGTACGTAGAATTAAATAAAGACCCAGAAGTATGTAGAACTAAATAAAGACCGAATCGTACGTAGAACTAAATAAAAGACCCAAACGTACGTAGAACTAAATAAAGACCCAAACGTACGTAGAACTAGATAAAGACCCAGACGTACGTAGAACTAAATAAACGACCCAGAAGTACGTAGAACTAAATGAAGACCCAAACGTACTTAGAACTAAATAAAAACACAGAAATACGTAGAACTAAATAAAGACCCAATCATACGTAGAACTAAATAAAGACCCAATCGTACGTAGAACTAAATAAAGACCCAGACGGACGTAGAACTTAATAAAGACCCAAGCGTACGTAGAACTAAATAAAGACACAGAAGTCCGTAGAACTAAATAAAGACCCAAACGTACGTAGAATTAAATAAAGACCCAAACGTACGTAGAACTAAATAAAGACCCAAACGTACGTAGAACTAAACAAAGACCCACAATTACGTAGAAGTAAATAATGAGCCAACAGTGAGAATGATTAAAGGAAGGCTCAGAAGAGTATAATTAAAAACCCAAAAGGAACCGAAGTAAAGAAAGATCCAAAAGTTAGAAAATGTAAAGAAATTATTTTTCGAAATCTTCGATCTATCTACACTACTTCGACTGAAATACACAACTACTTCGACAAGTAACACTCAGGACAAAATGTTGAAAAACAATCATTAATAATTCTAGCAAGTATTATCCTTCATTTTACTATTTTTAGTTGTATGTTGTTTTTTTTATCGAAACTAAGATTGCCACTACTCTAACAATGAGGAAGATTTGGTTTGGTTTGGTTTTGTTTTACGGCATATCAACCTCGGTGGGTCATTTAATGCCGATAAAGTTTTGAAATAAATCAATTCTTAATGGATAATACAATTTTGTTTATCAACTCCTGCTTTTCTATTTAACCCATAGATGGGACTCTAACAGGTACTACTACTCCGGGTCAGAGTGGACCAGGGAGCAATGGTGATGAAGGGGTGCTCCACATTACCCAAACCTCCAAAACTGGAACCTCATCATCAGATAGAGTTTAACGTCATTCCCAGGACATGTAGACCCGCAGCTACCGCCTTCTAGCACCCATATGATAAAAAGGGTTGGGGCTTGCCATAAGGGCAATAGGGTTGGGAAAATCATATAGGTGCTAGGGCTTGACCTGACCAGCTGATTGATCGGAGGCGGCCCAATGAGGAAGAGGTTATATTATATTTTAACGTCAGAAGAAGCTCTGTCAATCTTTAGTATTAATAATTTTGACAAATACACGTGGCTGTAGAATACACCGACTGAACCTCTGCAGAGAGATAAAAAAAAACACAAATGGTTCTACCTGTTGCTCTGGGTGATGAGTCGTAATGACTGAGAAAGGGATAATGGTGGTAGAGCGAGTGTGTGGCCCTGATACTAAGCGTTTCCGTGTAATGCGGCACTCTACATCGGCCCTTACTTAGGCAACGCGGTCGGCCCGAGAGACCCCACCCGATCAATTAAATTATCATGTCAATTTTAACGGCATATCAACCCGTCATGCCTAACGGTTAGGAAGTTATACATATCGTGTATTTATATTTATACTTTTAGTAATTGGTTTTAAAATGTGTTAGCATTATTGAGAATTATGTTGTATGCTATTGATTTGTTTCATGTCTATATTCTATGGTTTAATTTTATTTCCCTCAAAAAAGAGAAAATATCCTCCATATTGACATTTTCAAACAGAACTTTCATATTGTTTACTTTAAAATAACGGTTTCTGATGTGAGCAAAAAATCTGCATTCCATGAATAAGCGTTTAACTGTCAAAGGTGTTTGACATGTTCCACATTGTGGTTGTTGTTCTTGTTTGAGTATATTGGAGTGCGTTAGTCTTGTATGACCAATGCGTAATCGAGATACAATGACTTGTTCCTTTCTAGACTTCTTTAAAGTTGGTCTCCAGCCTCCCAAAGTAGGTTTGATTAGGAAGAGTTTATTGTGGATGTTGTTATTCCAGTGTTGTTGCCATTTTGTATGAAGGAATCTATTGATTTTAGGTTTCAAATCAGTATGGCATCTTGAAATTGTCGGGGAACAAATCTAGAGCCGATTTAGCAGCGGAGTCTGCAAACATAGTAAAAAAAAAGTAAAGTCAATGGGGTGACCTAAAGTCGATATCAACCAAACATCGAAGGAGGCTATCCCCTTTTCACTAGCGCTAGACCAAGGCGATTGTTTTGGCGTTTAGAGGTGGAGCGTCACTCCTTACTTTAGCGCATAAATCTCTGTGCTACTCATACGCTTAGTTGATGAGAGACGGTATCGAACCTGGAACCTTGCGGTTGCCTAATCGAAAGCTCTACCGACTGAGCTAAGATACTAGAACAGATTGTAATGAATTATGTGTTGTAATGTGTTTTAATATTTATTTCTTATAAATTATATTTTTCTTTGTCGTAATAAATTTGGAAACTTAAATGTTTTAGCGAAGTTATTAACATAAGCGTATCTGAAGCTCACTCGTACCTCAAATTTTAGCACTTAACACAAAGTAAAAGATCGACCGAATAAGAGCTCGTAACTCGGAAAACTCGTAAGTTGAGGCGCATGTAAGTCTAGGCAAACTCTTAAAATCAAACCAGCTTTACACCGCTTAAAAATCAATATTCTGGTTCATCCTGATTGTTGCGCAGGGATTTAGTAAATAATACTTGTTAAACCACTGGTGTTATTATTATTATTATTATTATTATTATTATATGAGTTTTCACATCAGCATTAGCTGATGGTCTTTCACTGGAGTCTGGGTGACAGCAAGTCTCCTCAGGTCTCCAGGACTCTTCTGAGTATTCTGGCAGATTGCAGGAGTGCAGTATTCTGGATGGTCTCAATCCTTCTTCTGATTTCCAGACTTTCCAAACCCTTTTCCAATCCTTTTGGGATTGTTCCATGTGCACCAACTACAATTGGTATCACTTTCACTTTCATATTCCGTAACCTTTTCATTTTTCTGGTAAGCTCCATGTATTTGTCCATTTTTTAATTTTCCTTTTTTCGCCCTATTATCTGCTGGAACTGCAAAATCCACCAGTTGACAAGTTCTTTCTTTGTTAATCAACACTAGGTCTGGTCTTCTTGCTGGGATAAGTTGATCCGTTTTTATTTCAAAGTCCCAGAGAATTTTATTCGTTTCGTTCCCAGGAACAGATTCTGGTTTATGCATATACCATTTTGTTGTATGGTCAAAATTCAATTTTTTGCATAATTCCCAGTGGATCACCTTCCCAACCCAGTCGAGTATAGTTTTGTACCCCCTTTGTGCTAGTTTGCTACATTCGCATAGTACATGGTTTACAGTCTCATATCTATTACCGCATAATCTACATTTAATATTTGTTGGGTGTTATCAATTTTTTGCTTTGATATAGTTTGTCCTTATGGCATTATTCTGTGCAGAAATTATTAGTGACTCAGTTTCTCTTTTAAGTTTTCCTTTTCTTAACCACATCCAGGTTTTTTCATGTGCAACCTCTTCGATTTGTCTTTTGAAGTGTCCATATAGTTGTTTTTCTTGCCATTTTTGTTTTCTAGTCTTTGTTGTTTTTCTGTTTGTCCATATGCCACATCTACTATTGTTGGCCGCCATAAGTAATCTGTCTTTGCTCTTTTTGTGTAGTTTTCGAATTGTTGGATTATTATTATTATTATTATTATTATTATTATTATTATTATTATTAATACGCGTGTTCTTAAATGTTCCGTCCATTATCATCCTGCAACACCGTTTGGTTAAGAATGAGACCGTCCATATTGTTTAAGATGCAATGCAAAATGTAAATCCAGATTTTCTGGTATCGCTTAATCTTAGATTTCTTATTTGTCCCATTTTATTTCACCCAATTTTAAAAATGAAACATTCTAAATGGTATTGCATCGCTTAAATGCCCAACGTAAAATTAAGATGAATTGAAAAAAGTCACGTGTCTGTTTTATTTGCAATACTGAAATTGTGAATTACGGAATATATTTTGGTAATTTTGATATTATGTCCGCCCGGCATCCTACCTTAATTTACGCTATGTTTTAACAAACCATCCAATTTCCGACCCAACTTGTCGTGTTTTTGTCACTTTTTTGTCGGCAAATTAATGAAGATATTCTAAACGCCTATCCCCAGATTTTTATCCGAAAACAATCTAAATATTTTACAACACCCCTTTTTAAGAAAGAGTGAGAGTTAAATCAAGATTATTATACTTTTTATATATTGAACTATTGCAGTAGCTCTTAAGTAAACATATCAAATGTTGTAGTAATTAAATTATTGTACTGTGATATATCTGCAGGTGCCACTAGTACTAGCAAAGTTAATTGTATCTTATCAATTCAATAAAGGTGTTGCAGCAAGTGATCGATTCTAACCACCGAAAGCTTCGCAAGATCGATCCTCGTCATGGGCATCATATGCCACCTGTGCATGTTTTGTTGCTTGAACAAAAGCAAGGATCAGTTTTGTTATCGATTGAATTAAGAAGAGCCGTTTTGAATATAAAGAAATATTGCTTACTCTTATGCACTAATTAGAGTAGGTGTTTACTACACGAATGTTTGAATAAAGCCAATGATATATAAAAGTTTGAATACTAATACGCTGAGTGACAATTTTGATAATAAAAATTTAGATCAATATTCTGAAAAAGTATGAATTGTAATGTCACACTATTGCGACATCTGTAAGTTTAACCTACCAACCACCGTGCTTGATAAATTAATATATAAAATTCATTTAAAATATGGGTATTTGCCTCATACCCCACTTGTATGGGCTGGGCACAAGGCTTCGTTTTAACGTGGGCCCACCCACAAGCCGAAGCTCATGGGTGGGAAAGAACAAAAATTGCGTCGATCCCTTCGGCATTCCCCCTCAAGGAGGCAGGTATTACCTGGGGGGATAGCCCCCTGGGACCGACGCTATTAATTGAACACACTGGTCCAGTGGCCGAAGCACACCGGACCCCCGTCCTAGAGGACGGGTTGGAAATGTCTTTTTTTAAATTCATTTAAAATATGAGCAGCATGATTTTAAGTTTAAAATGTCATATCATTAGATTATAAAAAATATTTTTAATAACTACTTTAGTTTCAATCACCCATATTTTTTGGTCGAAAACTGTATTGAATTTATTTTTATTTAAACTTCAATTATTGATAAAATTGTTATACCTTATTAATACTGTTGGATTAATCTACATACTAATAACATGCAAGTATATTTATATATTCAACAAAATAGCGATTTACAGTGTGAACGAGGAGGCTAATTTGCATATTGATATTTAAAATTTGATTTTAATAAATATATGCTTAGTATTATTGATTTCTAATTGTTTGGTTTTCTCTTAACGAATCTGAGCAAAGATCTCGGGGATAAATCTTAAAAGAAATCCATAAACAAGACGAAAGAACTGTAATTTTATTAAATACTTCATAATCTAACTAAATAGATAAATTAGGAAAAATGAAAGACGGGAGTGAAAGAAAATGATAGAAGAGTTAAATCTAAAGCTGTTCTATTTTTCGATTATACCCCTCAGTTTATCATTTTCTAAATAGTTTATAATTTGATACAATATTTTATATCATCAAAACCTAAATACTTGCACCCGAAGGGTGCATATATTTGCTAGTTATTATAATGGAGATTATGTGTTTTTCTGTCTGTAACCGAAACTATATCACTACTCAAGTCACAATTCCCTTAATTATTTACGTCAAATTATCCATGGTTTCATTCTTTTAAACCTTCAATTATTAATAAAATTGTTTTACATTATTAATACTGTTGACCATATCTACATGATATTTACCGCGCACCCCACTTGTACGGGTCAGGCACAAAGTCCCTATTAACGTGGGACCACCCACAAGCCGAAGCTCATGGAGTGGCAGGTGAAAAAATTGCGTCGATCCCGTCGGCATTCGCCCTCAAGGGGGCGCCTCAGGCAACGGGCAATAAACCCAGCCCTGCCCCTTTAAATCAAGGGGGCAGGTGTTGCCTGGGGGGATGGCCCCCTGGGATCGACGCTATTAACTTGTAAAGATCCAAGGCCGAAGCCACTGGACCCCCGGCGTTGGCCAGGATCTACATGGTATTTACCGCGTACCCCACTTGTACGGGTCAGGCACAAAGTCCCTATTAACGTGGGACCACCCACAAGCCGAAGCTCATGGAGTTTGCAGGTGAAAAAATTGCGTCGATCCCGTCGGCATTCCCCCTCAAGGGGGGCGCCTCAGGCACTGGGCAATAAACCCAGCCCTGCCCCTTTAAATCAAGGGGGCAGGTGTTGCCTGGGGGGATGGCCCCCTGGGATCGACGCTATTAACTTGTAAAGATCCAGGGCCGAAACCACTGGACCCCCGGCGTGGGCCGGATCTACATAGTATTTACCGCGTACCCCACTTGTACGGGTCAGGCACAAAGTCCCTATTAACGTGGGACCACCCACAAGCCTAAGCTCATGGAGTGGCAGGTGAAAAATTGCGTCGAACCCGTCGGCATTCCCCCTCAAGGGGGGCGCCTCAGGCACTGGGCAATAAACCCAGCCCTGCCCCTTTAAATCAAGGGGGCAGGTGTTGCCTGGGGGGATAGCCACCTGGGATCGACGCCGTTAATTATAGCACTCCCCACCCGTTGGGCGGGGCTACATACTAATAACATGTGATTGTATTTATATATACAACAAAATAGTGGCATACAGTATGCACGGGAAGGCTTATTTGCATATTGATATTTAAAATTTGATTTTAATAAATATGTGCTTAGTATTATTGATTTCTAATTGTTTGGTTTTATCTTAATGAATATAAGCAAACATCTCGGAGATAAATCTTAAAAGAAAATTATTTACAAGAAGAAATAACTGTAATTTTATTCTTTACTTCTCATGTTAACTAAATAGTTAAATTAGAAAAATTTAGTAATGAAAGACGGAAGTGGTGGAAGAGTAAGTTTCAGTTGTTCTATTTTTTGATTATAGCCCTCTCTGTTGCAATTTTTTTTTTCATTCTTATTTCTAATTTAATATGATATTTTATTACATTAAAACTTAAGTACTTGCACCCGGAGGGTGCATATATTTGCTAGTCCTAATAAAGAAATTAATGATAGCAATCATCACTTTGTTTTGTTAATGTACAAGAAGGTGTTAAAGAGTTAATTTTCATGTGCCCCCATGAGAGATCCGCCCTGTCGGCTGTGGCGTTAGAATGCACCGACTGCATCTCTGCAGAGGGGTAAGACTCCCCCAAATGGGGCCACCTGTAGGCCGTGGGTGGCGACCCGTGATGCTTGGTGGATGAGTAGTCCATGATATGCAACTCTACTTAGACTCGTACTTAGGATAGACGGGCATTCAGAGATCCCCCCCGATCAATCGGCTGGTTACGTCAAGCCCTAGCACCTATATACTTGCCCCAAACCTATTGCTCTTATGGCAAGCCCCAGCCCTTTTTATCATATGGGTGCTAGAATGCGGTGGCTGAGGGTCTACATGTCCTGGGAATTACGTCAAACTCTATCTGATGGTGAGGTTCCAGTTTTGGATGTTTGGTGAATGTGGAGCACCCCTTCATCACCATTGCTCGCGGGTCCACTCTGACCCGGAGTGGTAGTACCTGTTAGGGTCCCATCTATGGGTTAAATAGAAAAATGTATTTATTAAAAACAAAATGGGTATCCATTAAGAATTAATTTATTTCAAAACTTTATCGGCATTAAATGACCCACTGAGGTTGATATGCCGTAAAACAAACCAAACCAAACCCATGAAATAGATGTGTAATCCATGCGACCCTCATGACATACACATGTAATCCATAGGAGTCTACCCAGTTTTACACGACTGGTTTAACACCTTTTTCCCCTAGTTTAATTGCTTTTATTGAGCAGACAATTGATGGCAACTGGTTTATTTTATTTTTAAATGTTCTGCAAGCTTAAAGACACAATATCATAAATATACAAAAATCATGGAAGCTGAATACGTATTCTGTCCTCAATTTATTATATGTTTTAATAGACAGGGTGTTTCAGAAAAATTGACCATTTAATTATTTAATAATTTGACCAATTCTTAACAGCATGAAACAACTGGATATTCTTGTTGATTAATTAATGGGTATCCTGTTAATTATGCATGGTTAGTGTAGTTAATTTATTTGAGTTCAAGATAACGGTTACAGGAGGCGTCCCTTAACCTTTTGTGAGCTCCATTTCCTGTTCATGAGTTTGAACCGTGGGGAGAGAATTTTAGATAATCAGTTTCTAGTTAGCCATTGAAGGATCAGGACGCAATAGCAGCTCTTGTTTGGTTAGCTAGATTCATATTTCCTAATTATAAATTATAATTCATCTCACCAATCATCATACAATTTAATACTTGTCATATTTTTTTTCTTTTTCCATGTATCTCTTTATTTATTTATCAGACACTAAGTAGGATATATATATATATATATATATATATATATATATATATATATATATATATATATATAGGGTGTTCGGGATAAATTTGAAATATCTATATTTGGTTATTTTTCTCCGTAAGTTGGAGGTATTGACGCACACTACGCGTCATTTTAAAGCTCGGACACTTCCTCATTCATATACGTGGTGACAAATGGAATGGATGACTGGAACCCACCTGAGTCAGGGAAGAGAATAATTTGTATGAAAATGATCTGCACTAGCTATTAAAATAAGAAGATTATAGTTGCTGCCCAAAAATCCTGTTCCTAATTCTATCTTTCTTTCACCAACTAATGATACTGAAGTTCTTCATTGCATTTCTACGCTTGATAATAGTAAGTCTTCTGGACCTTTTAGTATCCCCTCACAAATTCTACCTCTTGTTAAAACTGAATTATCTGTTCCTCTCTCGAACCTCATTAATTTATCTTTCACTTCTGGAATTTTTCCATCTAACTTAAAAACTGCCAAGGTTATTCCTATTCATAAAAAAGGATCCAAATTGGAACTTACTAATTACAGACCAATATCTCTGCTCTCTAATATTGATAAGATTTATGAAAAACTCATATACAAACGTGTATATGGGTTTCTTGAAACAAACAAGGTCTTGTATAAGCAACAATTTGGTTTCAGAAGGAGTTACTCAACCTCTCAAATCCTTTTAAACCTTTCTCAAAAAATTATGGATGCTCTCGACAAAGGCAAATATGCATGCGGAGTATTTATTGACCTCCAGAAGGCTTTTGATACTGTTGACCATGATATACTGCTTGAAAAACTTTTTCACTATGGAATTCATGGTAGTGCTCTTTCCCTATTTAGGTCCTACCTAACAGGGCGTCAACAATTTGTTTCTCTTAACGGTGCTTCATCGGTTGGTAATCCTATCAGGCATGGTGTTCCACAAGGCTCTGTTTTAGGACCACTTCTATTTTTGATTTATATTAATGATCTGAATTGTGCTATTAATTATTCCCAGGTTCATCATTTTGCCGATGATACCAACCTCATTCATTTCAGTGGTTCTTTGAAGCAATTGGCCAAACAAATGAATTTGGATCTCAAGGTTCTTTGTCATTGGCTAAATGCTAATAAAATCTCTCTTAATGCCTCTAAGACGGAATACATCATTTTCAAACATGCTCTTAAACCCATGAATTATGATTTTAAGCTTTTTATCAATGGTAAAAGGCTTATTCCTAGTGACTGTATTAAATATCTTGGTGTCCTACTTGATTCTGACCTAAGCTGGAAATCTCAGATCAATAGCACTGTGCTCAAGCTCAAAAGGGCTAATGCAGCTCTAGCTAAACTTCGTCATTTTGTGCCACTAAATGTTCTGATCCAAGTTTATTATGCCATTTTCCATTCCCATCTCCAATACTGTAATCAAATTTGGGGTCAGCCTAATGGCGGTACTTTGATTAATCGTATAACTGTTCTCCAAAACTTTGCTGTGATACTTATGTCCTTTGTGCCTCCTAGGACATCATCTAACAACCTGTATGCAAATTTGGAGATTCTCAAATTTTCTGATATGGTCCATTGTGAAAATATTTTGTTCTTACATAAACTATTCCACAATAAAATGCCTGTTTCTGTTCAGAATGCTTTTGCAGTTGACTTCACCCATACTCATGTCACTCGTGCTGACCAATCTGGTTTGCTTAATTTCCCTATCATTAACACTGTTAGTTTTGGGCATAATTCGATTCGTTTTAATGCAATTAATTCTTGGAATACTGTTCAGTCGTTATTTTTTGATAAAGAAAAGATGAAGCTTGTTTCAGTTAATTATTTTGTCCTTAAAACACTTTTGAAAAATCATTTTATTGCCTCTTATAAACAACAGATTTGCATTTAGATTCTCACACGGCTAATTTGTCTCATGATATATATGTATATGTTTACGTTGTGTGTTTCATGTATTGTTTCCTGTGAGCGTCCAAGGGTGGTCATGTCCATGGGATTAGCTTCACGCTATTAGGCATGGCCTCCCTTCAATAGTAGTTTAAACCAATAAAGTTTTTCTTTTACTTATATTTTTTTAAATAATTTGTACTACTATTGATTAATAAATTTCTTATTTCTATTTCTATTTTCTATTTTCTCTGAACACTGTAAAAACAATCAGGCATTAACTGAAGAATTGTAATTGAGACTATGAGGCTGTGGCTAGAAGAAAGCAACATAACAGACGATCTGATTGCGTTCGTACAGCAGAATTCTTCGCACTTTTTCAGAGGGTATCAGGTTGAATTCAGATGCCTACGTGGAGTTGCTAAATACTGTAGTCAAGACCTGGATAATAAAGATAGCCAATGGTAGGCCATATGTATACAAGCAGGATTCCCCACCCCCACCCCGCTGTCACATCCCCGGGAAAAGTAAAAAATGGCTGTCGGCCAATTTTTATGACTACATCAGACACGATGTTTGGCCTTCTAAATCCTTAGATCTTAACCCCATGGATTATTATGTATGTGGCTCTGTTGAGAAAGACACCAAGCAGGAGTGAGGCTGTGATCGACGCTAATAGTGATTACTTTGAGTGAAACTTGCTGACAGTAGTGTAATTTCCGTGCCTGTTGAATTTTTTTACAATCCATTAAACATTGTAATTACCAAGCACTTTTTTCTAATGAAACTGTCAAATTTCTCCCGAACACACTCTCTCTCTCTCTCTCTCTCTCTCTCTCTCTATATATATATATATATATATATATATATATATATATATATATATATATATTATTATTATTATTTATATTTCTGCTTGAAGGCAATTATAAATGCATGTATCGAATAAGATTCGATAATTATAGAAAATAATCTTGACAAGTAAATCCCGCAAAGGATGGCTCGCTATGCAGAACACCGTACAGACTGTTTCGACTTTATTAAGTCTCTTCAGCGATGTATACTAACGACTCCCCTCCGACAGGAATCGAAACCGGGACTTCACAGGCATAGTCAGAGACCATATCCGTTCGGCCGCCGGTACATAGCGAACAATCCCTGCGAAATTAACCTTGTCAATGATGATACTATTACACGCCCCTGCCATAGCAGGCAAGTGGACGTTTATTTAGTAAACAAACCCGGCCGTTAGCTCTTCGGCGAAGTGAATAAGATTTTTGGATGTTTGTTTTTTTATAGAAGCAAGTTGAATAAATTATTATTTATATTTCTGCTTGAAGGCAATTATAACCCCTTCTCATGTGCAAGGTGCGACAAAAGGTCAATTTCTTAAGCGGAGTTTAACAGATTTGATAATCAGAGTTTTCCTTCTCCTAGACTGGTTACCTAGCCATGGTTAAAGAGCCAGGCTTGTCCTACTATTTACCAATAGCTGGAGGGAGAATTGGATTCACACCTTTCCCAATGGTATTAGCGCCATGTGAAATGAAAACAGCTTTATCCAGGATTTGAGCTCCTCTCATCGTGTCCATTTCCTACGACGATAACCATTTAAACACACCTTCAATGTATACGCATATACATGCACACATTGTTGGTGAATGTCTATACACATTCACAATTTATAGGTGGGTGTCTCTTATGCATACACTTGCATAAACACTCACATATATACATACATGGATTCTAGGAGGGTGTCTATGCATATGCACGCAAATACGGGCATAAGAGAGAGAATAATAATAAATAGTAATGGATCTCCGAGACTGCCTTGCTAACCATTACACCATGATGGGAGTCCTTTTATTAACCGAATCCGTTCGTCACAGCTAGGGTATGGCACAAGGTCGCAAGTAAAGGGCATCAATCGATGATCAAACTCACTCTTCCATATTAATGGATAACTTTCAAACCATTACACACAATGGGACGCTTTATATTAAAAATGTAAACAACAAAAAGAGACTATTCTTAAAATAAACGAATATTATAATACACTAATTCTTAGCTTTGTTTATCATTAAATCTGTACATATATAAAAGTCAATTGACGTGTATGTATGTATGTATGTATGTATGTCCGAATGAAACTACGAAAATAAAACAATTAACGACAATGTAAATATGTATATACATTAAATATCAACAGTTCTTGCCTTTTGTGCAAAATTATAAAGATTTGATTTATATTTGTGTATAAATTAAAATATACATAGAAATAGCATTTAAGTTCTACTTAAAAATGTCCAGCATTTGTAAATTTTAGAACTAAACAAATCAGTTTTTTTGCTCACCACCTCTACCTAGTTGGCACTGGGTAGCCGCTTCTAGTTTTTAATAAACGAACAATTTACATTCGAATGAATACACGAAATTTTGAAAGTTGAAAAGAAAAAACAATGTTCATTGATAATTTGTATTGTTTATTATTAATTCATTTCATTGGCAATTTGAATTGAAGTTCAGGGATGGCACAAGGCTGTTTTTGCCTTGTTCAAAACTGCCATCTGACAAAAATCAGGAACAACTGCACAGCCAGAAAAATGGAGTTTCCCAGCGAAATATCCAATTCTGCAATGGAGAAAAGAGTAAAAAAATAAAAATATGTTGACTTAGACAAAATAAAAGTCATTCCATCAATATGTATACTAAATAAAACGTGACCCATTGGGTCACCCATTGAGCTCTGGGTAGATAATTGGGATTAGGGAAAAATGAATTTGCAAAGCAAATTAATTTAAAAAAAATAAAATACGACCGGAGAATTGAAAATAAAAAGCATTAGAATCATTTTGTAAGATTTTTAAGAAAGGGAACGTTTGACCTAATTTAAATATAAATGGACCTGATTCTTGGAATAAGCTACGGGATGGCTGCTTCTGAAACTTAACATACACACTCCAATAACTCTCTTTACGCTCACAGAGAAACTAACATATATAAAAAGGAGTTAATCTAGATATACATAGAGAGGGGAAAGTGACAGGCAGAATGTAGCCTAGTCAGATAAATTCTTTTGAACGCAAGGTAGAATGTGGCTGTAGAATACGCTGACCGCGTTTGTGCAGAGGTGTAAAACCCGACCCCTAAACGAGCAACCTGTTGACCAACGGTGGTGTCCCATAATGCTTAAGGACAGGATGTTTGGTGCCTTAGCAGTCCATGGGATGAAATTTATTTCCTTAAGAAGGTGATGTTCCACCTCGTAAATTTTTTTGTGTAGTTTTTTAATGATATATCAAGATGCTATATGGGTAAGAGGATTGGCGAACGAAAGTTCATTACTGCGGTCTAAACCCGGCCAGGGGTAGCTGTTAATTGTATAACCACACTGATGAGAAGTCGATACTTCGAAACACTGTCTGTTGTGGATTACTTATTTTATTATATATGCTCCCACTTTGGTCGAGCACATTTAAATAGGGATTTAATTGCGGATTCACCGAAAACTGGCGTGTAGTTAAACCTCGCTTTGTTTACAAATGTTCGAGCCTCTAGTGAATTCATTTCCGCTTAGAAATGTAGCGATTAAATATCTCATATTTGACAGCTCCTCTGGCACAACGGGTAAGAGGGATTGGCGAACGAAAGTCATTCGGGTCTCAAAACCCGGGCCAGGGGTAGCTGTTAATTGTATAACCACCAACTGATGAGAAGTGATACTTCGAAACACATCGTCTGTGGATTACTTATTTATATATATAATATATATATTTATATTTTTCATTACAATGGCTATATCGTATAAAATTCGATAAATTATTGAAAATAATAATAACAAGCAAACCCGGAGAATAAAGTGCACACACGTGGAATACCATACAACTTTTTCTACTTTATTTAAATCTCATCAGGCGGTGTATTACCTACGATTTCCCTCCGACAGAAATCGAAACCGGGAATCCAGCACCGCAGAGTCAGGAACTCTACCTCTGGCCACCGCGTGCATAGCACACAATATATGCCTAATTTACTTGTTAATGATAAATACGCCACTACTATATTCGTAAATTTTTTATTTTTTTTTTATTGATATATCACATTAATCAATTTTTGATATAATATTCATTTATCTCAAGGACAACAATATCAAACAGTTTTTAATTATTTGGCTAGTAGAAATTTGAACTCAATTAAAAAGATTGAATAAGATAAAAAGTGTTAACAAGTGCCTTTATCGCACTATATATATTTATATATATATATAATATACTATATTAATATATGCAACACTTAAATCACATCTCATGCCCCCGCTAATTACTTGAAAAGTTCTAACTGAAACACACACATACTGCACAAAGAAAAATCATCAAATATCGAAGCCCTATACATTAACAAACGAAACAAAAAACACCTAAACAAGATCAACTTCGAATCCAGCCAACATGTTTTCAAATGCCTATAATTTAGCACCAATCTCCTCTCTCTATTCCCCTTATTCTTAGTACGGCAGCACTCACACACTGATATGTACTGGTAGTAAAGTGTATAAGAACCTTCGGTGGATTCATTCGACCAATTCACCCTGATATAAAGTGATGGCCAGGCAATTCGAAGGGATAGAAAAGAAACTCGTCAAATAAGAAATATATGTCGAGTTCAACATACATGCATACAAGGTGTGTCAAAAAATCGAGATTGAAGCTGTATGTGCCACATAAGGAATGAACAATAAATGCAACATTATTTTTTCAGAATATGAGTTGTGTCAAAAAGTACAGATTTTAAAGCTGTATTTACAAGATAGAAAAGAAAATGAATGGAAACGTTAATTTTTCAGAATACAGGTGTGTCAAAAAGTACAAAAATCTTGATACCTTGCATAAATTTGCAATCGTCGTCAGAATTAAAAGGAAAACTTATTGTGGTGATCCATGACAGTTTAACTACAGTGTATGAATGAATTTTCTGAATTGGGTTACGTTTTAGGAGTTTGGGATTAAGGTTGTTTTTAATTTCGTATTGCTTTAAAAAAAAACAATTACTATCTAATTTATATTGAAAAATGATTTTTTTAAACAAGTTTAATTGAAATTATACATTGCAATACTAACAAAACAACTGAGACTAATGTGTTACCGTTGGATTCAATAATTATTCAATGGTTAATTAAATGTATAGTAATTTGGGGTTTTTGTTGTTGTTTTTAAAAACAAAAAGGATTTTTTAATTTATGAAATCTCTGGATTTTGGGGTTAAACTTGCAAATCGTCATCAACATTAAAACGGAAACTTATGGTGGTGATCCATAAGTTTAATACAGTGTATGAATGAATTTTCTGTGAACAGGGTTACGGTTTAGGGGTTTGAGGATTAAGGTTGTTTTTATACGTTTGCAAAAAAAAAAATTACTTGGAGAATAAGAAGGATAAAGAATACGATAAACGTTGATATTTTTGTGTTACGTACATTTGTGTTTATGTACCAGGGGGATACAGACAAGGACGAGCTTTATGTTTTGTCTTCGACGAAGCGCTTGGAGAACAAGCTAGATGGGAAACTGCACAAAGATGTTGCGTTCTGTCTGAACAATCCTCTAAGCTATACCCCATGAGAAAATAACTGTACGGTCACCCGTCTTCTATTACAAAAACATTTTGGTTAGGCGAACTGACAGACACCGAATCTCCATGATATAAGATTCGGCAAGAAGGTTCTTACCAAAGAAAAAAAAAAAGAAAAAGAACTACGGTTAAAAAAAAAACGATAAACGTTAATATTTTTGTGTGTACTTACATTTGTGTTTTTGAAGCTTAACATCCCCATTGAACAAAAAACATCTGGGCGAGGCGAACATAACAGACACCGATAGTCTCCATTATCATAAGATTCGACAAGAAGGTTCTTACAAAAAAAAAAAAAGACTAGATAAAGAATACAATAAACGTTGATATTTTGTGTTAGCTTACAATTTGTGTGGTTGCATGCTTAGCCTCCCCATTGACAAGAGGATGAGACGGAGCTGATGGCAAGAACCAGAGAGGAGACAGACAAGCAGGGTCTTCATGATTTGGTTTTCGTTCTTTGCTATTGTGCGACGAAAAAAGAGAAGAGAGCAACTTTAGTTTCAAAACGTAAGTGATAAAATCTCTTTAGCACTGACCGATGAGAATTACGCACCCCTTTTATATATGGTTCGGATTAACAGCTGCATGTACGTTATTGATATTTTTTTGTTTTCTTCTTCTTTTTCATCTTTTTATTTATTCGTCTATATTTCGTCAATCTACCCTTATTATTTCTTCATGATTTATTTTGTTTCTTGAGAAATACCAGGTAGTAGGTGGATATCTACTTTTCCACGAGCGTCCTGCAGATGCGTCATTGTCAAACAAGACCCCGCCTTGTTATATAGAGATCCAAACATGAATTATCGATATTATTATCACACGTTGCGAGTTTTTCACACCGGCGTTAACTGGTGTCTTTCAATGACCAATTCCAATGACTCAATTCTGAGTAGAATTAAAGAAAGATCAAGAGAGTAAACGTATTAGAGGTGAAATATAACAAAAGAGGACAAAGTGACAAAAATAACACAAGGAGTAGAAGTAAAGACCAAAAGATGCAAATAAAGACCCACAAACGAGTAGAATTTAATAAAGAGCCCAAATGAATTGAACTAAATAAAGACCCAAACGTACGTAGAACTAAATAAAGACCCAATCGTACGTAGAACTAATAAAGACCCAATCGTACGTAGAACTAAATAAAAGATCAAGTCCGATAGAACTAAATAAGACACAGAAGTACGTAGAACTAATAAAGACCAAACGTACGTGAAACTAAATAAAGACCAACGTACGTAGAACTAATAAAACCCAATCGACGTAGAACTAAATAAAACTCGAATCGTACGTAGAACTAAATAAAAGACACAGAAGTCACTAGAACTAAATAAAGACCCCAAACGTACGTAGAACTAAATAAGACCAATCGTACGTAGACTAAATAAAAGACCAATCAGTACGTAGAACTAAATAAGACCAACGTACGTAGAACTAAATAAAGACACCAAATTGTACGTGAACTAAATAAAGATCCGAATCGTACGGTAGAACTAATAAAAGACCAATCGTAGCGTAGAACTAAATAAAGACCGAATCGTACGTAGAACTAATAAAGACCCAATCGTACGTAGAACTAAACTAAGACACAAAGTACGTATAATTAAATAAAGACCCAAAAGTACGTAGAACAAAAAGACCGAATCGTACGTAGAACTGAATAAAAGACCAAAAGTCCGTAGAACTAATAAAAGCCCCAAACGTACGTAGAACTAAAAAGACCCAACGTACGTAGAACTAATAAAAGACCCAATCGTACGTAGAACTAAATAAAGACCCAAACGTACGTAGAACTAAATAAGACTCAAACGCACGTAGAACTTAATAAAGACACAGAAGTCCGTAGAAAACTAAATATAAAGACCCAAACGTAAGTAGAACTAAATAAAGACCCAACGTACTAAACTAGATTAAAGACCGAATCGTACGTAGAACTAAATAAAGACACAGAAGTACGTAGATAAATAAAGACCCAAACGCTACGTAGAACTAAATAAAAACACAGAAATACGTAGAACTAAATAAACACCAATATCATTACGTAGAACTAAATAAAGACCCAATCGTACGTAGAACTAAATAAAGACCCAAAAGTACGTAGAACTAAACAAAGACAGAATCGTACGTAAAACTGAATAAAAGACCAAAAGTCCGTAGAACTAAATAAAGACCCCAACGTACGTAGAACTAAATAAAGACCCAATCGTACGTAGAATTAATAAAGACCCAGAAAGGTGTGAGAACTAAATAAAGACCGAATCGTACGTAGAACTAATAAAAGACCCAAACGTACGTAGAACTAAATAAAGACACAGAAGTCGTAGAACTAAATAAAGACCCAAACGTAAGTAGAACTAAATAAAGACCCAAAGTACGTAAACTAGATAAAGACCGAATCGTACGTAGAACTAAAAAACGACCCAGAAGTCGTAGAACTAAAATAAAGACCCAAACGCACGTTAGAACTAAATAAAAACACAGAAATACGTAGAACTAAATAAAGACCCAATCATACGTAGAACTAAATAAAGACCGAATCGTACGTAGAACTAAATAAAGACCCAGACGGACGTAGAACTTAATAAAGACCCAAGCCACTACCGTAGAACTAAATAAAGACCAGAAGTCCGTAGAACTAAATAATGACCCAAACGTACGTAGAATAAATAAAGACCCAAACGTACGTAGAACTAAATAAAGACCAGAATACGTAGAACTAAATAAAGACCCAACGTACGTAGAACTAAATTAAAGACACAGAAGTCCGTAGAACTAAATAAAGACCCAAACGTACGTAGAATTAAAAAAGACCAAACGTAACGTAAGAACTATAAGACCCAAACGTACGTAGAACTAAACAAAGACCCACATTACGTAGAGAAAATAATGAGCAACAGTGAGAATGATAAAGGAACGGCTCAGAAGAGTATAATTAAAACCCAAAAGGAACCGAAGTAAAGAAGATCCAAAAGTAGAAAATTAAAGAAAATATTTTTTCGAAATCTTCGATTATCTACACTACTTCGACTGAAATACACAACTACTTCGACAAGTAACACTTAGGACAAAATGTGAAAAACAATCATTAATAATTTAGCAAGTATTATCCTTCATTTTACTATTTTTGTTTATGTTTTTTTTTATCGAAACTAAGATTGCCACTACTCTAACAATGAGGAAGATTTGGTTTGTTGGTTTTGTTTTACGCATACTCACCTCGTGGGTCATTAATGCCGATAAAGTTTTGAAATAAATCAATTCTTAATGGATAATTACAATTTTGTGTTTATCAACTCCTGTTTCTATTTAACCCATAGATGGGACTCTAACAGGTACTACTACTACGGTCAGAGTGGACCAGGGAGCAATGGTGATGAAGGGGTGCTCCACATTCCCAAACTCCAAAACTGGAACCTCACTATCAGATAGAGATTTAACGTCATTCCAGGACAAGTGAGACCCGCAGTCATTACCGCCCTTCTAGCACCATATGAAAAAGGGGTTGGGCTTGCTGCAATAAATGGGACAGGGCAATAGGGTGTGGGAAAATCATATATAGGGTAGGTGCTGAGCTCTGCTGACCAGCTGATTGATCCCCGGAAGGCGCCCCTTTTAATGAGGTAAGAGGTTAATTTATTTAACGTCAGAAGAAGCGTCTGTCAATCATTAGTATTAATAATTTTGACAAAAACACCTGGGGCTGCTTAGTAGAATACGCCGACTGAACCTCTGCCCAGAGAATTTAAAAAAAAAAAAAAAAAAACCAAATGGTTTCTACCTGCTGTGCTCTGGGGTGAGTGACTGTAATGACTGAGAACAGGAATAATAAGGTGGTGTAGAGCGAGTGTTGTGCCTGGCGGCCTGATACTAAGCGTTTCCGTGTAATGCGGCACTGTACATCGGCCCCTTATATAGGCAACGCGGTCGGCCGAGAGACCCCACCGATCAATTAACCTATCTGTCAATTTTAACGGCATATCAACCCGTCATGGCCTAACGGGTTAGGAAGTTTCTATACATTCGGTTGATATATATTATACTTTTAGTAATTGGTTTTAAAAATTGTGTGTTAGACATTATTGAGAATTATGTTGTATGCTATTGATTTGTTTCATGTCTATATTCTATGGTTTAAATTCTATTTCTCTCAAAAAAGACGAAATATCTTCCATATTGACATTTTCAAAAAAAATCTTTAATATTGTTTATGCTTTAAAAAATAACGGTTTCTGATGCGAGCAAGAACCTGCATTCCATGAATAAGCGTTTTAACTGTCAAAGGTGTTTGACATGTTCCACATTGGGTTGTTTTCTTGTTTGAGTATTATTGGAGTGCCGTGTCTAGTTTGTATGACCAATGCGTAATCGAGATACAATGACTTGTTCTTTCTAGAACTCTCCTTAAAGATTGGTCTCCAGGCACCCTCCAACTGCGGTATGTGTTTTTGATTAGGAAAGAGTTTATTTGTGGATGTGTTTATTCCAGTGTTGTTGCCATTTTATGAAGGAATCTATTGATTTTAGGTTTCAAATCAGTATATGGCATCTTGAAAATTGTCGGGGAACAAATCTAAGCCGATTTAGCAGCGGAGTCTGCAAACATAGTAAAAAAAAAAAGTAAAGTCAATGGGGTGACCTAAAGTCGATATCAACCAAACATCGAAGGAGGCTATCCCCTTTTCACTAGGCGCTAGACCAAGGCGATTGTTTTGGCGCTACACTTTAGGAGGGGAGCGTTCAACTCCTTACTTTAGCGCATAAATCTCTGTGCTACTCATACGCTTAGTTGATGAGAGACGGTATCGAACCTGGAACCTTGCGGTTGCCTAATCGAAAGCTCTACCGACTGAGCTAAGATACTAGAACAGATTGTAATGATTATGTGTTTGTAATGTGTTTTTAAATTTTATTCTTATAATGATATTTTCTTTGTCGTAATAAATTTTGGAAAACTTAAATGTTTTAGCCGAAGTTATTAACATAAGCGTATCTGAAGCTCACTCGTACCTTCATTTAGCACTTAACACAAAGTATAAAAGATCGACCGAATATTAGAGCTCGTAACTCGGAGAAACTCGTAAGTTGGGCCAATGTAAGTCTAGCAAACTCTTAAAATCTAACCAGCTTTACACCGCTTAAAATCAATATTCTGGTTCATCCTGATGTTTGCGCAGGGGTGATTAGTAAATAATACTTGTTAAACCACTGGTTGTTTATTATTATTATTATATTATTATTATTATTATTTATATGAGTTTTCACTCAGCATTAGCTGATGGTCTTTCATCTGGATGTCTGGGTGACAGCAAGTCTCCTCAGTCTCCAGGCTCTTCTGCATATTCTTAGGCAGATTGCAGGAGTGCAGTATTCGGATGGTCTCAATCCTTCTTTTGATTTCCAGACTTTTCCAAACCTTTCCAATCCTTTGGGATTGTTTCCATGTTGACACCAACCTACAATGTGTATACACTTCACTTTCATATATCCGTAACCTTTTCATTTTTCTGGTAAGCTCATGCTATTTGTCCATTTTTTAATTTTCCTTTTTTCGCCCTATATCTGCTTGGAACTGCAAAATCCACCAGTTGACAAGTTCTTCTTTGTTAATCAACACTAGGTCTGTCTTCTTGCTGGATAAGTTGATCCGTTTTTATTTCAAAGTCCCAGAGAATTTTATTCGTTTCTTCCAGGAACAGATTCTGGTTTATTGCATATACCATTTTGTTGGTTGTGTCAAAATTAATTTTTTGCATAATTCCCAGTGGATCACCTTCCCAACCCAGTCGAGTATAGTTTTTTGTACCCCCTTTGTGCTAGTTGCTACATTCGCATAGTACATGGTTTACAGTCTCATATCTATTACCGCATAATCTACATTTAATAGTTTGTTGGGTGTTATCAATTTTTGCTTTGTTTGATATAGTTTGTCCTTATGGCATTATTCTGTGCAGAAATTATTAGTGACTCAGTTTCTCTTTTAGTTTTCCTTTCTTAACCACATCAGGTTTTTTCATGTGCAACCTCTTCGATTTGTCTTTTGAAGTGTCCATATAGTTGTTTTTCTGCCATTTTTGTTTTCTAGTCTTTGTTGTTTTTCTGTTTGTCCATATGCACATTCTACTATTGTTGGCCGCCATAAGTAATCTGTCTTGCTCTTTTTGTTAGTTTTCGAATTGTTGGATTATTATTATTTTATTATTATTATTATTATATTATTATTATTAATACGCGTGTCTTAAATGTCGTCCCTCATCCTGCAACACCGTTTGGTTAAGAATGAGACCGTCCATATTGTTTTAAGATGCAATGCAAAATGTAAATCCAGATTTTCTGTATCGCTTAATCTTAGATTTCTATTTGTCCCATTTTATTTCACCCAATTTTTAAAAATGAAACATTCTAAATGGTATTGCATCGCTAAAACCCAACGTAAAATTAAGATGAATTGTAAAAAAGTCAGCCGTGTCTGTTTTATTTGCAATACTGAAATTGTGAATTACGGAATATATTTGGTATTTTGATATATGTCCGCCCGGCATCCTACCTTAATTTACGCTTTGTTTAACAAACCATCCAATTTCCGACCCAACTTGTCGTGTTTTTGTCACTTTTTTGTCGGCAAATTAATGAAGAATATTCTAAACGCCTATCCCCAGATTTTTATCCGAAAACAATCTAAATATTTACAACACCCTTTTTAAGAAAGAGTGAGAGTTAAATCAAGATTATATATTTTTTATATATTGAACTATTGCAGTAGCTCTTAAGTAAACATATCAAATGTTGTAGTAATTAAATTATTGTACTGTGATATATCTGCAGGTGCCCATAGTACTAGCAAAGATTAATTTTGATCTTTTCAATTCAATAAAGTGTTGCAGCAAGTGATCGATTCTAACCACCGAAAGCTTCGCAAGATCGATCCTCGTCATGGGCATCATTATGCCACTGTGCATGTTTTGTTGCTTGAACAAAAGCAAGGATCAGTTTTGTTATCGATTGAATTAAGAAGAAGCGTTTTGAATATAAAGAAATATTGCTTATCTTATGCACTAATTAGAGTAGGTGTTACTACACGAATGTTTGAATAAAGCCATGATATATAAAATTTGAATACTAATACGCTGAGTGACAATTTTAATAATAAAAATTTAGATCAATATTCTGAAAAAGTATGAATTGTAATGTCACATATTGCGACATCTGTAAGTTTAACCTACCAACCACCGTGCTTGATAAATTAATATATAAAATTCATTTAAAATATGGGTATTTGCCTCATACCCACTTGATATGGGTGGGCACAAGGCTTCGTTTTAACGTGGGCCCACCCACAAGCCGAAGCTCATGGTGGGAAAGAACAAAAATTGCGTCGATCCCTTCGGCATTCCCCTCAGGAGGCAGGTATTACCTGGGGGATAGCCCCCTGGGACCGACGCTATTAATTGAACACACTGGTCAGTGGCCGAAGCACACCGGACCCCCGTCCTAGAGACGGGTTGGAAATGTCTTTTTTTAAATTCATTTAAAATATGAGCAGCATGATTTTAAGTTTAAAATGTCATATCATTAGATTATAAAAAAATATTTTTAATAACTACTTTAGTTTCAATCACCCATATTTTTTGTCGAAAACTGTATTGAATTTATTTTTATTTAAACTTCAATTATTGATAAAATTGTTATACCTTATTATACTGTGGATTAATCTACATACTAATAACATGCAATATTTATATATCAACAAAATAGCGATTTCAGTGTGAACGAGGAGGCTAATTTGCATATTGATATTTAAAATTTGATTTTAATAAATATATGCTTAGTATTATTGATTTCTAATTGTTTGGTTTCTCTTAACGAATCTGAGCAAGATCTCGGGATAAAATCTTAAAGAAATCCATAAACAAGACGAAAGAACTGTAATTTTATTAATACTTCATAATCTAACTAAATAGATAAATTAGGAAAAATGAAGACGGGAGTGAAAGAAAATGATAGAGAGGTTAAATCTAAAGCTGTTCTATTTTTCGATTATACCCCTCAGTTTATCATTTTCTAAATAGTTTATAATTTGATACAAATATTTTATATCATCAAACCTAAATACTTGCACCCGAAGGGTGCATTATATTTGCTAGTTATTATAATGAGAGTATGTGTTTTTCTGTCTGTAACCGAAACTATATCACTACTCAAGTCACAATTCCCTTAATTATTTACGTCAAATTATCCATGGTTCATTCTTTAAACCTTCAATTATTAATAAAATTGTTTTACATTATTATACTGTTGACCATATCTACATGATATTTACCGCGCACCCCACTTGTACGGGTCAGGCACAAAGTCCCTATTAACGTGGACCACCCACAAGCCGAAGCTCATGGAGTGGCAGGTGAAAAAATTGCGTCGATCCCGTCGGCATTCGCCCTCAAGGGGGCGCCTCAGGCAACGGGCAATAAACCCAGCCCTGCCCCTTTAAATCAAGGGGGCAGGTGTGCCTGGGGGATGGCCCCCTGGGATCGACGCTATTAACTTGTAAAGATCCAAGGCCGAAGCCACTGGACCCCCGGCGTTGGCCAGGATCTACATGGTATTTACGCGCGTACCCACTTGTACGGGTCAGGCACAAAGTCCCTATTAACGTGGACCACCACAAGCCGAAGCTCATGGAGTTTGCAGGTGAAAAAATTGCGTCGATCCCGTCGGCATTCCCCCTCAAGGGGGGCGCCTCAGGCACTGGGCAATAAAACCCAGCCCTGCCCCTTTAAATCAAGGGGCAGGTGTTGCCTGGGGGATGGCCCCTGGGATCGACGCTATTAACTTGTAAAGATCCAGGGCCGAAACCACTGGACCCCCGGCGTGGGCCGGATCTACATAGTATTTACCGCGTACCCCACTTGTACGGGTCAGGCACAAAGTCCCTATTAACGTGGGACCACCCACAAGCCTAAGCTCATGGAGTGGCAGGTGAAAAATTGCGTCGAACCGTCGGCATTCCCCCTCAAGGGGGGCGCCTCAGGCACTGGGCAATAAACCCAGCCCTGCCCCTTTAAATCAAGGGGGCAGGTGTTGCCTGGGGGATAGCCACCTGGGATCGACGCCGTTAATTATAGCACTCCCCACCCGTTGGGCGGGGCTACATACTAATAACATGTGATTTTATTTATATATACAACAAAATAGTGGCATACAGTATGCACGGGAAGGCTTATTTGCATATTGATATTTAAAATTTGATTTTAATAAATATGTGCTTAGTATTATTGATTTCTAATTGTTTGGTTTTATCTTTATGAATATAAGCAAACTCTCGGAGATAAATCTTAAAAGAAAATTATTTACAAGAAGAAATAACTGTAATTTTTTCTTTACTTCTCATGTTAACTAAATAGTAAATTAAAAATTTAGTAATGAAAGACGGAAGTGGTGGAAGAGTAAGTTTCAGTTGTTCTATTTTTTGATTATAGCCCTCTCTGTTGCAATTTTTTTTTCATTCTTATTTCTAATTTAATATGATATTTTATTACATACTTAAAAGTACTTGCACCCGGAGGGTGCATATATTTGCTAGTCCTAATAAAGAAATTAATGATAGCAATCATCACTTTGTTTTGTTAATGTACAAGAAGGTGTTAAAGAGGTTAATTTTCATGTGCAGCCCCCTGAGAATCCGCCCTGTCGGCTGTGGCGTTAGAATGCACCGACTGCATCTCTGCAGAGGGGTAAGACTCCCCAAATGGGGCACACTGTAGGCCGTGGGTGGCGACCGTGATGCTTGGTGGATGAGTAGTCCATGATATGCAACTCTACTTAGACTCGTACTTAGGATAGACGGGCATTCAGAGATCCCCCCCGATCAATCGGCTGGTTACGTCAAGCCTAGCACCTATATACTTGCCCCAAACCTATTGCTCTTATGGCAAGCCCCAGCCCTTTTTAATATGGGTGCATAGATGCGGGCTGGCTGAGGGTCTACATGTCCTGGGAATTACGTCAAACTCTATCTGATGGTGAGGTTCCAGTTTTGAGTTTGGTGAATGTGGAGCACCCCTTCATCACCATTGCTCGCGGGTCCACTCTGACCGGAGTGGTAGTACCTGTTAGGGTCCCATCTATGGGTTAAATAGAAAATAATTTATTAAAAACAAAATGGGTATCCATTAAGAATTATTTTATTTCAAAACTTTATCGGCATTAAATGACCCACTGAGGTTGATATGCCGTAAAACAAACCAAACCAAACCCATGAAATAGA
This sequence comes from Doryteuthis pealeii, assembly GCA_023376005.1. Taxonomy (NCBI): domain Eukaryota; kingdom Metazoa; phylum Mollusca; class Cephalopoda; order Myopsida; family Loliginidae; genus Doryteuthis; species Doryteuthis pealeii. Next base: position 22,769,738 of record CM042150.1, on the reverse strand, counting down.
TGTGTAATCCATGCGACCCTCATGACATACACATGTAATCCATAGGAGTCTACCCAGTTTTACACGACTGGTTTAACACCTTTTTCCCCTAGTTTATTGCTTTTATTGAGCAGACAATTGATGGCAACTGGTTTATTTTATTTTTAAATGTTCTGTGAAGCTTAAAGACACAATATCATAAATATACAAAAATCATGGAAGCTGAATACGTATTCTGTCCTCAATTTATTATATGTTTTAATAGACAGGGTGTTTCAGAAAAATTGACCATTTAATTATTTAATAATTTGACCAATTCTTAACAGCATGAACAACTGGATATTCTTGTGATTAATTAATGGTGGTATCCTGGTAATTATGTAGGTTAGTTAGTTAATTTATTTGAGTTCAAGATAACGGTTACAGGAGGCGTCCCTTAACCTTTTGTAGCTCCATTTCCTGTTCATGAGTTTGAACCGTGGGGAGAGAATTTTAGATAATCAGTTTCTAGTTAGCCATTGAAGGATCAGGACGCAATAGCAGCTCTTGTTGGTTAGCTAGATTCATATTTCCTAATTATAAATTATAATTCATCTCACCAATCATCATACAATTTAATACTTGTCATATTTTTTTTCTTTTTCCATGTATCTCTTTATTTTATATATATATCATAGTAGGATATATATATATAATATATATATATTAATATATAATATATATATATATATATATATAGGGTGTTCGGGAAAATTTGAAATATCTATATTTGGTTATTTTTCTCCGTAAGTTGGAGTATTGACGCACACTACGCGTCATTTTAAAGCTCGGACACTTCCTCATTCATATACGTGGTGAAATGGATGACTGGAACCCACCTGAGTCAGGGAAGAGAATAATTTGTATAGAAATGATCTGCACTAGCTATTAAAATAAGAAGATTATAGTTGGCTCCCAAAAATCCTGTTCCTAATTCTATCTTTCTTTCACCAACTAATGAATACTGAAGTTCTTCATTGCATTTCTACGCTTGATAATAGTAAGTTTCTGGACCTTTTAGTATCCCCTCACAAATTCTACCTCTTGTTAAAACTGAATTATCTGTTCTCTCTCGAACCTCATTAATTTATCTTTCACTTCTGGAATTTTTCCATCTAACTTAAAAACTGCCAAGGTTATTCCTATTCATAAAAAAGGATCCAATATATAACTTACTATTACCAATATCTCTGCTCTCTAATATTGATAAGATTTATGAAAAACTCATATACAAACGTGTATATGGGTTCTTGAAACAAACAAGGTCTTGTATAAGCAACAATTTGGTTTCAGAAGGAGTTACTCAACCTTTCCTTTTAAACCTTTCTCAAAAAATTATGGATGCTCTCGACAAAGGCAAATATGCATGCGGAGTATTTATTGACCTCCAGAAGGCTTTTGATACTGTTGACCATGATATACTGCTTGAAAAACTTTTTCACTATGGAATTCATGGTAGTGCTCTTTCCCTATTTAGTCCTACCTAACAGGGCGTCAACAATTTGTTTCTCTTAACGTTGCTTCATCGGTTGGTATTCCTATCGAGCATGGTGTTCACCAAGCTCTGTTTTTAGGACACTTTTATTTTTGATTTATATTAATGATCTGAATTGTGCTATTAATTATTCCAGGTCTCATTTTTCCGATGATACAACTCATTCTTTTCGTGGTTCTTGAAGCAATTGGCCAAACAAATGAATTTGGATCTCAAGGTTCTTGTCATTGGCTTAAATGCTAATAAATACTACATCTTCATTATGCCTCTAAGACGGGAATATACATTTTCAAACAATGCTCTTAAACCCATGAATTATGATTTAAGCTTTTATCAATGGTAAAAGCTTATTCCTAGTGACTGTATTAAATATCTTGGTGTCCTACTTGATTGACCTAAGCTGGAATCTCAGATCAATAGCACTGTGCTCAAGCTCAAAAGGGCTAATGCAGCTCTAGCTAAACTTCGTCATTTTGTGCACTAAATGTTCTGATCCAAGTTTATATGCATTTTCCATTCCCATCTCCAATACTGTAACGCAAATTGGGTCAGCCTAATGGCGGTACTTTGATTAATCAGTATATTCAAAATTTGCTGTGATACTTATGTCCTTTGTGCCTCCTAGGACATCATCTAACAACCTGTATGCAAATTTGGAGATTCTCAAATTTTCTGATATGGTCCATTGTGAAATATTTTTGTTATTACATAAAAACAATGTTTCTGTTCAGAATGCTTTGCAGTTGACTTCACCCATACTCATGTCACTCGTGCTGACCAATCTGGTGCTTAATTTCCCTATCATTAACACTGTTAGTTTGGGCATAATTCGATTCGTTTTAATGCAATTAATTCTTGGAATACTGTTCAGTCGTTATTTTTTGATAAAGAAAAGATGAAGCTTGTTGTTATATTATTTTGTCCTTAAACACTTTTGAAAAATCATTTTATTGCCTCTTAAACAACAGATTTGCATTTAGATCTCACACGGCTAATTTGTCTCATGATATATATGTATATGTTTACGTTGTGTGTTTCATGTATTGTTCCTGTGAGCGTCCAAGGGTGGTCATGTCCATGGATTCTCTCGCTTGGCATGGCCTCCTTCAATAGTAGTTTAAACCAATAAAGTTTTCTTTTACTATATATTTTTAAATAATTTGTACTACTATTGATTAATAAATTTTTCTATTTTCTATTTTTCTCTGAACACTGTAAAAACAATCGGCTTGAAGAATTGTAATTGAGACTATGAGGCTGTGTGCTAGAAACAAGACGATCTGATTGCGTTCGTACACAGAATTCTTCGCACTTTTTCAGAGGGTATCAGGTTGAATTCAGATGCCTACGTGGAGTTGCTAAATACTGTAGTAAGACCTGGATAATAAAGATAGCCAATGGTAGCCATATGTATACAGCAGGATTCCCACCCCCACCCCGCTGTCACCATCCCGGGAATAAAAAAATGGCTGTCGGCCAATTTTTATGACTACATCAGACACGATGTTTGGCCTTCAAATCCTTAGATCTTAACCCATGGATTATTATGTATGTGCTCTGTTGAGAAAGACACCAAGCAGGAGTGAGGCTGTGATCAATAGTGATTACTTTGAGTGAAACTTGCTGACAGTAGTGTAATTTTCGTGCCTACAAAATACTTGTGAAAGGCAACAGTCTGTTTGTTATTTTTTTAGTTGATTTAGAAATTAAAATAAAATAAATTATTCAAATAATTTAATCTAAAGTTTAATTTTTCTAAACTTCTATAAAATAAAGGTCTAACTTCTCTCAAACAGCGAATGTTGTGTGTCGGTATAATGAGTACTGATACCAACACTACAAAACAAAGACACATCATTTCCCTGATCACGAAGCTCCTAAACAAACTAAACACCCTCTCTAAAAATAATTACATTATATTCACCTGGATACAAAGTCATATTGGTATCCATGGAAATGAAAAAAGCAGTCGAAGCTGAAAAAAAGCACTTCAAACAGATATGAGCAAATCTAAAATCCCATATACAGATCTGAAACCAACCATAAAGAAATTTATATTAGACAAATGGCAGAAATCATGGGACAATTAGACCAAAAAAAGTTATTGGAGAGTGGCCGACAGGCCACAGAAGTATTAGAAGAAAGTAATACTCGCCAGATTGCGTATTGGGCGCACCCACATTACCCATTCGTACCTGTTAAAAGGGCAGGATGCCCCAGTGTGCCCAACATGCAAAGTACAATTTACAACCAAACATATCCTTCTAAATTGTAACAGCTTAAACATATCCGCACTAATTACTATCAAGCAAGAAACCGAGGGACATCTTTAAGAATATAAACCTGAAAACATTTAAAATTTTCTAAAAAAAAAAAAAAGCAACCTTTTCAACATGATATAACAGAACATAATCGCATATCTCCATAGATAACCACTACTTTAAAGACTGAAATCCAAAATAACCTTTTTGGCATTAAATGACCCACAGAGGCTGATATGCCGTTAAACAAAACTCAAACTCAAAACTGATACCAGAAACTAGATCTCGTACTTGCACCATTGTTTGAGGAAATAACACATCACTCAATAAATCTCGGGCCTAACAAATAGATAACACCACTAATAAAAAGTCCATATAATTTTTAGAAAGTACTAAACTTCAAATGGCACGTGTCAAAATTCGTACCTAATAGGATTATTAATTTACAAATTACAATTATTTAGGTGAAGCTACTGTTGCAAATTTTCAAAACAATGGAAAAATATGAATTTCGTCTGTTGACAAAGCATTGCTTTCTGATGGGAAAAATACTGTTCAATCAAAGCAATAGCTTGATAATTGTTATTAGGACTCTGCTTCGTCGGAAACAACGTTTAAGAGGTCATATGATGACTTTAAACGCGGCCGTACATACGCAAATGATGCTGAACGCTCAGGTGGCCTAAATACGGCAGTTGTACCGGAAAATACCAAAAAAACCCACAAACTCGTTTTGGCCGATCGTAAATTGAAGTTGCATGAGATAGCAGAGTTGAAGATAACAGAAGGCAGTGTATTCACCATCTTGCATGAATGTTTGTCAATGAGAAAGCTTTGTTCATAGTGGTTGCCGCGTTTGCTCACAGTTGATCAAAAACAACAACGCGTTGACGATCCAGAGCGTTGTTGGCAACTGGTTCAACGCAACATAAAGAAGTTTTGGCGTAAATATGTAACAATGGATGAACATGGATCCATCACTTCACTCCGGAGACAAATCGGTAGTAAACTGAGTGGACAGCAGCTGATGAAAGTCGTCCAAAACGACCAAAGAGGCAAACATCAGCCGGTAAGGTCTTGGCCTCCGTATTTTGGGATGTGCAAGGTATTTTGTTCATCGATTACCTTGCGAAAAGAAGAACCATCAATAGCGAATATTATATGGCATTATTGGTGCGTTTTAAAGGAAGAAATAGCCAAAAAAAAACGGACACAAATGAAGAAGAAAAAGTACCCTTTCACCAAGACAATGCACCGTGTCACAAGTCGATCGCAACGATAGCCAAACTACATAACTTGCATTTCGAATTGCTTCGGCACCCACCCTATTCTCCAGATGTGACCCCAGCGTCTACTGGTTGTTTGCAGATCACAAAATGCCCCAGTGAAAGAGATTTGGTTCTAATGAAAAAGTGATATCGGAATCTGAAGCGTATTTTGAGGCCAAAGACAAATAGTTCTACAAAAAAAGGCATGGAATTGTTAGAGAAGCGTATTAATCAGTGTGTCACCCTAGAACGATACTATGTTGATGAACAAAGTCGAATTTTGCCTAAAAGTTGTTGTTTGATTAGTTAGGCTCGGGACTTATTAGTTAGCATCAAAGATTGTCTACTAGAATTCACAAAAAAATCCTCGTTTTCGCAATATTTGGCCCAGAAATGTGTTAGAGAATTTAGCAATTTCAATATCTAAAACAGAAATTTATTTTACCAAGATGAAACGAATAAGATATCATAACTAGAATTAAAATTGAAAATATCACCCCATCATCACCGACACCTCCAATAAGTTGCTTTTTACCTCATTAATCAAGTTGTAACAGGAATAACATTTTAAAAGATTGAAATATATTTCCTTAAATGAAGGCGATGTCCTACCTCGTAAATTTTTTTGTGTAGTTTTTTAATGATATATCAAGATGCTATATGGGTAAGAGGATTGGCGAACGAAAGTTCATTCGGGTCTCAAACCCGGCCAGGGGTAGCTGTTAATTGTATAACCACACTGATGAGAAGTGATACTTCGAAACACGTGTCTGTGGATTACTTATTTATTATATATATGCTCCCACTTTGGTCGAGCACTTTAAATAGGATTTAATTGCGGATTCACCGAAAACTGGCGTGTAGTTAAACCTCGCTTTGTTTACAAATGTTCGAGCCCTCTAGTGAATTCATTTCCGCTTAGAAATGTAGCGATTAAATATTCTCCTATATTTGACAGCTTCCTCTGGCCACACGGGTAAGAGGATTGGCGAACGAAAGTTCATTCGGGTCTCAAACCCGGCCAGGGGTAGCTGTTAATTGTATAACCACACTGATGAGAAGTGATACTTCGAAACACATGTCTGTGGATTACTTATTTATTATATATATATATATATTATTTATATTACAATGCGTATATCGTATAAAATTCGATAATTATTGAAAATAATAATAACAAGCAAACCCGGAGAATAAAGTGCACCACGTGGAATACCATACAACTTTTTCTACTTTATTTAAGTCTCATCAGCGGTGTATACCTACGATTTCCCTCCGACAGAAATCGAAACCGGGAATCCAGCACGCAGAGTCAGGAACTCTACCTCTAGGCCACCGGTGCATAGCACACAATATATGCCTAATTTAACTTGTTAATGATAAATACGCCACTACTATATTCGTAAATTTTTTATGTAGTTTTTTTTTATTGATATATCAACATTAATCAATTTTTGATATAATTTCATTTATCTCAAGGACAAAATATCAAACAGTTCTTTCATATTATTTGCTAGTAGAAATTTGAATCAAATTAAAAAGATTGAATAAGATAAAAATGTTAACAAGGTGCCTTATCGCACTATATATATATATATATATATATATATATATATATATATATATATGCAACACTTAAAATCACATTCATGCCCCCCGCTAATTACTGAAAAGTTCTAACTGAAAACACACACATACTGCACAAAGAAAAAAATCATCAAATACTCGAAGCCCTATACATTAAACAAACGAAAAAAAAACACCTTAAACAAGATCAACTTCGAATCCAGCCAACATGTTTTCAAATGCCTATAATTTAGCACCAATTCTCCTCTCTCTATTCCCCATAACATTTCTTATAAACGTGTGAGTCCCTCCTCCTCCTACTACTTATTCCTATTGCTACTGTTTGTTTTAAAAGAATCATGGAAACATATCACCACCTGATGATGTCACTGAGTAGTGCAGAAAGTTCTAGTGTAAGAACCTTCGGTGGATTCATTCACCAATTCCACCCTGATATAAAGTGATGGCCAGGCAATTCGAAGGGATAGAAAAGAAACTCGTCAAATAAGAATATATGTCGAGTTCAACAATACATGCATACAAGGTGTGTCAAAAAATCGAGATTGAAGCTGTATGTGCCAACATAGGAATGAACAATAAATGCAACATTATTTTTTTCAGAATATGAGTTGTGTCAAAAAGTACAGATTTTAAAGCTGTATTTACCAAGATAGAAAAGAAGAATGAATGGAACGTTAATTTTTCAGAATACAAGGTGTGTCAAAAAGTACAAAAATCTTGATACCTTGCATAAATTTGCAAATCGTCGTTTAAAAGGAAAACTTATTTGGTGGTGATCCATGACAGTTTAACTACAGTGTATGAATGAATTTTTCTGTGAATTGGGTTACGGTTTAGGGGTTTGGGGATTAAGGTTGTTTTTAATTTCGTATTGCTTAAAAAAAACAAATTACTATACATTTAATATTGAAAAATGATTTTTTTAAACAAAGTTTAATTGAAATTATACATTGCAATACTAACACAAACAACTGAGACTAATGTGTCTACCGTTGGATTCAATAATTAATTTCAATGGTTAATTAAATGTATAGTAATTTGGGGTTTTTTGTTGTTGTTTTAAAAACAAAAAGGATTTTTTAATTTATGAAAATCTCTGAGATTTTGGGGTTAAACTTGCAAATCGTCATCAACATTAAAACGGAAACTTATTTGGTGGTGATCCATGACAGTTTAACTACAGTGTATGAATGAATTTTTCTGTGAACAGGGTTACGGTTTAGGGGTTTGAGGATTAAGGTTGTTTTTAATTACGTATTGCAAAAAAAAAAAATTACTTGGAGAATAAGAAGGATAAAGAATACGATAAACGTTGATATTTTTGTGTTACTTACATTTGTGTTTATGTACCAGGGGGATACAGACAAGGACGAGCTTTATGTTTTGTCTTCGACGAAGCGCTTGGGAAACAAGCTAGATGGGAACTGCACAAAGATGTTGCGTTCTGTCTTGAACAATCCTCTAAGCTATACCCCATGAGAAAATAACTGTACGGTCACCCGTCTTCTATTACAAAAACATTTTGGTTAGGCGAACATGACAGACACCGAATCTCCATGATAATAAGATTCGGCAAGAAGGTTCTTACCAAAGAAAAAAAAAAAAGAAAAAGAACTACGGTTAAAAAAAAAAAACGATAAACGTTAATATTTTTGTGTTACTTACATTTGTGTTTTTGAAAGCTTAACATCCCCATTGAACAAAAAACATCTGGGCGAGGCGAACATAACAGACACCGAATCTCCATTATCATAAGATTCGACAAGAAGGTTCTTACAAAAAAAAAAAAAGAACTAAGATAAAGAATACAATAAACGTTGATATTTTTGTGTTACTTACATTTGTGTGGTTGAATGCTTAGCCTCCCCATTGAACAAGAGGATGAGACGGAGCTGATGGCAAGAACCAAGAGGAGACAGACAAGCAGGGTCTTCATGATTTGTTTTCGTTCTTTGCTATTGTGCGACGAAAAAGAGAAGAGAGCAACTTTAGTTTCAAAACGTAAGTGATAAAATCTCATTAGCACTGACCGATGAGAATTACGCACCCCCTTTTATATTGGTTCGGATTAACAGCTGCATGTACGTTATTGATATTTTTTTTTTGTTTCTTCTTCTTTTTCAATCTTTTTATTTATTCGTCTATATTTTCGTCAATCTACCCCTTATTATTTCTTCATTGATTTATTTTGTTTCTTGAGAAATACCAGGTAGTAGGTGGATATCTACTTTTCCACGAGCGTCCTGCAGATGCGTCATTGTCCAAAACAAGACCCCGCCCTTGTTATATAGAATCCAAACATGAATTATCGATATTATTATCACACGTTGCGAGTTTTTCACACCGGCGTTAACTGGTGGTCTTTCAATGACCAATTCAATGACTCAATTCTGAGTAGAATTAAAGAAAGATCAAGAGAGTAAACGTATTAGAGGTGAAAATAACTAAAAAAGAGACAAAAGTGACAAAAAATAACACAAGGGAGTAGAAGTAAAGACCAAAAAGTATGCAAATAAAGACCCACAAACGAGTAGAATTTAATAAAGAGCCCAAATGAATTGAACTAAATAAAGACCCAAACGTACGTAGAACTAAATAAAGACCCAATCGTACGTAGAACTAAATAAAAGACTAAATAAAAGTCCGTAGAACTAAATAAAGACACAGAAGTACGTAGAACTAAATAAAGACCCAAACGTACGTAGAACTAAATAAAGACCAAAACGTACGTAGAACTAAATAAAACCCAATCGTACGTAGAACTAAATAAAACTCAATCGTACGTAGAACTAAATAAAGACACAGAAGTACTTAGAACTAAATAAAGACCCAAACGTACGTAGAACTAAATAAAGACCGAATCGTACGTAGAACTAAATAAAAGACACAGAAGTACGTAGAACTAAATAAAGACCCAAACGTACGTAGAACTAAATAAAGAGACAGAAGTACTTAGAACTAAATAAAGACCCAAACGTACGTAGAACTAAATAAAGACCCAATCGTACGTAGAACTAAATAAAGACCCGTACGTAGAACTAAATAAAGACCCAATCGTACGTATAAAGACCGAATCGTACGTAGAACTAAATAAAAGACCAATCGTACGTAGAACTAAATAAAGACACAGAAGTACGTATAATTAATAAAGACCCAAAAGTACGTAGAACTAAACAAAGACCGAATCGTACGTAGAACTGAATAAAAGACCCAAAAGTCCGTAGAACTAAATAAAGCCCCAAACGTACGTAGAACTAAATAAAGACCCCAACGTACGTAGAACTAAATAAAGACCCAATCGTACGTAGAACTAAATAAAGACCCAAACGTACGTAGAACTAAATAAAGACTCAAACGCACGTAGAACTAAATAAAGACACAGAAGTCCGTAGAACTAAATAAAGACCCAAACGTAAGTAGAACTAAATAAAGACCCAAACGTACGTAAAACTAGATAAAGACCGAATCGTACGTAGAACTAAATAAAGACACAGAAGTACGTAGAACTAAATAAAGACCCAAACGTACGTAGAACTAAATAAAAACACAGAAATACGTAGAACTAAATAAAGACCCAATCATACGTAGAACTAAATAAAGACCCAATCGTACGTAGAACTAAATAAAGACCCAAAAGTACGTAGAACTAAACAAAGACCGAATCGTACGTAGAACTGAATAAAAGACCCAAAAGTCCGTAGAACTAAATAAAGACCCCAACGTACGTAGAACTAAATAAAGACCCAATCGTACGTAGAATTAAATAAAGACCCAGAAGTGTGTAGAACTAAATAAAGACCGAATCGTACGTAGAACTAAATAAAAGACCCAAACGTACGTAGAACTAAATAAAGACACAGAAGTCCGTAGAACTAAATAAAGACCCAAACGTAAGTAGAACTAAATAAAGACCCAAACGTACGTAAAACTAGATAAAGACCGAATCGTACGTAGAACTAAATAAACGACCCAGAAGTACGTAGAACTAAATAAAGACCCAAACGCACGTAGAACTAAATAAAAACACAGAAATACGTAGAACTAAATAAAGACCCAATCATACGTAGAACTAAATAAAGACCCAATCGTACGTAGAACTAAATAAAGACCCAGACGGACGTAGAACTTAATAAAGACCCAAGCGTACGTAGAACTAAATAAAGACACAGAAGTCCGTAGAACTAAATAATGACCCAAACGTACGTAGAATTAAATAAAGACCCAAACGTACGTAGAACTAAATAAAGACCCAGAAGTACGTAGAACTAAATAAAGACCCAAACGTACGTAGAACTAAATAAAGACCAGAAGTCTGTAGAACTAAATAAAGACCCAAACGTACGTAGAACTAAACAAAGACCCAAAAATACGTAGAACTAAACAAAGACCCAAAAGTACGTAGAACTAAACAAAGACCCACAATTATGTAGAACTAAATAAAGAGCCAACAGTGAGAATGATTAAAGGAAGGCTCAGAAGAGTATAATTAAAAACCCAAAAGGAATCGAAGTAAAGAAAGATCCAAAAGTTAGAAAATGTAAAGAAATTATTTTTGGAAATCTTCGATCTATCTACACTACTTCGACTGAAATACACAACTACTTCGACAAGTTACACTTGGGACAAAATGTTGAAAAACAATCATTAATAATTCTAGCATTTTACTATTTTTAGTTGTATTTTTTTTTTATCGAAACTAATATTGCCACTACTCTAACAATGAGGAAGAGGGTATATTTTATTTTAACGTCAGAAGAAGCTCCGTCAATCATTAGTATTAATAATTTTGACAAATACACGTGGCTGTAGAATACACCGACTGAACCTCTGCAGAGAGATAAAAAAAAACACCAATGGTTCTACCTGTTGCCCTGGGTGATGACTCGTAATGATTGAGAACGGGATAATGGTGGTAGAGTGAGTGTGTGGCCCTGATATTAAGCGTTTCCGGGTAATGCGGCACTCTACATCGGCCCTTACTTAGGCAACGCGGTCGGCCGGAGAGACCCCACCCGATCAATTAACTTATCATGTCAATTTTAACGGCATATCAACCCGTCATGCCTAACAGTTAGGAAGTTATACATATCGTGTATTTATATTTATACTTTTTAGTAATTGGTTTTAACAATGTGTTAGCATTATTGGGGATTATGTTGTATGGTATTGATTTGTTTCATGTCTATATTCTATGGTATAATTTTATTTCTCTCAAAAAAAGAGAGAATATCTTCCATGTTGACATTTTCAAACAGATCTTTTATATTGTTTGCTTTAAAATAACGGTTTCTGATGTGAGCAAGAAACCTGTATTCCACGAATAAGCGTTTAACTGTCAAAGGTGTTTGACATGTTCCACATTGTGGTTGTTGTTCTTGTTTGGGTATATTGGAGTGCGTTAGTCTTGTATGACCAATGCGTAATCGGGACACAATGACTTGTTCCTTTCTAGACTTCTTTAAAGTTGGTCTCCAGCCTCCCAAAGTAGGTTTGATTAGGAAGAGTTTATTGTGGATGTTGTTATTCCAGTGTTGTTGCCATTTTGTATGAAGGAATCTATTGATTTTAGGTTTCAAATCAGTATATAGCATCTTGAAATCTAGAGCCGATTTAGCAGCGGAGTCATAGTAAAACATAGTAAAAAAAAGTAAAGTCAATGGGGTGACCTAAAGTCGATATCAACCAAACATCGAAGGAGGCTATCCCCTTTTCACTAGCGCTAGTCCAAGGCGATTGTTTTGGCGTTTAGAGGTGGAGCGTCACTCCTTACTTTAGCGCATAAATCTCTGTGCTACTTATACGCTTAGTTGGTGAGGGACGGTATCGAACCTGGAACCTTGCGGTTGCCCAGTCGAAAGCTCTACCGACTGAGCTAAGATAAAAAAAATAGATTGTAATGAATTATGTGTTGTAATGTGTTTTAATATTTATTTCTTATAAATGATATTTTTCTTTGTCGTAATAAATTTGGAAACTTAAATGTTTTAGCGAAGTTATTAACATAAGCGTATCTGAAGCTCACTCGTACCTCAAATTTTAGCACTTAACACAAAGTAAAAGATCGACCGAATAAGAGCTCGTAACTCGGAAAACTCGTAAGTTGAGGCGCATGTAAGCTACCATTGTGCCTTTAAAATAATTTTAAAAGCTTACAAGTTTTTAGGGAACTGATTAAGTATATCTAAAGCGCGCTCGTATCTCAAAATTTAGCTCCCAATACAAAGCAAAAAATCCACTGAGTGGCGGCTCGTATTTCTGAACACTATATATATATATATATATATATATATATATAAGTATCGGTAAGTAGTAGGACAGACTGGGTTCTTTAGCATTGGGAAAACAATTAGTCGAGAAGAAGGCAAACTCTTAAAATCAAACCAGCTTTACACCGCTTAAAAACCAATATTCTGGTTCATCCTGATTGTTGCGCAGGGATTTAGTAAATAATACTTGTTAAACCACTGGTGTTTTATTATTATTATTATTATTATTATTATATTATTATTATTATATGAGTTTTCACATCAGCATTAGCTGATGGTCTTTCACTGGAGTCTGGGTGACAGCAAGTCTCCTCAGGTCTCCAGGACTCTTCTGACAGATTGCAGGAGTGCAGTATTCTGGATGGTCTCAATCCTTCTTCTGATTTCCAGACTTTCCAAACCCTTTTCCAATCCTTTTGGGATTGTTCCATGTGCACCAACTACAATTGGTATCACTTTCACTTTCATTTTTCTGGTAAGCTCCATGTATTTGTCCATTTTTTAATTTTCCTTTTTTCGCCCTATTATCTGCTGGAACTGCAAAATCCACCAGTTGACAAGTTCTTTCTTTGTTAATCAACACTAGGTCTGGTCTTTTTGCTGGGATAAGGTGATCCGTTTTTATTTCAAAGTCCCAGAGAATTTTATGCGTTTCGTTCTCAGGAACAGATTCTGGTTTATGCATATACCATTTTTTTGTATGGTCAAAATTCAATTTTTTGCATAATTCCCAGTGGATCACCTTCCCAACCCAGTCTAGTATAGCTTTGTACCCCCTTTGTGCTAGTTTGCTACATTCGCATAGTACATGGTTTACAGTCTCATATCTATTACCGCATAATCTACATTTAATATTTGTTGGGTCTTATCAATTTTTTGCTTTGATATAGTTTGTCCTTATGGCATTATTCTGTGCAGAAATTATTAGTGACTCAGTTTCTCTTTTAAGTTTTCCTTTTTTAACCACATCCAGGTTTTTTCATGTGCAACCTCTTCGATTTGTCTTTTGAAGTGTCCATATAGTTGTTTTTCTTGCCATTTTTGTTTTCTAGTCTTTGTTGTTTTTCTGTTTGTCCATATGCCACATCTACTATTGTTGGCCGCCATAAGTAATCTGTCTTTGCTCTTTTTGTGTAGTTTTCGAATTGTTGGATTATTATTATTATTATTATTATTATTATTATTATTATTATTATTATTATTATTATTATTATTAATACGCGTGTTCTTAAATGTTCCGTCCATTATCATCCTGCAACACCGTTTGGTTAAGAATGAGACCGTCCATATTGTTTAAGATGCAATGCAAAATGTAAATCCAGATTTTCTGGTGTCGCTTAATCTTAGATTTCTTATTTGTCCCATTTTATTTCACCCAATTTTAAAAATGAAACATTCTAAATGGTATTGCATCGCTTAAATGCCCAACGTAAAATTAAGATGAATTGAAAAAAGTCACGTGTCTGTTTTATTTGCAATACTGAAATTGTGAATTACGGAATATATTTTGGTAATTTTGATCTTATGTCCGCCCGGCATCCTACCTTAATTTACGCTATGTTTTAACAAACCATCCAATTTCCGACCCAACTTGTCGTGTTTTTGTCACTTTTTTGTCGGCAAATTAATGAAGATGTTCTAAACGCCTATCCCCAGATTTTTATCCGAAAACAATCTAAATATTTTACAACACCCCTTTTTAAGAAAGAGTGAGAGTTAAATCAAGATTATTATACTTTTTATATATTGAACTATTGCAGTAGCTCTTAAGTAAACATATCAAATGTTGTAGTAATTAAATTATTGTACTGTGATATATCTGCAGGTGCCTCTAGTACTAGCAAAGGTTAATTGTATCTTATCAATTCAATAAAGGTGTTGCAGCAAGTGATCGATTCTAACCACCGAAAGCTTCGCAAGATCGATCCTCGTCATGGGCATCATATGCCACCTGTGCATGTTTTGTTGCTTGAACAAAAGCAAGGATCAGTTTTGTTATCGATTGAATTAAGAAGAGCCGTTTTGAATATAAAGAAATATTGCTTACTCTTATGCACTAATTAGAGTAGGTGTTTACTACACGAATGTTTGAATAAAGCCAATGATATATAAAATTTTGAATACTAATACGCTGAGTGACAATTTTAATAATAAAAATTTAGATCAATATTCTGAAAAAGTATGAATTGTAATGTCACACTATTGCGACATCTGTAAGTTTAACCTACCAACCACCGTGCTTGATAAATTAATATATAAAATTCATTTAAAATATGGGTATTTGCCTCATACCCCACTTGTATGGGCTGGGCACAAGGCTTCGTTTTAACGTGGGCACACCCACAAGCCGAAGCTCATGGGTGGGAAAGAACAAAAATTGCGTCGATCCCTTCGGCATTCCCCCTCAAGGAGGCAGGTATTACCTGGGGGGATAGCCCCCTGGGACCGACGCTATTAATTGAACACACTGGTCCAGTGGCCGAAGCACACCGGACCCCCGTCCTAAAGGACGGGTTGGAAATGTTTTTTTAAATTCATTTAAAATATGAGCAGCATGATTTTAAGTTTAAAATGTCATATCATTAGATTATAAAAAAATATTTTTAATAACTACTTTAGTTTCAATCACCCATATTTTTTTGGTCGAAAACTGTATTGGAAGTTTAGACTCCTCCTTTTAAACGGAACAAATATTGATGTATATTTTTTTTTCTTTTATAAAATAATAGCAAATTAAATAGTTATCGAAATGAGTAAAAAAATCTCCAAAAATTATTTTTTTAGTTTTTATTTTCATTTTATTTTCAGTTTTCCTGTCTTTATTTACTACCCGAGCAGATTCTTTAAAACTTTTCTTCTTCTATTCATACCTTTGATCTTTTGTTTTTTTATTTATGCAGAAAAAAGTATCAATCACATATATACCATACTGATATTTTGCGCCCCAAAACAAGGGTGTTAAAGTTAAGTGGCAATCCAGTTTCTGTGTAATTCTTTACTCCTGTATTTCCATAAAAGCTCTTGACAAGGTAAAGAACTTGTCAAGAACCACGCATTCTTTTTGAGTTCTGACATTATCCTGATAAAATGTTCATCTTTGATAACTTCCAGAATCTGTAGACCATCAAACACACTTGCCTTGTTTTTTTCAATTGACAGGCCAGGAAATGCCAAAACATGGTGCTTAAAACACTTGTCTTCAATTCGCAATGCTTTAATGAATTGCTTCAAGAGACCTAGTTTCATGTGCAAAGTGCGAAAATAATTTTCTTTATGTCAACAAATGTCGCATGTAGAATGTTGGGATCAACAGGTTTGAGATTAGATCTTGGAGGCGAATTCCTCTCTACCCAATGCTTCTCCAAAGCTCTACTACCCTACACTTCATTTCACATTTCATTTCAGCTAAATGAGGTACTGTACGTATAGATGAAGGTAGACTAGAATATTCAATTTTACATTTGTTTTTCTTGTTATATGGTGAAATTTTCATTAAACAAAAGTTACAGTCTGCGAAATGATATTTTGGCTCTCACCAAATAATAGATATACCAAATGCCAATTTATCACGTTTTCCCTTGATTCACATCCGTAAACCCTTAACACTCTGCTTGCAAATATGATGAGGGATCCAAGACTTTGTTGCATAGCGCGTCGTCACTGCACTAAATTGCAATAGTTTTATCTTCGTTGTAAGGGATGACAATAACACCAAAGTTATCCTCC
Organism: Doryteuthis pealeii; assembly: GCA_023376005.1. Taxonomy (NCBI): domain Eukaryota; kingdom Metazoa; phylum Mollusca; class Cephalopoda; order Myopsida; family Loliginidae; genus Doryteuthis; species Doryteuthis pealeii. Next base: position 22,753,117 of record CM042150.1, on the reverse strand, counting down.
AGAAGTTTATTGAAATAAATTCAAGCTTCTTAACTTCGAGAGAGAGGGTCAGTTTAATTAATATATTCAGTCTTTAGACTTTCGGTCCTTCGATTAAATTTCTGGGCGACAAGCTTTTTCAGTTGGTAAATATTAACGCTAGCTTTTCCGACACCAACTACACGAGGTCCCGCTCGGCCGACTACTGCCCCGATCACCTCACTCTCTCTCCGCGTGACTGCCTCCGGGACTCTGACGACTGACCTGTCTGAAGCCCTCGGTTCTTTTATATTCATAGCTACTCCCACGTATTTTTATCTATTGATCTGATAACGGGCAGGTGTTAAACTTCTTTGTTTAATAAAACCGGGAATTCATATTTCCCTTTGTACAATATATAACAACTTGTCTTAATCGATAAGTTTTAATTTAAAATATGCAAGATAGACTAGGTTTACAAATGTGCTGATGTTTGTTATTTGACAGGGAATCAACCTAATCACCAGATCTGAATAATTCTCCTTCCTTTTCAATAAAATAATCAAACAATCAGTTGACTAGTCCTATTACTTACAGACAAACAATATAATTGTGCTTAATTTGGGAGTAAGCTGTACAGTAAAAAAATGGCGTGATAGAAGAAAACTGACTGTAGTTTTCAAGTCAGCATGCCAATATTAGTCTAAATCAAATGAAAAACCAAAGTCAACAGAAATTATGTCCAAAATTGTTCCCTAGTCTTATTATTTATTGTTTTATTAAGTCTAAGTGTATCTTATCGCAATTTCCAAAATGCAAAATGCGAAATGATCGATTCTGTTGAGACATTTAACATAGACTTTTTTTTGCAATAAGGCACCTTACATTTGCCCGCTGATGTGAGTGAAATTGGTTTCGAGTCAATTAGATTACCGGAAGCCGAGTTATCGGAATTTTTTGGGTATCCCAACAATTTTGATATTTCGGACTGTTGTGTTCATCTTTATTTTGGGAGTGTATAAACACAACGCCAAGGCCGCTGTATCCTCTGACCTTGTTCAGGTGTTCCCTGTTTACCTTAGACAAAAAATCGTCATCAGACGATAATCCTAAGGTCAAGCGTTATTTCGGGTGTTTAATATTGATACCACTAATTCAGGCTGATGATGACTTTAAGACGAGTTGACAGGGACCTTAATCACCCGCCGTGAAAAGACAAGATAAACTCATTTATTTATTTTATATTTATCTAAAATTATATTAATATTTTATACACACAATATACGTACCAGTACTTCTTATTTTATTAATTTGTTCTGCAATATTAGAGACAGTTTTTTGGTGATATTCTTACGTTATGCTCTCATTCCAGAATGGAGAGATGACGTGTCAACGTTTGTTACGAATGAAGTGAGAAAAATAATACTTGTATACTTATCTCTGGACCGGTACTACATTTGAGAGATTGGAATCCTGGTGTTACGTGATTATGAAGGTCCACCGGAGTTTGATAGTGGAAATAAAACTGTGAGCGGACTGCTATAGAAAGAGAGGAAGAAGAAATAAGAGAAAGTAAAGGTTAAAAAAGGAGGAGTGGACACACAACGGGTTGCCGGTAATTTGACCGAGGTATGACCCTCGGAAGAGGAATTGAAAGCCGACCGGAGGTTTTGGGTGATGACCGGAACCGGAAGTCACGAGAAAGAAGAAAATCGCTCTCTTTTTGCTTTCCGGCAGCATAGAGTTCGGACGAGGTCCGCTGGTCCCTAGTGTTGGGACAGCGGTATAATTGGTACTATGTTCAAAGGTACAGTAATTTAACAGTGTCCTCTCTCTCTTTCTCTCCGTCTTTCCTCCTCTCGGAAACAGAGCCCATGACACGAGCCCGAAAATAAATGCTAAGCCCTTTTGACAATATATCTCACGTGTTGTACCTTTTTTTGTCAACAATGACGACCGCCACATAACAAATACCTTTTGGTACCGTGACCATATTATTATATAACACTGGTTGCTGAATCGATGCTGGAGTTAGCTGACAATTCCTGGATATTTGGAATCTGGAAACTAACTTGGGGTGCTGAGCGATATCTTGCCTTGTTCCATTTAAAGTCTTTAGTGTTATTACTAAAAACTTTAAATGGAAAGGCCACTTCTTTTTCTCATGAAATTTTTATTTTTCCCCAAAGTCACAATTGCCGAGAGCAAAAGCCCGTGTCTTGCTCTCTCAGCGCATTTTACCACACTCAATTCACACTCTGACGTTTCACTCCTCCTCTTTCCAACTTCGCCACATCTCACAGCTCGCCCATTGGAAACAAAGCTGCGTGGCATTATGCTGATTAATCCTTAGACTTTTCCATTCATTTGTTGGTAGTATGTACCCAACTCTCCGCAATGATCATATCAATTTTTGAGTGGAAATTAACAGTTTTGAATTCAGAGTTTTCTTCCGCCTTGACTGGTTGTTTAACCAAGGTTAAATAGTCTAGTCTTCCCTACTTGTTACCCATAGCTGGAGGAAGAATTGTTGGATGGATGCCCAAGTGGTTAATAGTCTAGTCTTCCCTACTTGTTACCCATAGCTGGAGGAAGAATTGTTGGATGGATGCCCAAGTGGTTAAATAGTCTAGTCTTCCCTACTTGTTACCATAGCTGGAGGAAGAATTGTTGGATGGATGCCCAAGTGGTTAAATAGTCTAGTCTTCCCTACTTGTTACCCATAGCTGGAGGAAGAATTGTTGGATGGATGCCCAAGTGGTTAAATAGTCTAGTCTTCCCTACTTGTTACCCATAGCTGGAGGAAGAATTGTTGGATGGATGCCCAAGTGGTTAAATAGTCTAGTCTTCCCTACTTGTTACCCATAGCTGGAGGAAGAATTGTTGGATGGATGCCCAAGTGGATAATTAGTGTTATGTGAAATGCAAACAGCTGCGTCTAGGATTTGAACTCAGTTCTCTGTGTCTATTTCCTTCTACGATAACCATTACGAAAAGTTAAATTGGAACCTTATCACCATTAACCTTATAGTTTATTTTGTTTCTCTGAATGTTTGAGATCAGGCTTGATGATTAGTATTATCTGCGTTATTCGGACTATTGTCCTCATCTTCATTGTTATCTGTACAACGTTTCGGCCGATATGCCCTCCGACAAGAAATAATTGAAGAAGGCCGGAGGGCATATCGACCGAAACGTTGTACAGATAACAATGAAGATGAGGACAATAGTCCGAATAACGCAGATAATAATACTAGTTTATTTTGTGTTTTTACATATAGAACCTGAGTTTTAAAATGGCATCTGATATGAAAGCAGATGTTGTAGTTGAAAACTTTCATTTTATTGTTCTCTCTGTATCTGTTGTCGCTTCTATGGAAATAGATATAAAGGTATTATTTCTGGAGCCGACCAGGTGGAATGAGATCAATTCGCGCTGAGTGTCCATTATCGCAACTATGTGAGATATCTAAATAAGATGTGTGAATATCGGCATGAGAAGCAGTTTGTATGCCTGGCGTAGAACTATGATCGACATGTCAGTGTAGATTAGGATTTTAATCTGGTGCAAATATAAAAAGAAGTTACACATACAAGTGAGCATGTGCGTGTGCAGAAGACACCGAAACTGGATTAATATCTAAAAGAGTTTCCGTAGCCGAAAGCATGTCCCATCCAACGTGTTATATACTGTATCAATTGACAGCGCTGGTGTGTAGTACACTGGATTAAAAACCAAAACAGGTATACAAAAGAAAGCTGGACTTTATTTTCTTTCCTCGGTTGGCGTGGATGAAAGGAGGTGTGAGTCGTGATAACGCCGGCTTGGATGAGTGGTGAAATCAACCGTAGTTATAACAGGTCTCTTCTTCGGAGAGTCGACGGGAGTCTGCTCTTAATGGCTACCAAATCTCAACTGCTCAACTCTCGGTCTAACCGTCACTTTTTCAATTTTTACCCAGCATGCTCTGGTCTATTCAAATTACACCGGAACTGTACGGCGTGACCTGCAATCCTAGATTTGTCACCAGTCAATAGGAAGTCCTTTGTCATCCTGCTATTGTTGTTTTTCCGGACAGTTCGTTTGACCCGGTCAGCAGTAAGCCTCAGATCTTAATCACTCTTCTTCTTTCTTCTATCCAGACTTCTGTCTGGAACATCCTTTGTTTCTCAATTCCTTTGTCTTTTTGAATTTCTTTTCGCGCCAAAAGAATTGAAACAATAGTTAATCTGCAACACAACGTTGTTATTGGTCGATTTGTATCTGTTGTAGTTTCTGTGGAAATAATAGCAGGCATTACTTTCGGAGTAATTTTGTTTTACCAGAGAGGATATAAAAAAATAAATGTACGCTAAATCTATTCATATATTATTGTAACATAGTGGGTTGTCGTTCTTATATATGGATTCGTTTCTCCATGTGTTAAAATGACCCTTAAATCAACAACCGTGGTAACCTGTGTTGATTAAAAACAAACTCGCGCAACTCTTGTCAACAATATTTATTATGTCGGTGATGATATGCAGTAGTAGTCAACACAAAGAGATAGAAAGATTGTTGACAATAACAGAATCCACATAGTTAGATTTAGTAAGCTTTTGATTTTCGCCTGTCGTCTAAGTGGCAAAGCTGGGGAGAGAAAAGAAAGAAAGAAAGAAAGAAAGGAAGGCTGCTTTTCTCGGATAGGATAACAAGTCTACGTCCTGCTTGCTTCTCCAGGCCCGTTATGGTCTGAATTCGTTAACTATTCTCCTTCAACTATTCGCCCCTTTCTTTTATAATAATCGTTAATCAGCTTATTATTTTCTTAAGTAAATAGAAGCAACAATATAATTATGTATACGAGGGTAATCTCAATGGTAAGGTCTCAAAAATATTTAGAAATCACAGGAATGTTTATTGTTAATGAAGTTTTCATCATTATGAATTTTTAACATCTACCAACCGTGGTAACTTGTGTTGATTAAAAACAAACTCGCGCAACTCTTGTCAACAATATTTATTATATCCGTGATGATATCCAGTAGTAGTCAACGCAAAGAGATAGAAAGATTGTTTAAAATAACAGAATCCACATAGTTATCCAACGTTGTTATTGGTCGCTCTGTATCTGTTATAGTTTCTGTGGAAATAGTAGCAGGCATTACTTTCGGGGTGTCTCTCGTGTGTCTTAGGCTGTTCGGAAATTAGTGACGTATTTCACCACTCTGAATCAGAAGTCAACCAACCACATGGTTTTCTCCTCTACATCGATATCTAAATATACCTAATATTTAATTCTTATTCATTATAAAATTAGACTTGAAGATGCGAAAGTAGCCGAAATAAATTTATTTCTTATAAATTCACGTTTTTAATATATTTATTTATACTAGGGCTAGTTTAGCTCAGTCGGTAGAATGTCCGACTAGGAACCGCATGGTTCCGGGTTCATTACCGTCCCTCGCCACATGGTTTTCTCCTTTCGACCGATATCTAAATATACCTAATATTTAATTCATTATAATATTAGACTTGAAGATACGAAAGTAGCCGAAATAAATTTATTTCTGATAAGTTAAGGTTTTTAATATATTTATTTATACTAGGGCTACTTTAGCTCAGTCGGTAGAGCATCTGACTAGGAACCGCAAGGTTCCGGGTTCGTTACCGACCCTCGCCAACTCAACGTATGAGGGATCTGTGCGGTAAAGTGAGGAAGTTTATTTTGTGCTGTTAAATATAGAAGCAAAATGGCGTCTGATATGAAGGCAGAGGTTGTAGTTGAAAACTTTCACTTTGTTGTGCTCTCTGTATCTATTGTCGCTTCTATGGAAATAGATAAAAAGGCATTATTATTATTATTATTCCCTCGTAGCATGAGATCAATTCACGCTGAGTGTCCATTATCGCAACTATGTGTGACATTTAAACAAGATGTGTGAATATCGCCATGAGAATCAGTTTAAGCACCTGCCGTAGAGCTATGGTTAACATCGATGTCTGGCAGATACCGACTTTAGGCGACCCCGACGATGCTTTTTTAATTTATACTATACTCTGTGTATGTAAAAATATGCACATACACTGATATATATATATATATATATAAGTAAAGTAAAGTCGTCGGGGCGGCCTAATGTCGGTATCAGCCTATCAGCGAGGGAGTCTATCCCCTTTTCACAAGCGCTAGACCAGGGAGATTGTTTTTGCATCTGAGGTGGAGCGTCACACTTACCTTACTTTACCGCACAGATCCCTGTGCTACTCATAACGCTGAGTTGGCGAGGACCGGAATCGAACTAGGAACCTTGTAGTTTCTTTGAGTTCTCAATTTTGGTTAGATACTATAACGAAAATACTTGATATATATATATATATGTGTGTGTGTGTGTGTGTGTGTGTGTGTGTTTGAAATGGCGAAGGCGGAGAATTTTTGGGAGATTATGTGCTTAATTAAAATCATACCTAATTTGTTAATTAATTAATTATAATTAAATGAATTAGGCGTGCATATCGGTTTAAATGTGATTATAAATGAGATCGACTTTTTCTCGATTTGTTTACGCTTTACATTTAAACTGATATGCACGCCTAATTCATTTAATTATAATTAATTAATTAACAAATTAGGTATGACTTTAATTAAGCACATAATCTCCAAAAAAATATATATGTGTGTGTGTGTGTGTGTGTGTGTGTGTGTGTGTGTGGTTGGTACTATTACACTTAAAGAAACAGTAGTAATCCAACTTACAGTGTTATTAGAAGAGTGCTCACTATCTGTGATAGAGCATTAATAGAAAAATATATATTTTAGTTTATATCTATTTACATGGGAACAAATCTGTTACCATTGTTTTTTTGTGGCTATGTAAGCTTAATTCTTTAAGCGGAGCAATCATCGGGCAGCGAAAAATATTTTGAAAATGATAGAAATGATATGGTCAAATATGTGCGTTTGATTAACTGTATTCGCGTATCACTTGTTTGTTTACGTATTTGCATAACAAGTGACTCGAATACAGTTAATCAAACGCACATGTTTAGTTCAGTCGGTAGAGCGTTCGGCTAGAAACCACAAGGTTCCTAGTTCGATACCGGCCCTCGCCAACTCAGTGTATGAGTAGCACAGTGATCTGTGCGGTAAAGTAAGGAGCTGATGGTAGGTGTGACGCAAAAAAAAAATCTCCTTGGTCTAGAGCTTGTGAAAAGGGGATAGACTCCTTCGCTGATTGGCTGATACCGACTTTAAGCCACCCCGACGACTTTACTTTTTTTTATATCATTTCTATCAAAACATTTTTCGCTTCCTGATGATTGCTCCGTTTAAAAATTAAGCTTACATAGCAAGAAACCAATGGTAGCAGACTTGTTCCCATGTAAATAAGTATAAGCTAATATATATATATATATATTATATATATATATATATATATTATATATATATATCTTCACTAGATACTATAAAAGGTTTCACACTAAGGCAAGGAGCAGGCGATACCCCGCACAAACTGTCGCAGATGAAGACTATGCTGATGACCTCGCACTTCTTGCAGATACACCTGCACAGGCTGAGACACCTCTACACAGCCTGGAGGGGGCAGCAAAGAATGTCGGCCTTTATGTGAACTCTGACAAAACTGAGTTCATGAGCTTCAAAAAGCAAGGAGACATCTCCACACTTGATGGCAAGCCTCTTAAGTCAGTAGAACAATTCACATACTTAGATAGTAGTGTCTTATCCACAGAAAGCGATGTTAACACTCGAATAGGAATTGCATGGTTGACCACCAACAAATTATCAGTCATATGGAAATCCGATCTCTCCGACAGGCTAAAGAGACGATTCTTCCAGGCTGTGGTTGTTTCGGTACTGCTACATGGCTGTACCACCTGGACCCTAACGAAGCGCCTTGAGAATAAGCTAGATGGGAGCTGCACGAGAATGCTGTGAGCCGTCCTGAATAAGTTGTGGAAGCAGCACCTCACAAAAAAGCAACTGTACGGTCACATGCCCCCCACCCATCTCACAAACCATACGAGTAAGACGGGCTAGACATGTTGGACACTGCTGGAGAAGCAAGGACGAGATCGTAAGTGACGTACTACTGTGGAAGCCAGTACATGGGCACGCTAGTGTGGGCCGCCCAGCCAGGACCTACATTGACCAACTATGTAGGGATGCTGACTGCTGCGCGGAGAAGCTCCCAGAGTCGATGAATGATAGGGAAGGTTGGCGAGAGATCGTCATAGATATCCGCGCGAATTGCGCGACATGTTGATGATATATATATATATATATATATATATATATATATATATATATATATATATATATATATATGAGAAGTAAACAAACAGGCGATGTTTGTGATATGGCTATTTTCAGCCGACAATATTTGGGAGAATATGTGCTTAATTGAAGTCGAACCTAATTTTTGAAAGTTAATTCATTAATAATTAATTAGGTGGGATTTACCTATTTAAATGTAAGGCTAAACAAATCGAGAAAAAAGGCCGAAATGTACATACAGAGATTGATTTTTCTCGATTTGTTTAGCCTTACATTTAAATAGGTAAATCCCGCCGAATTAATCATTAATGAATTAACTTTCAAAAATTAGGCACATATTCTCCCATATATATATATATATATATATATATATATATAAACGATGAACAAATAGGCATATATAAACGTGCTTGGGTGAAAGAGGGATAGTGTAAAAAAATCAAAACAAAACAAAAAGTCACTGATTAATTGAATTATTATCTAATTCATTTTATTAGAAACTTCAAGCTAAAAACAATCACTTGCTAAACTTAGTTTGACATAAGGTCAAAAATATGGAGCACCCATTGAGAATCGAACTCACTACTAACAATCTTCTATCATAGCCCGCTAATCTGTGCACTTAGTGAGACTAGAGTGTTGGGCCTATTCAAGATGGTGTATCCACTAAATTCCTCTTCAGAATTTTTTTAGCAGTAGAATATTATAAATAATTATGATATTTCGGACTGTTGTCCTCATCTTTATTGTATATAAACACAACGTTCAGGCAACTGTAAACTCGGGCTCTGTTTTAGTTGTTTTTTATTTATTTATTATTTTAATTACATTTAATTTTAGACGATTACGCATGAATTTAAACGCAGTTTTTTTTTGTTTGTTTTTTAGTGGAGGTGGGGGGGGGGTATTCACAATAAAGATGAGGACAACAGTCCGAAATATCATAATTATTAATATTAAGTCTCATCTCATAAATTCATTTATAAGAATAAGCAGATTATCATCTTCATTTTCTTTGTCTTTATTTCATAAAGCGAAAGAAAAAATGCATGAAAACTTTAAAAAAAAATAAAACGGTAACTTTTCAATCAATTATTCTAATCACCATGTATTTATTATGTAATTAGATTATTGTGATAATCACATTTATTGTTTGATTAAATGATTATACTAATACCCTTATCGTTTTACTAAAGGTTTATTATAACACATCATTGTGTATTCAGATGATTATACTAATTGCATTATTGTGTAGTTAAAGTATTATAATAATCCAATTACTTTTTAATTAAGGATTATGACAATCACATTATTGTGTAATTAAAGGATTATAATAATCTCATTACTTTTTAATTAAGGATTATCACAATCACATTATTGTGTAATTAAAGGATTATAATAATCTCATTACTTTTTAATTAAGGATTATGACAATCACATTATTGTGTAATTAAAGGATTGTAATAATCTCATTACTATTTAATTAAGGATTATGACAATCACATTATTGTGTAACTAAAGGATTATACTAATCTCATTATTGTCGTTTATTCATGGCACAAAGCAGTCTTTTCCTCGTTCAAAATTACCGCTTCGCAATGATCAGCAACAACAGTGCAGCCTTCAATACGCATAATTCCAGCATTAAAACCAATTCTGAAATAAAAGAAAAAAAACAAAGAATAAAAATCTGTTGATTTAAGTGAAATAAAGTTGATTCCATATGTGATGAAAGATTCAGCAGAAAGAAAGAAAGAAAGACAGAAAGAAAGAAAGAAGAAAAATAATCAAACAACGAAAGAAAGAGTAAAATGGAAAGAAGCGAAAGAGAGAAAGAAAGAAAGAAAGAAAGAAAGAAAGAAAAAATAATCAAACAACGAAAGAAAGAGTAAAATGGAAAGAAGCGAAAAGAGAGAAAGAAAGAAAGAAAGAAAGAAAGAAAGAAAATAATCAAACAACGAAAGAAGAGTAAAATGGAAAGAAGCGAAAAGAGAGAGAGAGAGAGAGAAAGAAAAGAAAGAAAGAAAAATAATCAAACAACGAAAGAAAGAGTAAAATGGAAAGAAGCGAAAAGAGAGAGAGAGAGAGAGAAAGAAAGAAAGAAAAATAATCAAACAACGAAGAAAGAGTAAAATGGAAAGAAGCGAAAAGAGAGAAAGAAAGAAAGAAAGAAAGAAGAAAGAAAGAAAAATAATCAAACAACGAAAGAAAGAGTAAAATGGAAAGAAGCAAAAAAGAAAGAAAGAGAGAAAGAAAGAAAGAAAGAAAAAAAGAAAGAAAAAATCAAACAACGAAAGAAAGAGTAAAATGGAAAGAAGCGAAAAGAGAGAGAGAGAGAGAAAGAAAGAAAGAAAGAAGAGAAAGAAAGAAGAAAGAAAGAAAAAAATAATCAAACAACGAAAGAAAGAGTAAATGGAAAGAAGCGAAAAGAGAGAGAGAGAGAAAGAAAGAAAGAAAGAAAGAAAGAAAGAAAAATAATCAACAACGAAAGAAGAGTAAATGGAAAGAAGCGAAAAGAGAGAGAGAGAGAGAGAGAGAAGAAAGAAAGAAAGAAAGAAAGAAAGAAAGAAAAATAATCAAACAACGAAAGAAAGAGTAAAATGGAAAGAAGCGAAAAGAGAGAAAGAAGAAAGAAAGAAAGAAAGAAGAAAGAAAAATAATCAACAACGAAAGAGTAAAATGGAAAGAAGCGAAAAGAGAGAAAGAAAGAAAGAAAGAAAGAAAGAAAGAAAGAAAGAAAGAAAGAAGAAAGAAAGAAAGAAAGAAAGAAAAATAATCAAACAACGAAAGAAAGAGTAAAATGGAAAGAAGCGAAAGAGAGAGAGAGAGAAAGAAAGAAAGAAAGAAAGAAAGAAAGAAAGAAAATAATCAAACAACGAAAGAAAGAGTAAAATGGAAAGAAGCGAAAAAGAGAGAGAGAGAGAGAGAGAGAAGAAAGAAAGAAAGAAAGAAAGAAAGAAAGAAAGAAAGAAAAATAATCAAACAACGAAAGAAAGAGTAAATGGAAAGAAGCGAAAAGAGAGAAAGAAGAAAGAAAGAAATAATCAAACAACGAAAGAAAGAGTAAAATGAAAAAGAAAAGAGAGAAAGAAAAGAAAGAAAGAAAATAATCAAACAACGAAAGAAAGAGTAAAATGGAAAGAAGCGAAAAGAGAGAAAGAAAGAAAGAAAGAAAAATAATCAAACAACGAAAGAAAGAGTAAAATGGAAAGAAGCGAAAAGAGAGAAAGAAAGAAAGAAAGAAAAAGAAAAGAAAGAAAGAAAAATAATCAACAACGAAAGAAAGAGTAAAATGGAAAGAAGCGAAAAGAGAGAGAGAGAAAGAAAGAAAGAAAGAAAGAAAGAAAGAAAGAAAGAAAAATAATCAAACAACGAAAGAAAGAGTAAAATGGAAAGAAGCGAAAAGAGAGAAAGAAAGAAAGAAGAAAGAAAGAAAGAAAGAAAGAAAAGAAAATAATCAAACAACGAAGAAAGAGTAAAATGGAAAGAAGCGAAGAGAGAGAGAAAGAAAGAAAGAAAGAAAGAAAGAAAGAAAAATAATCAACAACGAAAGAAGAGTAAAATGGAAAGAAGCGAAAAGAGAGAGAGAAGAGAGAAAGAAAGAAAAAAGAAAGAAAGAAAGAAAGAAAGAAAATAATCAAACAACGAAAGAAAATGGAAAGAAGCGAAAGAGAGAGAGAGAGAAAGAAAGAAAGAAAAAAGAAAGAAAAATAATCAAAACAACGAAAGAAAGAGTAAAATGGAAAGAAGCGAAAAGAGAGGAGGATATAAGACATTAACGAAAAAAGAAAAGAAAAGAAAAGAAAGAAAGAATTAGGAAAAGGAAAAGAAGAAAGATTGAAAGGAAAAGAAAAGTGAGAAGAATGGAAAAGATAAAAATGAAGATGAAATAAAGAAAGAAAAGAGAAAGACAAAAACAGTTAAAGACAAGAGAACGAAATAAAGATGAAAGGAAAGGAAATAAAGAACTGAAGAAAAAGAGAAAGAAAAAGAAAAAAAGAAAAGGAGAAAGAGAAGGAGAAAGAATAGATAAAAATAAAAATAAAAAAAATTAGAAAAGTGACAAAATGTTACATAATTATTGGATCACTAATATCTTTTTAAGGTAGTGTAGAAATCATAATGGCGATTAGTGCAGCTGATGGCCTTGAGGGTGAGTAACAGCGCTTGACCTCGCTCTCACCTTGCCTTTCGGGGATGGATCGTGAGAACCGGAAGCCATAGAAGACCCTCTTCCGGTTTAAGGATATAGTAAGTTTAAGTCAGTTGGGAGTTAGAAGCCGAGCTAGCAAGATGTAAGGATCTGCGCAGAATGTCTGGTTGGGGATTTACAAATAAAGTAACATCAACGTAAATCGAAGTCTTGTGCTTATTACCTAAAAACTAACAATGACACAGGGCTTCTGATAAGGAGTGATCCCTAACAGAAACCAGACCCGGAACCCAAATAGAAGACCAGACCTTAGAAGATATACCAGACCAAGATGTTAGAAGATAGAACCAAAGCCAGCCAGAAGAAAATATGACCAGAGTAAGAAGTAAGAAGGGTATACAACGTTATATAGATTTGGTACTGTGCAAACCCCAGTATGTAACAAAAAAAAACACTCCGATACTCGTTGTTTAACGTAAAGTGCAACAAGTCCATCAAAGCCCTGTACAAAGGTCAAAAAACTTTTCTAGGTTAAAATTTTACAGGCCTGTAATAAGTAATCGAGAGTTACTTCCTCTACTTTATGATTACCTCCCCTTTGGAGAACTATCCAGGGAATACTAGACTGTATAAACTCTTAATAAGTGTTTGGTTTGGTTTTGTTTTACGGCATATCAACCTCAGTGGGTTATTTAATGCCGATAAAGTTTTGAAATAAATTAATTCTTAATGCATAATACAATTTTGTTTATAAACTCATGTTTTTCTATTTAACCCATAGATGGGAACCTAACAGGTACTACCACTCCGGGTTAGAGTGGACCAGGGAGCAATGGTGATGAAGGGGTGCTCCACATTCCCCAATCTTCCAACAGATAGAGTTTAACGTCATTCCCAGGTCATGTAAACCCTCAGTCACCGCCTTCTAGCACCCATATGATAAAAAAGGGGTTGAAGCTTGCCATTGGGAAGATCATATAGGTGCTAGGGCTTGACGTGACCAGCCGATTCATCGGAGAGGGTCTCTCCGACCGCCCGTCTAGCCCAAGATAGGGCCAAGTGGAGTATTGCAAGTTATGAACTGCTCATCCACCTGGGTTCTATCGTTAAGCATCACGGGTCGCCACCCACGGCCAACAGGTGGCCCCATTGGGGGAGTCTTACCCCTCTGCAGAGGTGCAGTCGGTGCATTCTAACGCCCCACCCACTACGCCATAAGACAAAATAAGCAACTAGCCAATCAAACAGGCTTTTTAAAGAAAAGAGATTCAATAAGATCGTATAGCGCCATACTCACCCACAACACTCTAATCCAATCGTAGTGCAGGAACAGTTCTGGCATCTATCAGCATCCACAAATTTGCTCCCCTTCATGAATTTCATTCCGTTATAAACGCAGTAATGCATCACCTTATTCGACCCTGCAAGTAAATAGATAGATAGATAGATAGATAAAATAGATAGATAGAGAGACAGTGAAGTAGGGAGATAAATTTATTGATAGATGGATAGATACATAGAAAATTTTTAAAAGTTAGATAAAATAGATAGATAGAAACAGAAAATGAAAAAAATAGATAGATAGGTAGATAGATAGAAACAGAAAGTTAGATAGAGATAGATAGATAGATAGATAGATAGATAGAGAGAGAGAGAGAGAGAGAGAGAGAGTGGAGGGATAGACAGATAGATAAATAGATAGATAGAAAATCAGAATATGATCGATAGATAGATAGAAACAGAAAGTTTAGATAGATAGATAGAGAGAGAGAGAGAGAAGAGAGAGAGAGAGAGAGGGAGAAGAGAGAGGATGGATAGAGAGATAGATAAATAGATAGATAGAAAATCAGAATATGATTGATAAATAGAGAGATACATACACAGAAACAAAAAATGAAAGATAGATAGATAGGTAGGTAGATAGATAGAATATCAGATAATGATAGATAGATAGATAGATAGAAACAGAAAACGTTAGATAGATAGATAGATAGATAGATAGATAGATAGATGGATAGAAACAGAAAAAGTTAGATAGATAGATAGATAGATAGATAGATAGATAGAAACAGAAAAAGTTAGATAGATAGATAGAAACAGAAAAGGTTAGATAGCTAGATAGATAGATAGATAGATAGATAGAAACAGAAAAGGTTAGATAGATAGATAGATAGATAGATAGATAGATAGATAGATAGATAGATAGATAGATAGATTAGATAGATAGATAGATAGAAACAGAAAAGGTTAGATAGTTATATAGATAGATAGATAGATAGATAGATAGAAACAGAAAACGTTAGATAGATAGATAGATAGATAGATAGATAGAAACAGAAAAAGTTAGACGGATAGATACATAGAAACAAAAAATGATAGATAGATAGATAGATAGATAGATAGATAGATAGAAAATCAGAAAATGATAGATAGATAGAAACAAAAAATGAAAGATAGATAGATAGATAGATAGATAGATAGGTAGGTAGATAAATAAATAGAAAATCAGAAAATGATAGATAGATAGATACATAGATAAAACAGAAAATGAGACATAGACAGATAGATAGATAGATAGATTGGTTACAAGGTACTGGATTAGTTGTTCAGTTTGGTGATTGGTGCACTTTTAAGTGACTTTGAAAACAAGTTTGTTTTTTTTTTCAAAATAGTGTAGCAATAAATTGTAACATTGTTAAGTGAATTGTTCCGGAGCGCGAATAATAAAGTTATTTTTTAAAAGCCAGCTGCTGAAAGAAGAACGTGTTAACAAAGTTCAAAATTTAAAATTTATATTTTTCATCTGTTCCGTGCAAAATAAACCATTTCAACGCATGTGAGCTATTTACGATAATACGCAGCTGGCTGAGTGGTTGGTTGGCTGGCTGGTTGGTTGGTTAGTTTTTACGCCATTTCCACCCGTCTAGTGTTTGGGTTTGAGTTTTGTTTAAACGGTATATCAACCTCTGTGGGTCATTTGATGCCAGAAAGGGTTATATAAAATGTTTTTGCATATGGATTTGAGTCTTTAAAGTAGTGGTTTTATGGTGGTATTGGGTTATGTTTTGTTAGATCTTGTTGAAAAGGTTACTTCTTTTTTTGTTTAGAAAATTTAAAATGTCTTCTGGGTTTGTATTTTTAAAGAGGTCTTTTAAGTTTTTTTCTTTGATAATATTTGGTGCGGGTTTGTTTGAGACTGTTGCAGTTAAGGAGTGTGTGTTTGTTAGTGAGCTGTACCTTGCATACCTGGGCATCCTCCCTTTTTAAAAGGTGAGAATGGGTGTTGTGGGTTTGCCCAATACGCAGTCTGGAGACTATTACTTCTCTCAGGTTTTTTTCTCTGTGGCCTGCTGGCCACTCACTAATAACTCTAGTTTACATAGATAGATAGATAGATAGAAACAGAAAAAGTTAGAGACAGGTAGTTAAATATACAGATACAGGGAAACAAAAAATGAAAGATAGATAGATAGATAGGTAGATAGATAGAAAATCAGAAAATGATAGATAGAATACATGGATATATAGATAGAAACAGAAAA
>CM042150.1:22699688-22727188 GCA_023376005.1 Doryteuthis pealeii | reverse complement strand
AGACCACAGAGAAAAAAACCTGAGAGAAGTAATAGTCTCCAGACTGCGTATTGGGCAAACCACAACACCCATTCTCACCTTTTAAAAAGGAGGATGCCCAGGTATGCAAGGTACAGCTCACTAACAAACACACACTCCTTAACTGCAACAGTCTCAAACAAAACCCGCACCAAATATTATCAAAGAAAAAACTTAAAAGACCTCTTTAAAAATACAAAACCAGAAGACATTTAAATTTCTAAACAAAAAAAGAAGTAACCTTTTCAACAAGATCTAACAAAACATAACCCAATACCACCATAAAACCACTACTTTAAAGACTCAAATCCATATGCAAAAACATTTTATATAACCCTTTCTGGCATCAAATGACCCACAGAGGTTGATATACCGTTTTAACAAAAACTCAAACCCAAACACTAGACGGTGGAAATGGCGTAAAAACTAACCAACCAACCAGCCAGCCAACCAACCACTCAGCCAGCTGCGTATTATCGTAAATAGCTCACATGCGTTGAAATGGTTTATTTTGCACGGAACAGATGAAAATATAAATTTTAAATTTTGAACTTTGTTAACACGTTCTTCTTTCAGCAGCTGGCTTTTAAAAAATAACTTTATTATTCGCGCTCCGGAACAATTCACTTAACAATGTTACAATTTATTGCTACACTATTTTGAAAAAAAAAACAAACTTGTTTTCAAAGTCACTTAAAAGTGCACCAATCACCAAACTGAACAACTAATCCAGTACCTTGTAACCAATCTATCTATCTATCTATCTGTCTATGTCTCATTTTCTGTTTTATCTATGTATCTATCTATCTATCTTTTCTGATTTTCTATTTATTTATCTACCTACCTATCTATCTATCTATCTATCTATCTATCTTTCATTTTTGTTTCTATCTATCTATCATTTTCTGATTTTCTATCTATCTATCTATCTATCTATCTATCATTTTTTGTTTCTATGTATCTATCCGTCTAACTTTTTCTGTTTCTATCTATCTATCTATCTATCTATCTATCTAACGTTTTCTGTTTCTATCTATCTATCTATCTATCTTATCTATATAACTATCTAACCTTTTCTGTTTCTATCTATCTATCTATCTAACTTTTATCTATTTCTATCTATCTATCTATCTATCTATCTATCTATCTATCTATCTATCTATCTATCTAACCTTTTCTGTTTCTATCTATCTATCTATCTACTATCTAGCTATCTAACCTTTTCTGTTTCTATCTATCTATCTAACTTTTTCTGTTTCTATCTATCTATCTATCTATTATCTATCTATCTAACTTTTTCTGTTTCTATCCATCTATCTATCTATCTATCTATCTATCTATCTATCTAACGTTTTCTGTTTCTATCTATCTATCTATCTATCATTATCTGATATTCTATCTATCTACCTACCTATCTATCTATCTTTCATTTTTTGTTTCTGTGTATGTATCTCTCTATTTATCAATCATATCTGATTTTCTATCTATCTATTTACTTATCTCTCTATCCATCCTCTCTCTTCTCCCTCTCTCTCTCTCTCTCTTCTCTCTCTCTATCTATCTATCTAAACTTTCTGTTTCTATCTATCTATCGATCATATTCTGATTTTCTATCTATCTATTTATCTATCTGTCTATCCCTCCACTCTCTCTCTCTCTCTCTCTCCTCTCTATCTATCTATCTATCTATCTATCTATCTCTATCTAACTTTCTGTTTCTATCTATCTACCATCTATCTATTTTTTTCATTTTCTGTTTCTATCTATCTATTTTATCTAACTTTTTAAAAATTTTCTATGTATCTATCCATCTATCAATAAATTTATCTCCCTACTTCACTGTCTCTCTATCTATCTATTTTTATCTATCTATCTATCTATCTATTTACTTGCAGGTCGAATAAGGTGATGCATTACTGCGTTTATAACGGAATGAAATTCATGAAGGGGAGCAAATTTGTGGATGCTGATAGATGCCAGAACTGTTCCTGCACTACGATTGGATTAGAGTGTTGTGGTGAGTATGGCGCTATACGATCTTATTGAATCTCTTTCTTTAAAAAGCCTGTTTGATTGGCTAGTTGCTTATTTTGTCTTATGGCGTAGTGGGTGGGGCGTTAGAATGCACCGACTGCCTTGCAGAGGGGTAAGACTCCCCCAATGGGGCCACCTGTTGGCCGTGGGTGGCGACCCGTGATGCTTAACGATAGAACCCAGGTGGATGAGCAGTTCATAACTTGCAATACTCCACTTGCCCTATCTTGGGCTAGACGGGGCGTCGGAGAGACCCTCTCCGATGAATCGGCTGGTCACGTCAAGCCCTAGCACCTATATGATCTTCCCAATGGCAAGCTTCAACCCCTTTTTTATCATATGGGTGCTAGAAGCGGGTGACTGAGGGTTTACATGACCTGGGAATGACGTTAAACTCTATCTGTTGGAAGATTGGGGAATGTGGAGCACCCTTCATCACCATTGCTCCCTGGTCCACTCTAACCGGAGTGTAGTACCTGTTAGGTTCCCATCTATGGGTTAAATAGAAAAACATGAGTTTATAAACAAAAATGTATTATGCATTAAGAATTAATTTATTTCAAAACTTTATCGGCATTAAATAACCCACTGAGGTTGATATGCCGTAAAACAAAACCAAACCAAACACTTATTAAGAGTTTATACAGTCTAGTATTCCCTGGATAGTTCTCCAAAGGGGAGGTAATCATAAAGTAGAGAAGTAACTCTCGATTACTTATTACAGGCCTGTAAAATTTTAACCTAGAAAAGTTTTTTGACCTTTGTACAGGGCTTTGATGGACTTGTTGCACTTTACGTTAAACAACGAGTATCGGAGTGTTTTTTTTTGTTACATACTGGGGTTTGCACAGTACCAAATCTATATAACGTTTGATACCCTTCTTACTTCTTACTCTTGTATATTTTCTTCTGGCTGGCTTTGTTCTATCTTCTAACATCTTGGTCTGTATATCTTCTAAGGTCTGGTCTTCTATTTGGGTTCCGGGTCTGGTTTCTGTTAGGGATCACTCCTTATCAGAAGCCCTGTGTCATTGTTAGTTTTTTAGGTAATAAGCACAAGACTTCGATTTACGTTGATGTTACTTTATTTGTAAATCCCCAACCAGACATTCTGCGCAGATCCTTACATTGCTAGCTCGGCTTCTAACTCCCAACTGACTTAAACTTACTATATCCTTAAACGGAAGAGGGTCTTCTATGGCTTCCGGTTCTCACGATCCATCCCCGAAAGGAAGGTGTAAGAGGGTCAAGCGCCTGTTACTCACCCTCAAGGCCATCAGCTGCACTAATCGCCATTTATGAATTTCTACACTACCTTAAAAAGATATTAGTGATCCAATAATTATGTAACATTTTGTCACTTTTCTAATTTTTTTTATTTTTATTTTTATCTATTCTTTCTCTCTTCTCTTTCTCCTTTTCTTTTTTCTTTTTCTTTCTCTTTTTCTTCAGTTCTTTATTTCCTTTCCTTTCATCTTTATTTCGTTCTCTTGTCTAACTGTTTTTGTCTTTCTCTTTCTTTTCTTATTTCATCTTCATTTTATCTTTTCCATTCTTCTCACTTTTCTTTTCCTTTCAATCTTTCTTCTTTTCCTTTTCCTAATTTCTTCTTTCTTTTCTCTTTTTCTTTTTTTCGTTAATGTTAATATCCTCCCTCTTTTCGCTTCTTTCCATTTTACTCTTTCTTTCGTTGTTGTTTGATTATTTTTCTTTCTTTCTTTCTTTCTTTCTTTTCTTTCTCTCTCTCTCTCTTTTCGCTTCTTTCCATTTTACTCTTCTTTCGTTGTTTGATTATTTTCTTTCTTTCTTTCTTTCTTTCTTTCTTTCTTTCTTTCTCTCTTCTCTCTCTCTTTTCGCTTCTTTCCATTTTACTCTTTCTTTCGTTGTTTGATATTTTCTTTCTTTCTTTCTTTCTTTTCTTTCTTTCTCTCTCTCTTTTCGCTTCTTTCCATTTTACTCTTTCTTTCGTTGTTTGATTATTTTCTTTCTTTCTTTCTTTCTTTCTTTCTTCTTTCTTTCTTTCTCTCTTTCGCTTCTTTCCATTTTACTCTTTCTTTCGTTGTTTGATTATTTTTCTTTCTTTCTTTCTTTCTTTCTTTCTTTCTTCTTTTCTTTCTCTCTCTCCTTCTTTTCGCTTCTTTCCATTTTACTCTTTCTTTCGTTTGTTGATTATTTTTCTTTCTTTCTTTCTTTCTTTCTTTCTTTCTTTTCTTTCTCTCTTTCGCTTCTTTCCATTTTACTCTTTCTTTCGTTGTTTGATTATTTTTCTTTCTTTCTTTCTTCTCCTTTCGCTTCTTTTCCATTTTACTCTTTCTTTCGTTTGTTTGATTATTTTTCTTTCTTTTCTTTCTTTCTTTCTCTCTTTTCGCTTCTTTCCATTTACTCTTTCTTTCGTTGTTTGATTATTTTTCTTTCTTTCTTTCTTTCTCTCTTTCGCTTCTTTCCATTTTTACTCTTCTTTCGTTGTTTTGATTATTTTTCTTTCTTTCTTTCTTTCTTTCTTTCTTTCTTTTCTCTCTCTCTCTCTCTCTCTCTCTCTTTCGCTTCTTTCCATTTTACTCTTTCTTCGTTGTTTGATTATTTTTCTTTCTTTCTTCTTTCTTTCTTTCTTTCTTTCTCTCTCTCTCTTTTCGCTTCTTTCCATTTTACTCTTTCTTTCGTTGTTTGATTATTTTTCTTTCTTTCTTTCTTTCTTTCTTCTTTCTTTCTTTCTTTCTCTTCTTTCTTTTCTTTCTTTTCTTTCTCTCTTTTCGCTTCTTTCCATTTTACTCTTTCGTTGTTGATTATTTTTCTTTCTTTCTTTCTTTCTTTCTTTCTTCTTTCTCTCTTTTCGCTTCTTTCCATTTTTACTCTTTCTTTCGTTGTTTGATTATTTTTCTTTCTTTTCTTTCTTTCTTTCTTTCTTTCTTTCTCTCTCTCTCTCTCTCTCTCTTTTCGCTTCTTTCCATTTACTCTTTTCTTTCGTTGTTTGATTATTTTTCT
Organism: Doryteuthis pealeii; assembly: GCA_023376005.1. Classification (NCBI taxonomy): domain Eukaryota; kingdom Metazoa; phylum Mollusca; class Cephalopoda; order Myopsida; family Loliginidae; genus Doryteuthis; species Doryteuthis pealeii. The sequence continues at coordinate 22,722,154 of CM042150.1, read as the reverse complement.
TTCTTTCTTTCTTTCTTTCTTTCTTTCTCTCTCTCTCTCTTTTCGCTTCTTTCCATTTACTCTTTCTTTCGTGTTTGATTATTTTTCTTTCTTTCTTTCTTTCTTTCTTTCTTCTTTCTTCTTTCTTTCTTTCTCTCTCTCTCTCTCTCTTTTCGCTTCTTTCCATTTTACTCTTTCTTTCGTTGTTTGATTATTTTCTTTCTTTTTCTTCTTTCTTCTTCTTTCTTTCTTTCTTTTCCTTTTTTGCTTCTTTCCATTTACTCTTTCTTTCGTTTGGTTGATTATTTTTCTTTCTTCTTTCTTTCTTTCTTCTTTCTTTCTCTCTTTTCGCTTCTTTCCATTTTACTCTTTCTTCGTTGTTGATTATTTTTCTTTCTTTCTTTCTCTCTCTCTCTCTCTCTTTTCGCTTCTTTCCATTTTACTCTTTCTTTCGTTGTTGATTATTTTCTTTCTTTCTTTCCTTTCTCTCTCTCTCTCTCTCTTTTCGCTCTTTCATTTTACTCTTCTTTCGTTGTTTGATTATTTTCTTTCTTTCTTTCTTTCTTTCTTTCTTTCTCTCTTTTCGCTTCTTTCCATTTTACTCTTTCTTCGTTGTTTGATTATTTTCTTTCTTTCTTTCTTTCTTTCTTTCTTTCTCTCTTTCGCTTCTTTCCATTTTACTCTTTCTTCGTTGTTTGATTATTTTCTTTCTTTCTTTCTTTCTGTCTTTCTTTCTTTCTTTCTGCTGAATCTTTCATCACATATGGAATCAACTTTATTTCACTTTAAATCAACAGATTTTTATTCTTTGTTTTTTCTTTTATTTCAGAATTGGTTTTAATGCTGGAATTATGCGTATTGAAGGCTGCACTGTTGTTGCTGATCATTGCGAAGCGGTAATTTGAACGAGGAAAAGACTGCTTTGTGCCATGATATAAACGACAATAATGAGATTAGTATAATCCTTTTAGTTACACCAATAATGTGATTGTCATAATCCTTAATTAAATAGTAATGAGATTATTCAATCCTTTAATTACACAATAATGTGATTTGTCATAATTCCTTAATTAAAAAGTAATGAGATTATTATAATCCTTAATTACCACAATAATGTGATTTGTGATTAATCCTTAATTAAAAAAGTAATGAGATTATTATAATCCTTTAATTACACAATAATGTGATTGCATAATCCTTAATTAAAAAGTAATTGGATTATTATAATACTTTAACTACACAATAATGCAATTAGTTATAATCATCTGAATACACAATGATGTTATAATAAACCTTTAGTAAAACGATAAGCGGTATTAGTATAATCATTTAATCAAAACAATAAATGTGATTATCACAATAATCTAATTACATAATAAATACATGGTGATTAGAATTAATGATTGAAAAGTTACCGTTTTATTTTTTTTTAAAGTTTTCATGCATTTTTTCTTTCGCTTTATGAAATAAAGACAAAGAAAATGAAGATGGATAATCTGCTTTATTCTTATAAATGAATTTATGAGATGAGACTTAATATTAATAATATGATATTCGGACTGTTTGTCCTCATCTTTATTGTGAATACCCCCCCCCCACCTCCACTAAAAAAAAACAAACAAAAAAAAACTGCGTTTTAAATTCATGCGTTAATCGTCTAAAAATTAAATGTAATTAAAATAATAAATAAATAAAAAACAACTAAAACAGAGCCCGAGTTTACAGTTGCCTGAACGTTGTGTTTATATACAATAAAGATGAGGACAACAGTCCGAAATATCATAATTATTTATAATATTCTACTGCTAAAAAAATTCTGAAGAGGAATTTAGTGGATACACCATCTTGAATTAGGCCAACACTCTAGTCTCACTAGTGCACAGATTAGCGGGCTATGATAGAAGATTGTTGTAGTGAGTTCGATTCTCAATGGGTGCTCCATATTTTGACCTTATGTCAAACTAAGTTTAGCAAAGTGATTGTTTTTAGCTGAAGTTTTCTAATAAAATGAATTAGATAATAATTCAATTAATCAGTGACTTTTGTTTTGTTTTGATTTTTTACACTATCCCTCTTCCACCCAAGCACGTTTATATATGCCTATTTGTTCATCGTTTATATATATATATTTATATATATATATATATATAATATATATATATTGGCGAGAATATGTGCCTAATTTTGAAAGTTAATTCATTATGATTAATTCGGCGGATTTACCTATTTAAATGTAAGCTAAAACAAATTCGAGAAAAATCAATCTCTGTATGTACATTTCGGCCTTTTTCTTCGATTTGTTTAGCCTTACATTTAAATAGGTAAATCCCACCTAATTAATTATTAATGAATTAACTTTCAAAAATTAGGTTCGACTTCAATTAAGCACATATTCTCCCAAATATTGTCGGCTGAAAATTAGCCATATCACAAACATCGCCTGTTTGTTTACTTCTCATATTATATATATATATATATATATATATATATATATATATATATATATATATATATTATATATATCATCAACATGTCGCGCAATTCGCGCGGATATTCTTATTGACGATCTCTCGCCAACCTTCCCTATCATTCATCGACTCTGGGAGCTTCTCCGCGCAGCAGTCAGCATCCCTACATAGTTGGTCAATGTAGGTCCTGGCTGGGCGGCCCACACTAGCGTGCCCATGTACTGGCTTCCACAGTTAGTACGTCACTTACGATCTCGTCCTTGCTTCTCCAGCAGTGTCCAACATGTCTAGCCCGTCTTACTCGTATGGTTTGTGAGATGGGTGGGGGGCATGTGACCGTACAGTTGCTTTTTGTGAGGTGCTGCTTCCAACAACTTATTCAGGACCGGCTCACAGCATTCTCGTGCAGCTCCCATCTAGCTTATTCTCAAGGCGCTTCGTTAGGGTCCAGGTGGTACAGCCATGTAGCAGTACCGAAACAACCACAGCCTGAAGAATCGTCTCTTTAGCCTGTCGGAGAGATCGGATTTCCATATGACTGATAATTTGTTGGTGGTCAACCATGCAATTCCTATTCGGTGTTAACATCGCTTTCTGTGGATAAGACACTACTATCTAAGTATGTGAATTGTTTCTACGACTTAAGAGGCTTGCCATCAAGTGTGGGAGATGTCTCCTTGCTTTTTTGAAGCTCATGAACTCAGTTTGTCAGAGTTCACATAAAGGCCGACATTCTTTGCTGCCCCCTCCAGGCTGTGTAGAGGTTGTCTCAGCCTGTGCAGGTGTATCTGCAAAAGTGCGAGGTCATCAGCATGTCCTCATCTGCGAACGTTTGTGCGGGGTATCGCCTGCTCCTTGCCTTAGTTGTGAAACCTTTATAGTATCTAGTGAAGATATATTATATATATATATATATATATATAATATATATATAATATATTTAGCTCTTATACTTATTTAATGGAACAAGTCTGCTACATTGGTTTCTTGCTATGTAAGCTTAATTTTAAACGGAGCAATCATCAGGAAGCGAAAAAATGTTTTATTGATAGAAATGATATAAAAAAAAGTAAAGTTCGTCGCGGGTGGCTTAAAGTCGGTATCAGCCAATCAAGCGAAGAGTCTATCCCCTTTTCAACAAGCTCTTAGACCCAACGGAGATTGTTTTTTTTTTGCGTCACACCTACCATCAGCTCCTACTTTAACCGCACAGATCACTGTGCTACTTCATACACTGAGTTTGGCGAGGGCCGGTATCGAACTAGGAAAGCTTGTGGTTTCTAGCCGAACGCTCTACACTGAACTAAAACATGTGCGTTTGATTAACGTATTGAGTCACTGTTATGCAAATACGTTAAACAAACAAGTGATACGCGGAATACAGTTAAATTCAAACGCACATATTGACCCATATCATTGTTCTATCATTTTTTCAAAATATTTTTCGCTGCCCGATGACTTGCTCCGCTTAAAGAATAAGCTTACGATAAGCACAAAAAAACAATTGGTAACAGATTTGTTCCATGTAAATAGTATATAAACTAAAATATAGTATTTTTCTTTAATAGCTTCTATTCACAGATAGTGAGCACTCTTCTAATAACACTGTAAGTTGGATTACTACTGTTTCTTAAGTGTATAGTACCAACCACACACACACACCACACACACACACACCACACCACAACATATATATTTTTTGGAGATTATTGTGCTAATTAAAGTCAACCTAATTTGTTAATTAATTTAATTATAATTAAATGAAATAGCGCGTGCGATATTCAGTTTAAATGTAAAGCGTAAACAAATCGAGAAAAAGTCGATCTCATTCTATAATCACATTTAAACCGATTATGCACGCCTAATTCATTTAATTTATAATTAATTATTAACAAATTAGGTATGATTTAATTTAAGCACCATAATCTCCCAAAATTCTCCGCCTCGCCATTTCAAAACACACACACACACACACACACCCCACACATATATATATATATATCAAGTATTTTCGTTTATGTACTAACCAAAATTGAGGAACTCAAAGGAAACTACAAGGTTCCTAGTTCGATTCCGGTCTCGCCAACTCAGTCAACGTTATGAGTTTAGCACAGGGATTCTTGCGGTAAGTAAGGTAGGTGTTGACGCCTCCACCTCAGATAATGCAAAAACAATCTCCTGGTCTAGCGCTTTGTGAAAAGGGGGATAGAACTCCCTCGCTGATAGGCTGATACCGACATTAGGCCGCCCCACGACTTTACTTTACTTATATATATATATATATATATCAGTGTATGTGCAATTTTTTACATACACAGAGTATTAGGTATAAATTAAAAAAGCATTCGTCGGAGGTCGCCTAAACGTCGGTATCTGCCAGACATCGTGTTAACCATAGCTCACGGCAGGTGCTTAAACTGATTCTCAATGCGATATTCACACATCTTGTTTAAATGTCACACATAGTTGCGATAATATGGACACTCAGCGTGAATTGATCTCATTGCTACGACGGGAATAATAATAATAATTAATGCCTTTTTATCTATTTCCATAGAAGCGACAATAGATACAGAGCGAGCCACAACAAAGTGAAAGTTTTCAACTACAAACCTCTGCCTTCATATCAGACGCATTTTGCTTTTATATTTAACAGCCACAAAATAACTTCCTCACTTTACCGCACAGATTCCCTCATACGTTGAGGTTGGCGCAGGTCGGTAACGACCCGAACCTTGCGGTTCCTTGTCAGATGCTCTACCGACTGCCACGGCTAAAGTAGCCCTAGTATAAATAAATATATTAAAAAACCTTAACTTATCAGAAAATAATTTATTTCGGCTACTTTCGTATCTTCAAGTCTAATATTATAATTGGAATTAAATATTAGGTATATTTAGATATCGGTCGAAAGGAGAAAAACCATGTGGCGAGGAACGGTTAAGAACCCGGAACCATGCGCGTTCCTAGTCAGACATTCTACCGACTGAGCCTAAACTAGCCCTAAGTATAAATAAACTATTATTAAAAACGTGAATTTATAAGAAATAAATTTATTCGGCTACTTTCGACATCTTCAAGAGCTAATATTTATAATGAATAATAATTAAATATTAGGTAGTATTTAAGATATCGGTAGAGGAGAAAACCATGTGGGTTGGATTCTCTCTCTTTTNGATGATGTTTTTCAGATGGTTTTATACTTTGACACTCTGCCTTTATTCTAAGGATGAACACAGTTGTATATATATATATATATATATATATATTATTATATATATATATATTATATATATATATATATATACTCTATATACTTATAGTATATATAATATATTATATATTAATATTATATACTCTATATACTTATAGTATATATATATTATATATATATATATATATATATAGAGAGAGAGAGAGAGTAGTATAGTATAAAGTGTATATATATATGTATATATATATACTCTATATACTTATAGTGTATATATATATATATATATATATAATATATATATATAAGAGAGAGAGAGAGAGAGAGAGAAGTATAGAGTATAAATGTGTATATATATATATATATATATATTATATATGTATATATATTATACTCTATATACTTAAGTTTAATATATATATATATTATATATATATAGAGAGAGAGAGAGAGAGAGAGAGAGTATATAGTATAAAGTGTAATATATATGTTTATATTATATACTCTATATACTTATAGTACTATATATATATATATATATATAATATAGAGAGAGAGAGGAGAGAGAGAGAAAGAGAGGTATAAGTAGTGTATATATATGTATATATATATACTTATATACTTATAGTAATATATATATATATATATATATATGAGAGAGAGAGAGGAGAGAAAGAAGAGTATAGAGTATATAGTTATATATATGTATATATATATACTCTAATATATATATATATATATATATATATATAGAGAGAGAGAGAGAGAGAGAGAGAGTATAGAGTATAAAGTGTATATATATGTATATATTATATATATACTCTATATACTCTATAATATATATATATATATAGAGAGAGAGAGAGAGTATAAAGTATATATATATATATATATATATATATATTATATATATATATATATATATTATATATATGCTCCAATTCCAGATACTTGCTGGTGCTTCGCTGTCGTTCCCTACCTTCCCGCGCAAACAAACCAGCCGTGTTTATTATTCTTAAGTTTCGTGACATTACTTTCGTGGACTTTCCGAATAAACTTAAGTTTTAATGTCAACAACCATATCAATACTTCTCACACAATTATCACTGAGGATCAAGTGACAGCAAGTCTCCTTGATACACAAAGCACTGATTTAAGTATTCTATCTGATTTTATTAATACTGAAGAGATTTGATTGTTTTAGATTTACCACAATATCAATTAATGTACTAACGCTAAGCGATTCAATGTTTGTCTCCTAAAGGCTTTTTTCCTATTTAGTTTAATGACACAAAATTGATATCAAAATATTCCTTAGTTCTAAGATTGAGTTATGTTTGAAAAAAATCCAATTTAATTGGTTCTAATTAGTCTTAATTTGCAAACTCACCCTTGTCTTACTTCACTTTCAGTCTGTCACTTTTCCCCTCTCTGTATATCTTGATTAACTCTTCGCTATATATGTTATTTTCTCTGTGAAGTAAAGAGAGTGATTTAGAGAAGGCAAAATGTATTTGTATGTTAAGTTTCATAAGCAGCTAGCCCGGCCAATATCTAGGCTCTTAATAAATTTAAATTAGATCAAACGTTCACTTTCTTAGAAATCTTGCAAAATGATTTTAATTTTGTTCTTTTAATTCTCTGGTTGTATTTACGTATTTTTTAGAATTTAATTCGCATTGAAAACTCACTTTTTCTTAATCCTAATTATCTACCCAGAGATCAATGGGTGATCTAACGGGTCACATTTTGTCGTATATATTATATATAATATATATATATATATATGTATATATATATATACCAACCCCTCCGCACGAGCAGGATGTGACACAGGTCAATTTCTTAAGCGGAGTTCAGCAGGTTTGAATTCAGAGTTTTCCTTCTCCTAGACCGGTTGCCTAACCAAGGTTAAAGAGCCCAGTCTGCCCTACTATTTATCCGTAGCTGCAGAGAGAGTAGATTCATACATTTCCCAAGGATATTAGCATTAAGTGAAATGCAATTACCACATCCAGGATTTGAACTCGGGGCGACGAGTCCATTTCCCATGACTTTAACCATTACACCACACGCTTCCTGCGTTATATAGTTGTAGAAAAAGTTTTTGTCTCTACCACGGTTTCGGTGTTCAAGGTATACTTACTTCAGGAGAACTAGAAGGTTAGATTGCTACACTCTATTTATACTTGTCTGATTGGGAATTATTCTGATTAGTACAAAATAAAAAAACACCATCCGGGTGATGTAAAAATAGATTTTTGAAACATATTGCCTGAGGGGTGGGAGTAAAAAATTCAATATCAGCGAATTTGTACCCTAAGTAAGTAAAATCATCAAATTCATTAAAGGATTAAAAAATAAAACAATTTGAAATGTAAACTTTAAATATGTATTAAAATAAAACAAACTATGTATAGATATATAATACCAGTCATGTATTTATTAAAACTTGTTTAAAAAAACAATGAGGACTGTCTAATGTTGCATGTTCAAATTTTGAGTGTATTTATTCTATGTTATGACGATTTCGGGTAATGTGACGTAAGCAGTGACGTAGTTTTTGTTACAGACAAAAACCGGAAGCGAATCTCCATTATCAATAGATTTGTAAATATCTTGGTTACTTTTTCTGTTTTTTAATCATTTTGTGTCAACTTCAGTTTCTAAACCTAGTCATTTTTTCTTTGAAGTCAAAAGTTGTTATCTAGGTTTGCACTTCAGTTATGCCAATATATATATATATATATATATATATGGAGCTGATGGTAGGGGTGGTGCTCCACCTCAGATGCCAAAATCAATCTCCTTGGTCTAGCGCTAATAAAAAGGGGATATACTCCCTCGCTGTCAGGCTATTACCGACTTTAAGCCACCCTGACGACGACTTTTACCATATATATATATATATATATATATATATATATATATAGAGAGAGAGAGAGAGAGAGAGAGAGAGAGAGAGGAGTTTTATTGGCCAGGTGCTGTGTCTAACACTGAGTACCGTAATTTATTTAGGGCGAGTGCCCTCTTATGTACTGTGGTTTATAGACAGCATTTGTCTCTTCCCACCGGGAGGTGAAGAGTGCTGTTGCTTTGGGCTGTGATATATGATATTGATATTTGTATTGGCTTACGTCATAATTTATTTTTATTTTTTAAAAGCAAATTGTAATAGCGCATTTCAAACTTGAAAAGTTTTAAACACAGCTGGTTGGTTGGTTGGTTGATTGGTTGAGGTTTACGGCATGTAAACCCATTGTACTTGTACTTGTATGTATTCTATGAATACATACACGTAAAAGTACAATAGATTTACAAGCCGTAAACCTCAACCAACAAGTACAGATAAATAATATCAGACAATCGGTAGAAGACAGACAGTCGCGATTAGCATGACAAACAGTAAACGAAATTAATGGTAGGAAGGGCACCTCTGAATCAAAGCTAAAGGCAACCAGCCAAAAACATAGACTTCAGAAAGGAAAGAGCACTTCCAGAAACTGCTGGGACCCCCCCCCAAAAAAAAAAAAAATCATAGAAAATAATATCCAAAAGATTGTAGATAAACAACTAGACATCAAGCTTGGGGATTTCACAACAGATGAAATCAACCAAGCTTTAAAGAAGCTAAAAGGTAGAAAAGCAGACGAAATACCCCCGGAGGTGTGGAAGATAGGAAAGTTCAATAACATTCTGCTTAGGCTATGCAATGCAGTATATAGAAAAAATAGAATAGATAATTGGACGAAAGGCTGCATCCCCCCATTCCCCAAAAAGGGAGATCTCGGAATCGCTAAAAACTACAGAGGCATAACTCGCACTGCTATTGCAGCCAAGATATATAATGCCCCTTTTCTTAATCGCATCCGGACCGAAATAGAGAAAATCCCTAGGAGAAACAAAAACGGATTCCGCAGAAATCGATCCACAAACTCTCAGATCCTGACTATTCGACGAATCATAGAAGGGGTACGAACAAAGAAATTAGAGGCAACGCTATTATTCGTAGATTTCTCCAAGGCATTTAATTCCATACATAGAGGGAAAATGGAACAAATACTATTAACATATGGTCTCCCCCAAAGAAACGGTTACAACTATAATGATGCTATACAAAGAAACTAAAGCGATGGTACGCTCACCTGATGGCGACACAGATTTCTTTGACATCGCCACTGGAGTCCTTCAAGGAGACATATTAGCACCATATATATTTACAATATGTCTAGACTACGTACTCCGAACATCATTAGATACCATAAAAGAAAAAGGTTTCACACTAAAAAGGGCAAGAAGCAGGCGATATCCCGCACAAACAGTCACAGATGCAGACTATGCCGATGACCTTGCACTTCTTGCAGATACAGCGGCAGAGGTTGAGTCACTGCTACATAGCTTAGAGGAGGCAGCAAAGAATATCGGCCTCTATGTGAACTCCAATAAAACAGAGTTCATGAGTTTCAAAAATAAAGGAAACATCTCCACATTCAACGGCGAGCCTCTTAAGCCAGTAGAACAATTCACGTACCTGGGTGGTAATATCTCATCCACAGAGATCGATGTTAATACACGGATAGCAAAGGCATGGTCGGCCACAAATAGATTATCAGTCATATGGAGGTCTGATCTCCCTGACAAGATGAAGCGACAGTTCTTCCAGGCTGTGGTTGTGTCGGTGCTGCTGTATGGCTGCACCACCTGGACCCTAACGAAGCGCATTGAGAATAAGCTGGATGGGAGCTGCGCAAGAATGCTGCGTGTAGTCTTGAACAAGTCGTGGAAACAGCACCCCACAAAATATGGTAAATATGGTACTAATACTGAGATAATAGAATGTATTATACGGATCCAATATTGAACTATGACAAATATCCAACTAATACTGAGATAATATAATTTATAATATATAACCGATATTGAGATGATATAATAAGTATAGATCCAATATTGAAATAGTATAATACGTTTAGAACTAATAATATAATATGGAAGCGCGTGGCATAATGGTTAGAGTCGTGGGAAATGGACTTGCCGACGCGAGTTCAAATCCCAGACAATGTTGTTTGCATTTCACACAGCGCTAATACCCTTGAGAAAGGTATGAATCCATATATTCTCCCTCCAACTATGGGTAAAATAGTAGGGCAGACTGGGCTCTTTAACATTGGATAGGTAACCAGTCTAGGAGAGGGCAAACTCTGAATTCAAAATTATTTCCTTTCGACTGTGCCAAAAAGTGCGGACGGTCCAACACAAGCCTTCACCACTATAAACAAATCACTGTGTGGGTTGTTCATTGTATGAACCCTCATGCGTCGAAAATCGACGAGAGAGTCCATAATTTTATGGCATATCAATCCTTGTTGGGTTATTTTGTGCCAAAAACGTTTTGTTTTGTTCCTTCTTGATGGATACTCAATTTTGTTCTATTTAACCTATAGGTGGGACCTTATCAGGTACTACCACCCAGGAAGCGCTTGGTGTAATGGTTAAAGTCATGGGAAATGGATTCGTCGCCCCGAGTTCAAATCCTGGACGTGGTAATTGCATTTCACTTAGCGCTAATACCCTTGGGAAAGGTATGAATCCTACTCTCCCTCCAGCTATGGGTAAATAGTAGGGCAGACTGGGCTCTTTAACCTTGGTTAGGCAACCGTTCTAGGAGAAGGAAAACTCTGAATTCAAACCTGCTGAACTCCGCTTAAGAAATTGACCTTGTGTCGCATCCTGCTTGTGCGGAGGGGTTGGTAAATATATATCAGGTACTACCACTCCGGGTCAGAGTGGAACTGAGATTAATGTTGATGAAGGGGTTCTCCACATTCCCAAGCTCCAAAGTTGGTACGTCACCATCAGATAGAGTTTAACGTCATACCCAGGACACTAAGACCCTCAGCCACTGCCTTCTAGCACATATATGATAAAAATATTTGAGGGATTGCCATAAGAGCATTAGGGTCAAGACAATCATATAGATGCTAGGGCTTGATGTGACCAGCTGATTGATTGGTGGAGGCCTCTCCAACTACACGCCGAGGCTAAGTAAGGGCCAAAATGGAGTGTTGCATGCCATGGACTGTTCAGTCATTGGGATTCCATCCTTAAGCATCACAGGTCGCCACCACAGCCCACAGGAGGCCCCATTAGGTGGTCTTAGGACCGGTTTAGCTCAGTTGGCAGAGCGTCCGACTAGTAATCACAAGGTTCCGTGTTCGATACCGGCTCTCGCCAATATCGAAGCAGGAGCCTTGCCATTCACCTAGTCAAGTACTCTACCGACTGAGCTAGGGGCGCGTATTTTTGCTAGTTTGAATAATTTCATGTATTAATTTTGTTAACCTCCTTTATTGTTTGATGTAGTAAGGGCCGGTTTAGCTCAGTCGGTAGAGCCTCGGACTAGGAACCTCGAGGTTCCAGGTTTGATACCAGCCCTCGCCAACTCAGCGTATGAGTAGCACATGGATCTGTGCGGTAAAGTGAGGAGCTGATGGTAGGTGTGGCGCTCCATCTCAGACGCTAAAAAACTCCTTGGTCTAACGCTAGTGAAAAGGGGATATACTCCCTCGCTGTCTGGCTGATACCGACTTAAGGCCATTCCGACGACTTTACTTACTTAACGTATAAAAAGCATTACATTTCACGGAAATACCCGAAACTTTTGAAACGCTTGGGTAAATGTAATTCCGGGAGTTTCCGTAATCTAATTCTATTTATACTAAAAATGCGACTCTAATGATATTATATCGGAGCTTCATGGAAGAAAATTACCCATAGCTGGAGGGAGAGTATGATTCATACCTTTTCCAAGGGTATTAGCGCTAAGTGAAATGCAATTACCACGTCCAGGATTTGAACTCGGAGCGACGACTCCATTTCCCATGACTTTTGCGATCTCGATTCTTGGGGACATTTTTTCCATTTACATCGTCAAAATCCGGTTGATTGTTAACAGACATTTTTTAGGGTTTTTTTTTAATTATAAAACTAACCCTAACCCCTAACCCCTAACAAACAACTTGATTTTGACGGTGTAATTGAGAAAAGTGTCCTTGTGAGTCGAGATCGCGAAAGGGGTACCTAAAGGTCATATGGTCCGAAAATGTATGCTATGTGCTTGGTAGAATCAGCGCGATATTATTCATTTTGATTGTTTAAACTGCAATCAGACACCCAATGCAGATTAATCCTCTCAACAGCTGCAATGTGTGCATTAAAATCTTCAAAGAAAACACCTCACACTTGTCAATAGGAAAAAAATTGGTGATCAGGCCTCATATCGCTTACAGTATCTATTGTTCCTAAACGGTCACCCATTTAAATACTGAACAGGCTCCTCACTGCTTAACTTCGGTGAGCTAGCGAGGATCTGTGCGTCCAGCATGAATTAACATTACTAGTACAAAATTTAAAAAAAACATCCCCCGGGCGATGTAAAAATAGATTTGTGGGAGTAAAAAATTCAATGCCAGCGAGTTTGTACCCTAAGTAAGTAAAATCATCAAATTCATTAAAGGATCAAAAATAAAAGATTTTGAAATGTAAACTTTAAATATGTATTAAAATAAAACAAACTATATATAGATATATAATACCAGTTATGTATTTATTAAAACTTGTTTTAAAAAACAATGAGGACTGTCTAATGTTGAATGTTCAAATTTTGAGTGTATTTATTCTATGTTATGACGATTTCGGGTAATGTGACGTAAGCAGTGACGTAATTTTTGTTACAGACAAAAACCGGAAGCGAATCTTAATTATTAATAGATTATTATTATTATTATTATTTTACTCCTTTTGAGTTTTCACATCAGCATTAGCTGATGGTCTTTCACTGGAATCTGAGTGACAGCAAGTCTCCGCAGGTCTCCAGGACTCTTCTGAGTATTCTAGCAGATTGCAGCAGTGCAGTGTTATTATTATTATTATTGACATTAAATAAGCGCAGTCAGAACTGCAGTGTATCTACCGAGGATCGAACTCATTATCAATGCTCTGCTAGTCTAGTTGTAAGTTACTTTAAATATATACAAGTGTAATACTGATATCCACAAGGCTTATTTTTAATTATTTGCTTCATTTCTTTTTATTGAACAATTAGTTAAATGACAAAATTGCAAATAGGCCATTAGATATAACTTACCGGTGACATACCAACACCTTAGTGATAACACTAGGCCACATTCAGAAAGAAGAAAAATTGTTGGCTGGCTGGTTGGTTGGTTGTTTGTTTGGATTTTACGGCATGTATGTCCGGATGAAACTACAAAAGTACAACAATTAACGACAATTACGTATGACCGATTTTTGCTTTTTGTGCAAAAATTATAAATATTGATTTATATTCGAACGTATTTAAAATCAAAACATACTTAGAAATAGCATTGAAATTCTACTTAAAAATGTAAAATATTTGTAAATCTCAAAGTAAGTAAAGTAAAGTCGTCGGGGCGGCCTAATGTCAGCCAATCAGCGCGGGAGTCTATCCCCTTTTCACTAGGAGATTGTTTTGCGTCTGAGGTGGAGCGCCACACCTACCATCAGCTCCTTCCTTTACCGCACAGATCCCTATGCTATTCATACGCTGAGTTGGCGAGGACCGGGATCGAACTAGGAACCTAGTGGTTTCTAGCCGAACGCTCTACCGACTGAGCAAACCCGTCTATTGTTGTATATTGATAATTAACCAGTGGTTTTGGGGGCGGTTAGTGTAGATACAGTTAGTATAGATTTTGAATTCAAGGTTGTTGAAATTCAAAATGGGAGGAGGGTTAAAAGATTGGTATGAAATAACCTTTGGGTCACCTTCTATCTATTTAAGCAGAAAAGTTGTTTCTGATCTACGACGTAGAAAAAAAAAAAGAATTTGAGTCTGAGTTTCTCTTTTACGCGGAGATGATTCAGACAACGTTTCGTATTTAATGAGGCTGCATTGTTGTGCTTATTTTATCGTTTTTTTGTTTTTTTGGCGTTTGAGAATAAAATATTCTTCGGAAATTTATTATATAATTTGCATAGTTAAAAAAAACTGTTGTAGAAAAGAATTGATACCCTTCTAGAATAGAATGCACTGTTCTATTCTTAATAAAGACGATTGACGATTTATCCTCGGGGGTCTGCCTTTCCTAGAGAGATCAGCTATTCGACTCTTCACTCATTGCTGTACGTTACCAAATAAACCCTTTTCATTGTAAATTACGATTCGATTTATTATTTAACATAATCACTCTCCGTAGCATCACAATAAAAGCGTTACGACGTTACGGCATGTATGTCCGGAGGAAACTACAAACGCACAACAATTAATGACAATTATATATGACTGATTTTTGCTTTTTGTGCAAAAATTATAAATGTTGATTTATATTCGAAGGTATTTAAAAATCAAAACATACTTAGAAATAGCATTGAAATTCTACTTAAAAATGTCAAACATTTGTAAATCTCAAAAGTAAACAATTCAAATACACTTGAGTTTTCTTCTCTTTTTTCCCCACTACCCATGCGACGCTGGATAGTCGCTTTTAGTTTCACAATAAATATGCGAAAAATCAAAATAATTGTTGTAGAGAAGAATTGATACCCCTCTAGAATAGAATGGACTGTTCTATTCTCAATAAAGACGATTGACGATTTATCCTCGGGGGTCTGTCTTTCCTAGAGAGACCAGATATTTTACGGTTCCTCATTGTTGTACGTTACCAAATAAACCCTTTTCATTGTAAGTTACGATTCGATTTATTATTTAACATAACCATTCTCCGTGGCATTACAATCATAATACATAATGGGATTTTTTCTTTTGTAATATGCATGACGACCTCCGAATCGATTGGTTATTCATTGTATCCTTGATCCATGGGGATATTGATTATCTCAATTGATTGGCTTGGATATGGCATATACAAAACAATTTGTTTACAATACCTGCTGTTACTGAGTGTACTCCTATCAAAGTAAATAGCGGGAAGGCTCAACGCCGATTAAATTGATCTGGCGAGACCTGGCGCCTTCGGCGTGATAATAACCGGACGTCAGGATCTCATATTATCTCATACATTAGCAAGCTCAGTTAGCAGACAAAGCTTATATATATATATATATATATATATATATATATATATATATATATATATATGTTATATTATATATATGTATGTATGTATGTATATATATGTATGTATATATATTTATACAACTTACAGGACACCAAACAGTTGTTTCGACCTATATTTCAGCAGAAATATAGGTCTAAATAGCTGTCCAGTATCATTTAATTATAATGAATTCCCTACTCTCTCTCTCTCTCTCTCTCTCTCTCTCTCTCTCTCTCTCTCTCTCTCTCTCTCTCTCTCTCTCTCTCTCTCAATATATATATATATATATATACACAACATGTGTTTATCCTTAGAATAAAGACAGTTTCAAAGTATAAAGCCATCTGAAAACCCTCACCAGTTTCTGCTGAAACTTGATAAAATATTCGTCTTTTGTTACTGACCAATGAAATTTAGTTTACAGTTTTTGATCATATCCTGAAAGAGGACACAACCTCTTTTTTTTTTTTTTTGGTTTGTTTAGTTTGTTTTGTTTTACGGCATATCAACCTCAGTGGGTCATTTAATGCCAATAAAGTTTTGAAATAAATCAATTCTTAATGGAAAATACAATTTTTTTCTAAATACATTTTTCTATTTAACCCATAGATGGGACCCTAACAGGTACTACCACTCCGGGTCAGACTGGACCAGTGAGCAATGGTGATGAAGGGGTGCTCCACATTCCCCAAACCTCCAAAACTGGAACCTCACATCAGATAGAGTTTAACGTCATTCCCAGGACATGTAGACCCTCAGCCACCGCCTTCTAGCACCCATATGATAAAAAGGGGTTGGGGCTTGCCATAAGGGCAATAGGGTTGAGAAAATCATATAGGTGCTAGGGCTTGACGTGACCAGCCGATTGATCGGAGGGGGCCTCTCCGACCGCCCGTCTAGCCCAAGATAGGGTCAAAGTGGAGTATTGCATGTCATGAATTGCTCATCCACCTGGGCTCTATCCTTAAGCATCACGGGTCGACACCCACGGCCAACAGGTGGCCCCATTGGGGGAGTCTTACCCCTCTGCAGAGGTGCAGTCGGTGCATTCTAACGCCCCAGCCGACAGGGCGGGCAACCGCTTTTTATTTGATTTTATGGGTTGACGTTAAGTCCTCGTATGTTTCTTTATAAAATAAATGTTTATGTATTAACGCATTGTTCTTGTGAACGTTTTCTATTTTTGTAATAGTGGAAGCATCAGAAATATAAGGAGAAAAAAACCGAAAACAAAACCAAGAACAAAATAACAGAGTTCTAATAGATGAACATTGTTTTGCCCTTGGTCTGTAAATAACACGAAAACAATCTTCAGAATAATTCTGACCGAATTTGATTAAAACAAACGTATACATTTATACAAAAACACAGGGAGAAACTTTCATAAATGAGGAGGTAGAAACCGGAACACCCTGCAGGGCTGTTATTGGTTTAAAAGGACATTTTTTAATGCCCACATCTTTTCTTATGCTGACATTATCTCAACCAATGGGAACTCTGTTAGGTGTTCCGGTTTTTAATTACGCATTTTTGCAAGTTTTTTCTCTTCGTGCTTTTGTAGAAATGTATCCGATTGCTTTAACCAATTCCTGTCAGAATTATCCTGAAGATCCTTTTGGGGAATCCTGGTTAGTTCATTTCTGTTGATTAGATTCCCTAAACCGGGTCTACAATTATGTATTTCCAATATTATATTTTTTGTTCTTTTTTTCCAACAGTCAAAATTGTGACTTGTTCGGTTTTTCTTTTTTTCAGAAGATTTTCCACTAACACTACTAATATATATTATATATATATATATATATATTATATATATATATATAATATATATATCTTCTTATTATAATAGAGATTGTGGGTTTGTCTGTCTGTAACCGAAACTATATTACTATACAAGTAACAATTCCCTTTGTTATTTACATCCCAATCTCCATGATTTTATTTTTATTTAAACCTCAATTATTAATAAAATTACTTCACCTTTTATTAGTGTTGTCCATAATCTACATGTATTTACCGCGTACCCCACTTGTACGGGTCAGGCACAAAGTCCCTATTAACGTGGGACCACCCACAAACGAAGCTCATGGAGTGGCAGTGAAAAAATTGCGTCGATCCCGTCGGCATTCCCCCTCAAGGTGGGCGCCTCAGGCACTGGGCAATAAACCCAGCCCTGCCCCTTTAAATCGAGGGGGGCAGGTGTTGCCTGGGGGGATGCCCCCTGGGATCGACGCCGTTAATTATATCAATGGTCCAGAGGCCGAAGCCACTGTGTGACCATATCTACATAATATTTACCGCGTACCCCACTTGTACGGGTCAGGCACAAAGTCCTATTTAGTGGTGGACCAACCCACAAGCCGAAGCTCATGGGGTGTGCGGGTGAAAAATTTGCGTCGATCCCGTCGGCATTCCCCCTCAATAGGGTGTGGCGCCTCAGGCACTGGGCAATAAACCCAGCCCTGCCCCTTTAATCGGAGGTGGGTAGGTTTGTTTGCCTGGGGGGATGGCCCCCTGGGATCGACACCGTGGTTAATTATATCATGGTCCGAAGAGGCCGAAGCCACTGTTGACCATAATCTACATAATATTTTTACCGCGTACCCCACTTGTACGGGTCAGGCACAAAGTCCCTATTTATGTGGGACCACCCACAAGCCGAAGCTCATGGGTGGCGGGTGAAAAAATTGCGTCGATCCCGTCGGGCATTCCCCTCAAGGGGGGCGCCTCAGGCACTGGGCAATAAACCCAGCCCTGCCCTTTAAATCGAGGGGGGGCAGGTGTTGCCTGGGGGGATGGCCCCCTGGGATCGACGCCGTTAATTATATAATGGTCCAGAGGCCGAAGCCACTGTTGACCAGTATCTACAGATATTTACCGCGTACCCCACTTGTACGGGTCAGGCACAAGTCCTATTAACGTGGGACCACCCACAAACCGAAGCTCATGGAATGGCAGGTGAAAATTGCGTCGATCCGTCGGCATTCCCCTCAAGGGGGGCGCCTCAGGCACTGGGCAATAAACCCAGCCCTGCCCTTTAAATCGAGGGGGCAGGTGTTGCCTGGGGGGATGGCCCTGGGATCGACGCTATTTAATAGTAAAGATCCAGGCGAAGCACTGGACCTTCCCGCGATTGGCCATGGTGGTTAATCTTCTACATGTATATTTTGGTACGTCGTACCCCACTTGTTACGGAGTCAGGGCACGAAAGTCCCTCTTAACTATGAGATTGACCACCCACAAGCCGGAATTAGCTTCAGTTTATTGGTGGATGGTGAGAATTTTGTGAGGATGTGCTCAGTGAGCGTGGAAAAATTGCGTCGACCGTCGGCCAAGTCCCCCCTCAAGGGGGGCGCGGACTCAGCTGACATCCTGGGCCAATAAAACCCAGCCCTGCCCCTTTAAATATCGAGATCGGGAGAGTTGGAGGCAGTAGTAGTTTTGCCTGGGGGGATTTATGGGCCCCCATAGGGCATTCGACGCATAAAAATTAACTCGAGTTCTATTTAATTAAGTATCCAGGGCCGAAGCCACTGAGCGACCCCCAGGTGTTGGCCAGGTCATACGTATTTACCGGCGTACCCATTGTTACAGCGGTCAGGCACAATATCGGCCTATTACGTGCGCGAGCCACCACGTGGCCGAAAGCTCGTGAGTGGTCATGTGCCTAAGTTTGAAAATTGCGTCGATCCCGTCGGGCTTCCCCCTCAAAGGGGCGCTACTATCAAAATCACTATGAAGGACAAATATAAAACACAAGCACTGCCCCATATAATAAAAAATCAAGTTGGTGTGCATGGTGGGTGCCTGAGGGATGGCCTCCCTGCGCATCGACGCTAATTATAATGCGTAATAAATCCATATGGGCCGAAAGCCAAACTGTAGACCCGGCATGTGTGGCCGTGGGATTGTTATAATATGAATCATAAGCAATGATAAATTTAAACCGATTCTGTTACCCACTATGTGTAGTACGGGTCAGGCACAAATGTCAACGTCAACCTATTAACGTGGAGAAGAAAGAGAAAATGGGGAGACCACCGAACAGAACCGAAAAAAGCTCATGAGTGGACAGCTTGAAAAATTGCGTCGAATGCGGCGTCGGAACATTCCCCTCAAGATGGGGGAAGCAGGCAAAACTCAGGGCGCTGGTAACTGGCAATAAACCCCAGCCCTGATCCACTATTAAATCAAGGGAAGAGGCAAGGAAGTGTTAGCACTGGGGGGAATGGCCCCCGAGAAGAAGAAAAGAAGAAGAAAGAGAAAGAAAAAGAGAGGACGACCGCTTATAACTCGTAAAGACAAAGGGCCAGCGCCGAAGCCACTGGACCCACGGCGGTGAAGCCGGAGCCTACATACAAATAACATTGCAATTGTATTTATATAATGACAGAAATAGCGGGTTGTACAGGTGAGATGGTAAGGCTTTGAATGTTGGCATATTGGAGTATTTAAAAATGTGTTTATGTAAAAGTGCTAGTATGTTATGTTTCTAGATTGTTCTGGTGTTTATTGTTAATGAAGAGGATAAAGCAAAAATCTCTCAATGGAATTACTTAAAATGAAGAGTGCGCATTAAGCAAGAAAAAATAAACTGTCGTTTATATTTCTTTATTTCCTAATTTAACGTAAATAAAGGAGTGAAATAAGTTAATAGATTTCAGCAATTGAAGAAGCGGGGAGTTGATGGTAGAGGTGTGGAGGAGGATGTGTGCATTTCTGATGTGTTCTAGTTATACCCACGTCTGTGTTACAGATCTTATCTGGCCGTTCTGTAGAGATATAGACGGTTTCTAGAGTTGTAAATACGGATATATTCAGTACATTAAAAACTTAGAATACTTTGCGACCGAGAGGGGATGCGGAGTATGATTTGCTAAGTATATTTTAGGAGTGATTACCGAGAGGCGGTGGGGTTGTAAGTCCTTGGCGAAGTNAGAGCGGGATTTTCAATTCTTGAAATAAAAACTTTAAATCCTTTAATTTCTCATTTTTATTATACTATACAAAGTTTAGGAGAGCTTACAGAAAGAATGTTAGCTTTTACACTTCTTAGGAAAGTTGAAATCTTAAACTAAACGGGCAATATGAAACTTTAGATCTTATCTTATTTAAAATCTATTTCTCTTTCAAGCGGACTGTTTCTCAAATGCCTTCCTAAAGTAATTAAGGGAATTTCAAATATCGCATCTGGAGAATCGGGAGAGACGTTAGCACACTTTGTCCTAAGCTCCCTGAACAAGGACTATAATGACAAATCTCTAAGTCTTTTTTGGTTCTTTACTTAATATTTGGCTCTGTGGACTTCCTTAACATTAAGAGCACACATTGACTCTCAAACTCGGATAGGTTTTTAAATCAAAACTCTTATATCGTTATAGGAAGATTCTTCTACTGGACATTTGGATTATATATATATATTATTTGGGACTCTATAATATATATTACATTATAATATATAATATATATATTATACAAAAATATAAAGTTAGTTTATAATAAAGAAGTAGAACAAATAAAACAAACCTAAATAAGGACTAATGGAGCAATAGAAAACAAACGCAACGACAGAAGTTACTATAAGTAACGGAGATAATTGTGGCTTGGCAGTAAGCCAATGCGATTAAGCAAATGCCTCTATTGTCAGACGTAATTTCCATTATCTTCTATTGTATTTGTCTACTTTCTGTTAATACATTTTTCTACATTTGTTTACCCGTCGTTTTGTTCTTATTTGACCCCTTAAACCCTCACAGCAGTAGTGTTTAAAAAAATCTTTTTTTCACTGCCTGACAATTGCTCCGCTTAAAGAATTAAGCTTACATAAAATGAAACCAATGGTAGCAGACTTGTTCCCAGCAGGTAAATTATAACTAAAATATCTATTTATTTATTAACGCTCTATCACAGATATTGAGCACTCTTCTAATAATATTATACGTTGGATCACTACTATATTTTTAAGTGTAAAAGTTGCCAACCATACAGATTGATTCTGAGATGTTGGCTGTTGTGTAGTTTGTAATTATGTGTGTGTGTGTGTGTGTGTGTGTGTGTGTGGTGCTTGTGTATGTGTGTGTGTGTGTGTGTGTTGGTCTTTCTTATGTATGTTTGTGTGGTTATGTCGCCTCTTTGTGGTGGTTCGGGCACCAGTTTTGTCCATTCTTTGCAGGTGTGTAGGTCCCATTCGTTTGTATTATTCTGCTATTCATTTTATTTTTGTTTCGTTTATAGTCATAGGATTAAGTTCTGTTCAAGTTTATGCAGATTTTATTTGAATTTGCTTATTTCACATACTTGTCTACGAAAAAACAATACATATGGATGTTTACTCCTCTGAAGATAATTATCCACAAACACTACGGATTTACCAACACCACAAACTTTCTGGAAACTTACATCTTTTTCAGTTGTGCTGTGGACTTATTGGTTACTTATTTAATAGTTGGAGTTTATTATGAACAATTTTGATATTTTAATATACACTTTTTATACAATTATACACTTTTTTTAAACAATTTTACACCAGGCTCTTTTGAGTCTTATTATAAACTGTAATGCTTCTGATTTTTAAATATTAAAAATAAAATTAATTTTATTTTTAAATAAAATTCATTTTATATTTAATACAGATAACGCATTTTTGAAAAATTCCAACTTTGCCTAACAGCGTTCTGTTTGCGCATTCTTCTTCTAACGGTCATTTCA
>CM042150.1:22692188-22697188 GCA_023376005.1 Doryteuthis pealeii | reverse complement strand
TTTAGGCCTGGGGTGGGTAATGGGATAGTTTTCGTATGATCCTGTTTTGCTTCATCAACAATCCGTTTTACGCGTCAAGGTTGTCCCTGCTGAGCTGAATCTTCCAAAAGAATGGGAGCCCCAGTGTGACAATCCAGATTTTCATTTTCGCGACGAACGTAGTAAGGGAAGCATCCATCACGCACCATTTTGCACTTAGGAGGGGCTGCATAATTCTGGCCGTTAACTCCAAACCTGTTGAAAGAGAGAGAGATTGTTTGTTTTGTTTTACGGCATATCAAACTCAGTGGGTCATTTAATGCCGATAAAGTTTTGAAATAAATCAATTCTTAATGGATAATACAATTTTTTTATAAATACATTTTTCTATTTAACTCATAGATGGGGCCCTAACAGGTACTACCACTCCGGGTCAGAGTGGACCAGGGAGCAATGGTGATGAAGGGGTGCTCCACTTTCCTCAAACCTCCAAAACTGGAACCTCATCATAAGATAGAGTTTAACGTCATTCCCAGGACATGTAGACCCTCAGTTACCGCCTTCTAGCATCCATATGATAAAAAGGGGTTGGGGTTTGCCATGAGGGCAATGGGATTGGAAAAATCATATAGGTGCTAGGGCTTGACGTGACCAGCCGATTGGTCGACGGGGGCCTCTCCGACCGCCCGTCTAGCCCAAGATAGAACCAAAGTGGAGTATTGCAAGTCATGAACTGCTCAGCTACCTGGGTTCTATCCTTAAGCATCACGGGTCACCACCCACGGCCTACAGGTGGCCCCATTGGGGAGTCTTACACCTTTGCAGAGGTGCAGTCGGTGCATTCTAACACCCCAGCCGACAGGGCGGGAGAGAGAGATATAAGAGTCTTACAGTATTGAATTACAGTTTTGGTCTGTTGGTTAGTTGATTGGTTGATTGGTTGGTTGCGTTATACAGCATGGCAACCCATTGGGTCATGTTTTTCTATTTAACCCACAGATAGGACCTTAACAGGTACTACTACTCCGGGTCAGAGTGGATCTGGGAGTAATGGTTTTTGGATTAATTGGTGATATAAGCCATGCTACAATGCACCACTTAATTTTCCACCAACCAACAGCCATAATGCGTGGTCGATTGACTATTATCATTTCCAGTAATTTTTTTTTAATTTGTAAAATTCACGTTTGATCACAAAGTCATTAACGATATATATACTTTTCATTTAGAAGAATTTTTTGTATATTTATCCTTCACAAAATATAAATTTAAATGAATATAAATAAAATTTTGTGTTAAATCTATATTGTTATTTTTAACATTACTAGTATTCATAATAAAGATATTTACAGGGCCGGTAAAATAAACATAAAAGTAGAGTTGCCTATTTTACCGGAACCGGCTAAATAGACTTTTTTTTTCTTTTTTTTTTTTAGAAACTGTTGTTTTTTTTTTACCTATTAATAGCAACAATAAAGATCAGTGTAAAAAATGTGAAATTTCCTATTAAAATAAAACAACAAAAAACTACTATAAAATTTTAGAATTGTTTTGGTGCGTACTTACCCACAACATCTTAAAGAGGTAGTGGTACAATTGCAGGTAAAACAGTCCTGGGTTAATAGATTGGAACCACTCAACAGTTTAAGACCACGGAATTCGCAAAATTTTATCACTCTGCCAAACCCTGAAATAATAACAAGAAATATACTTTTCACTTTATTGGCGTAAACTCTTTCCAGAAGAACAGAAAGGATGCCGCAGAGGAAAAAGAGGAACACATAACTAACTTTGAATTCATTAATTTTCAAAATTAGGTATGACTTCAATTAAGCACATATCCTCCAAAAATTGTCGGCTAAAAAAGGCCATATAAAAAATAAACACACTGTTTGTTTACTTACTTTCATACTGTTGTTCGATAAGTCCCCCCCAAAAGTGGTATATAATTAAGTTCAAAACGAACAAAAAATCTGGGATAGACCAGCTGGTGTAGTGGTTAGAATTCCCGCCAGTCAGCTTGGCAGTCGAGGTTTCGAGTCACACACGGAGCAGTCTCCCATGTCTATAACCTTACTGATGAGACCTACTAGGTCGAAATATACATACAGGGATTGACATTTTCTCGATTTGTTTAGCCATACATTTGAACATATATACCCGCTTAAATTCACTAATTATTAACTAATTAATTTTCAAAATTAGGTATGACTTCAATTAAGCACATATCCTCCAAAAATAACTAACTTTATATACAGGGTGGCCAAGAAGTCACTAATTAGCGCTATGGAAATGCGAAGAGCATCGTCCAAAATTTGAACACGTCTCGACGTGTCTATTTCCTATCTTACACCCATGACCTTATGCAAACTATGAATATTGTGTAATGGATTTCCTATCTTACGTAATTCTATAAACAAAAATATATGATATATGTTCTCAGTGACTTCTTGCCACCCTGTGTATACTTACATTTTATCAACATATCCTTAAGGAAGTTAAAACTAGGTGCACAAATATTGCAATGGCATGGATCGACTAAAAAGGCCTATGACGTGGTTTCACATACTGGACTATCGAAAGTTTAAAAATGTACAAAATATCCAACAACATTGTCAATTTCATCAAAAAAGCCATGAAAAACTGGAAATTACGTAATTTAATATCGTCTCTTGCACGCTATTCTGCATTTGCACCCTGAATTCAAACCTGTTAAACTCCACTTAAGAAATTGATCTCGTGTCATTCATATTTTACTCGTACGGGGTGGGGGTGGGGTAAATTAAGGTCGTCGGTGTGGCCTAATGTCGGTATCAACAGGCAGCGATGGAGTCTATCCCCTTTTCACTAGTGCTAGACCAAGGATATTATTTTTACGCATATCGTACGGCGTGGGGTGGGGGGTAAATTAAGGTCGTCGGGTGGCCTAATGTCGGTATCAGACAGGCAGCGATGGAGTCTATCTCCTTTTCACTAGTGCTAGACCAAGGATATTATTTTTACGCATATCGTACGACGTGGGGTGGGGGCTAAATTAAGGTCGTCGGTGTGGCCTAATGTCGGTATCAGACAGGCAGCGATGGAGTCTATCCCCTTTTCACTAGTGTTAGACCAAGGATATTATTTACGCATATCGTACTCGTCGGTGTGGCCTAATGTCGGTATCAGACAGGCAGCGATGGAGTCTATCCTCTTTTCACTAGTGCTTGACCAAAGATATTATTTTAGCGTCTGAGGTGGAGTGCCACGCCTACCATCAGCTCCTCACTTTACCGCACAGATCCCTGTGCTACTCATACGCTGAGTTGGCGAGGACCGGTATCGAACCAGGAACCTTGTGATTCCTAGCCGAACGTTATACCGACTGAGCTAAACCGGCCCTTGATAATGTGATGATCTCGAGGTGCCTAGATTGCTATTGACATGTTTTGACGTATTAGATACTCGTTCAAGCGCGTGGTGTAATGGTTAAAGTCATGGGAAATGGACTCGTCGCCCTGAGTTCAAATCCTGGATGTGATAATTGTATTTCACTTAGCGCTAATACCCTTGGGAAAGGTATGAATCCTACTCTCTCTCCAGCTATGGATTAATAGTAGGGCAGACTGGGCTCTTTAACCTTGGTTAGGCAACCGGTCTAGGAGAAGGAAAACTCTGAATTCAAACCTGTTGAACTCCGTTTAAGAAATTGACATTTGTGTCACATCCTGCTCGTGTGGAGGGGTTGGTAAATATATATATATATATATATATCTAGCCTTAGGTATGGAACAACTTAGCTCTTGTTAATGAATTTTATAAGTATGAAGAGATCAAACAATTAGGTCTTAATATTAATATGTAAATTACCATTCAAACAGGTATATATAAATACCATTGCATTTTATTAATATGCAAATAAGTCCAACAGAGATTATTTCGTAAAATCACGGAGAATGTGATGTAAATAACTATGATAGTGATATAGTTTCGTTACAGACAGACAAATACACAATCTCCATTATAATAAGATATATATATATATATATATATATATATATATATAGAGAGAGAGAGAGAGAGAAAGAGAGGGAGAGAGATGATTGATTATTAGATGATCTTACTTCTGCTTCTACTGGTTCTATCTCGCCGGCCATTTTTTTTCTGGGGCTGATCTGGTAAAACCAATCCTTAACAAGAGTTAAGGGTTGGTTTTCTTTGTTGATTTCTTCGAGCTGTCATCTCTTGGTTTTTGGGTTTTTTTATTATTCAATTAACAAACAAGTCTTGGTTGTTTCTTAATAAAGCTTTATTTTCAGAACCCAGCCCATGATTCCACCGCGGTGAGACCGACTCATCAGAGCCGACAATACCCTTTTGCGCCCTCAGAAACCGGGTCGCTTCTGATAAAGTAAAACTCACGGTGCCCAATCGCGCGCTTCTCTGAAGTTCAGTTGGAATGTTACCGTTGCCACTCGTCGGCCCCAGGACCCCGACATTTTAAATCTAACTGCGCTTATTCAAAATATTCTAACTACAGGTACGTTCATAATTTATAAGCTGCTCATAAATTGTGTAATAGATGAAGTCAATACCAATACCTTTTTCTTCAATCTCTTTTCATTTTTCCTTCCCCTACGGGTGGGATTTGGCACAAGATCACAAATATGGGGTATCCAGCGAGGATAGAATTCACTTTTTCGGTAGTAATTGATCTGTGAGACTAGCCAACCATTACAGCACGACTGGATGCCATAAAATTATTTTTCTGACCTCCCACTAGGACCAATACAAAGTCTTTTTACTGGGGATTTTCATGGGGATCAAGTGATTATCAAAATCGCTATTCAGTTTTAATGGATATGCTAAACTAACTGGCTAACCACACAACGAGAGATACCTTCAATATTTAGCCTAGCCGTTCAACACGAATAGGATGTGACACAAGGTCGCAAGTATGGAGCATCCAGCGAAGTAATGAAAGCGAGACTAGCTTACTAATCATTACACTACGACGGTTGCTTTCAATATTTGCTCAACCC
>CM042150.1:22584688-22687188 GCA_023376005.1 Doryteuthis pealeii | reverse complement strand
AATTTATTTACTAAAGAATAGGTAAATGAAATTATTAGTAAGACCTTTAAATTGTCAGCTACGACATAATTTATTTACTAAAAGAATAGGTAAATGAAATTATTAGTAAGACCATATAGGTCTCACTAATAATTTCATACCTATTCCTTTAGTAATAATTATTTTCATTTACTTTAATTGCCATTTACATTTAATTCAACTTAAATTCTTTTACATTTAAAAATTATCTGGCCATATTTCTTATATTATCTATAGCTGATTTAAGGCGTTTTTCCGAAAAGTTAAAGCCAAACTCGGTTGTATTTGTTTTAATACAGTAGTACCACAATTTGACCCTGTGAAATTTAGCCCCCCCCAATATTTACACAATGACACTTACAGTATATTTTAATATTTTCTTGAAATTTTTTTTTCCATTCTAAAGAAAAAACATAAAATAAACTCCTGTTGATTTTTTTTTAATTTCAGCATACGGAATGATGAAAATTATGATTGAAAAACAATGTTTTCATTTTTGCACTGTTAAATCAACTGAAATTTAAAGTAGCTAAATACAAGTTACGATAAGAGGATTTTAAAAAAATTTTATGAAAAATCAATTAATAATCTGATTTTCACGAAATTTTCACGAAATTTTCCATAAATGTTTACCATTGGATGTAATACATCTGAAATAGTTTTTTTCTAAAATATATTAGGGGAAATATTTTTTTACGGAGGTCATTCCCCCCCACACACACACATTTTATTTTATGAGAATAAAATGACGCGTCAGAAAAAATTTTTTCTTTTTCTATAAAGATAAGAGTCTGAATAACTATATCAATGAAATTGTATGAATGTCGAGGTGTAGTTTTTTGAGGAAAAATTAATGAAAATCGGAAATAAAAAGTGCTAAAAAATGTCATAATATTAATATTTGAAAACTTTTTTTTGCTTTTGTAATTGGTATGTACTATTCTATATTTTGTCAAAAAAAAATTTTTTTTTTTAAGAAATTAATTTTTAAGAGATTTTCAATCTTTGTGTGATTAAATATTTTTATTTTCTGCGTGAAATAAATTTAATTTTTTTTCCTGCGTCAAAAAATCGAATTTTTCACGGATATTTAAAATATGAATTTTATATTCAGGTGAACTAAACATTGGTCCGATACGAGCTCGATTAATATTTTTAAAAGAATTTTAATTTTTATTGTTGAATAGTAATGTATGATCCTTAGAATATACGGAAGAGCATAGCTGCATATTTGTTTTACAAAGAGACGAGACGCTTCTAAGTAACCCGAAGTTTGTTCTGTTAAGCTGACAGTGTTAGCGTGAAAAAAATTATTTTATTTAACTTTTTTCAATAATTAAAATAAAAAGTAAGTATATAGATTATTTATCAGTTTTTCTCTTAGAAAAATATTCAAAATTTTCATTCCATACTTTTACTGGTTAATCGTAAAAGGGAAATAATTTGTAACTTTTCTGTCTATATTACGGTCTGAAAATTACCCTTTCGCATGTAATACGGATAGGTTTGTTTATTTTTAATATGCGATGTAATTTTCCCCAATCGGATAATTTGATCTTTGAATTAACTATTTTTCTTTGTAACAACCCTGTATCTTTTTTTTTACGAGATTTTTGATAAACAAAGTTCGGAAATATCTATTTCCGTTTTATTCAAGATGGCCTAAACGGTTTGGTGGTACCTAAAGACCATATAGGTCTCACTAATAATTTCATACCTATTCCTTTAGTAAATAAATTATTTTCCTTACTTTAATTGCCATTTACATTTAATTCTACTTAAATTCATTTACATTTTAAAAATTATCTGGCCATATTTCTTCTTTATTATATTATTCTATAAGCTGATTTAAGGCGTTTTTCCGAAAAGTTAAAGCCAAACTCGGTTGTATTTGTTTAAAAATGTGGCAATACAGAATAAAAATATATTTTAAAGGAAGGTGTTATACATTTGCACCGCTAATTTTTTAGTTTTTTAGATGCGTTATGCATAATGGTAGAGATGTGCAAACCGCGACTTTCAAAATGTCCGTTTAATTGTTTAAATATTTTAAAACGACAATAAAAAATGGAAAATTAACTTTTTAATGTTTTCTTTTACGTTTAATATAAAGAACAATTCCAAGTTTATGTGTTAAAAAAAGAAATTTCTCTTACATAAAACCTACATTTTTGCATTTCAAAGTAAATTGCCGTAAATTGCCGTACATTCCCACTCTTTGTTGACAGTTATCGCATCTTGACGTGTGCACCTTATCTTAGTATGAAGGGCTAAACGTATAAAATTATTTTATGAAGCAAACAAAAATTACTAATTTAGCATTTCCTTGATGCCTCACGATTTAACTCTTAATATTATTGAAAAAGAAAGTTGGGAAAATCAGAATTACAATTTTAGAAATTATTTATATAAAATTTAACTGAACAGTAGTATCTGCTTTCTGGATATAAACGGGAGAATTATTTGTTTCCAAATAAAATAATAAATTTCTTCTAACACTGTTTGTTTGAGTTTTATTTTACAGAGTATAATTATACATGCGTCAAGAAGATATCCGTTAAAAAAGACTGTTTACAGAAACGAACGCTGAGTTCAACCGCGTTCGTTTCTGTAAACAGTCTTTTTTAACGGATATCTTCTCTTCCCATCTATGTCGCTCTTTGATGAAGACCAACTTATCGATTTGGTCGAAACAGTACTGTCAGCTATTACATAACAAACATCATATGTTTTTTCATAATGTTAAATTTCATACTGTCGGATTAATTTCCATCTATTTTTCATATTTGTCAAATGAAAAAACATTATATCTGGGACTTTTACACCTTGAAGACTTTCATCTATAACTACAAACTTATCAACGCCACAAGTAAATTTTGGAAATCTAACATCTTTTTTCAAATTACCATGTGGACTTGTATATTTTTTAACAGTTGAAAAATATATACTATACTATTTTGATACCCACTTTACATTTTTATATAAACTTTTACAACAAACTCTTTTGAGTTTTTCTATAAACTATAATGCTTCTGATTTGTTAAAAATTAAAATAAAATTTATTTTATTTTATTTTATTTATTTTATTTTTTTTTAAACAGAACATGCATTTTTCAAAAACTTCTGCGGTTGAACTCAGCGTTCGTTTCTGTAAACAGTCTTTTTTAACGGATATCTTCTCTTCCCATCTATGTCGCTCTTTGATGAAGACCAACTTATCGATTTGGTCGAAACAGTACTGTCAGCTATTACATAACAAACATCATATGTTTTTTCATAATGTTAAATTTCATACTGTCGGATTAATTTCCATCTATTTTTCATATATATTATATAATTATATATATATATATATATATTTGAAATATTTTGTAATCCTCATGAGTCCGAGAATATCTACCTATCCATCAAACTCACTACGTTTCTCCTAATGAGTGCCGGCTGATTATTTCACGTGGTACATATATTTTGATCTGTGTGTGTGTGTGTGTGTGTATTTTTTTTTTTTTTTGGCAGGCAAAAATCTGTACCCATCTATGGGTTAAATGAGTATCCATTAAGAATGAATTTTATTTCAAAATTTGTTGGCATTAAATGACCCACTGAAGTTGATATGCCATAGAACAAAACAAAACAAAAAATCTGTGTTTTGTAATTACAAATCATAGTCCGGGGTTTTTTTTTTACACTGTCAGAGTTTAAAAGAAAAATGTATACATACATACATACATACGATATATATTTACCTACACCACAGCACGGGCGGTATGTAACACAGGGAGGCAGATTTTAACTGATTTGAATTCAGAGTTTCTTTCTCCTAGACTAGTTACCTAACCAAGATTAAAGAGTCCAGTCTGTCCTACTATTTACCCATAGCTGGAGAGAGAATAGCTGGATTTTCATACCCTTCCCAAGATTATCAGCGCTATGTGAAATACAAATATCCACGCCCAGGATTTGAACTCGTCTCGTCGTGTCCATTCTCTGCGACGATAACCATTACACAACCTGCCAACTGGTACGATAGGGTGTTAAAAGATTATTGGTATGACCAATTATTCACATCTATGAATAAAAAGCTTCATACATACATATGTTATTGTTTGAAGGAGTATCTGTACAGACATTATACAGAGACATAGTTTTGTCCAACAACAAGCAGAAGCAAGATAGCTCGCAACCATTCAAACTGCAGACCAACTGGATGGACGGAATGGTCGTCCGCTGGATGGTTTTTATATCAGAGATGTCCTTCTCCTAGATGGGTTGCCTTCACTTTGACTTATCGAGCCCCTTCTGTCCGCTTACGTCATTTACCCATGACTGTGTTATGTGCTAGATGGCAGTTGAGCGAAAGGCTTCCTCCGCCCTTTGACAGGTTTTGTTTTTCGTCCTGCTGGGTGTCTAGCCACCCTCCTCACCAGACAAGCTTGGTGGGGTAACCGGTTTAAATACATATACATACATATGTTTAGCCAATAAATTCTGACTGACTAGTTGCTATATAAATCTTGAATTAATACACAATCGATCAAGACGAAATCAGTAAGTCAACTGTATTTCATTAGTATTGTAGCGATTGTCTGTCCCTGCTAGGATGGACTTGTGTCCAACAGGATTATCTTCCTTGTCGGTAGGGTTTTCGCCACTAGGGTCACTACTAGCTTGGTATTTAAACAGCAGCAATATCTCTCTCTCTCTCTCTCTCTCTCTCTCTCTCTCTCTCTCTCTCTCTCTCTCTCTCTCTCTTCTCTCTTGGTCTAGCATCCACAAAACATGGACTAGATACTTGTGTCTTTGTCCATTAAGTGTGTGTGTGGGAGGGGGGCTTGCTCCCCAACTATTATTAAGTAACTCTCATAATCTTTATTAACTTTTTCTCACTTCCAAAGGACCTTTGTCCTATCTGTTTTGTATCTCGTATTGTATTTTATGTATGTCATTCATTCATGTGGTCAGACAATATATATGAACATGCTAAATAGACAGACATATAGCTAAATAGATACATAGATAAGAAAAAAAGAAAAAAAAGCTAGCTATCCAGATATACGTACACATATACATACATACACTAAAACTCTCAACCACCGCCTTCTAGCACATATAGGATAAAAAGCATTGGGGATTTGCCATAAGGGCAATAGGATTGGGACCAGCTAGGACTTGGCGTGACCAGACGATCAATCGAAGTGAGGAGGGGCTAACAACCACCAGTCTAGCCTAAGTAAGGGCCAAACTGTAGTGTTGCATGTCATGAATTGCTCATCCACCAGGATTCCGTCCTTAAGTATCATGGGTCGCCACCCACTGTTTCTTTAATGTTTTAGACGCATATGACCTTAAAAAACAGTTGAAAATTACTCGTTTTTTAGTTACACCCCCCACTCCAGCCGTCAATATAAGGGTTACACTGATAGGAACTGAGAGATCTCGGGTTGGGGAACTACAGCTAACCTTAAAGATCAGCAACACTCCCATATACAAACACACGCTTCTTTCAAGTGCAACCAACCGACAGTCAAAATCAATTAAAAAATCCTTGAAAAAAAGACATAACAATGAATTTGAGCATCCTTCACAACCTACCGATTGGCATAAAATAACCCTGGATGGGTTGACATACCGTTAAAATCAATCAACCAATCACAGACTTCTTTTGGGGAGAGAGCAGCAGGAAGAACTACTCTGCTAGAGATTTTTTTAAAAATTAACGAGAAAAATTGACATCTTCAAAAGAGTACATTTACGACATCAGTGGTAACATAGTTTCGGTTACTGACAGACAGTTACATAATCTTCATTATAATAAGAGACATAAAAAAGATAGAGGAAAGGGAAGGAAAGAATAATAGTTTCGGTTTGGTATCTTTGTTTAATGGCATATCAACCATTGTGGGTTATTTTATACCAAGGCCAGACTTGTACAAGGGCAGTAGTAGAATTATTTAATCCATAACTGGGAAAGAAAAGAAATAAAGTAATGGTGTGAGAAAAAGAAATAGAGAGAGAAAGAAGGAAGTGGGTGAGTGAAAGAAAGAAGGAAAGAAATTGAGTGAGTGGGAAAAAGAGATAGAGAAGGAAAGAGACTGCGTGAGTGAAAGAATGAAATATCATGTATCCTGACCACGTATTGGTCACACAAGTGCTGGGACTTTAGAATATACCGACTGCACCTCTATAGCAGGGAAAGACCCTCTCTCCCAATGGAGCCACCTGCTGGTCGTGTCTGTCGACTCGCGATGCATAATCGACTGGTCACATCAAGCCCTAGCACCTATATGATTGTCCCAATCCTATTTCCTTTATTATGATGATAAACTCTATCTGATGGTGAAGTTCCAGTTCTGGTGCTCTGAGCAATATGGAATACCCCTTCATCACCATTACTCTCCGGTCAACGCTGACACGGAGGAGTAGTATCGGTTAAGGTCACATCTATAGATTAGATGGAAGAAAGCGTTTTAAAAGTGTTTAGAAAATAATTGAATTTTTAAAAAAGTACCCATCAAGAATGAATTAAGAATCTTTCAAAATTGGTCGGTATTAAATGACCCACTGAGTTTGGTGTGCTGTAAAATAAAGCAAAACAAACAAACAAACAGACGCAAGACTGTCATATCCCATCTTAATCAGATAAGAAAAACAACTAGAATGATTAGCATGTCAAACATCCTATACCGTTAAATAACAAAACAACAACAACAAAAAAGTTTTTCAATCATTCACCCACATACACACATGTATTTCATGCAAAATAAAATACCATATAAGTAATGTTGGTAGCTTTTTGTTTTAATGCATTTTGGGACGCACATATTTGCTTTGAATAAGTCCCTGGGAAAATTTATGAGTCCCAACTAAAGCCGGTTAACTCCTACCTTGTAACCTATCCTGTGTAATTCATTTCTAAGAAGCTATTGAAAGGTATTTACAGTTAGCTTGAAACGAGGAGGTAATCAAGATATACATAGAGAGAAGAAAGTAATAGTCAGAATGTAAAGTAAGAGATTGGTCAGTTTGTTTTTTTTTTACTTAATTTCAAATTGTGTGGTTCAATTGAGCTTAGGCAATGGGCAATGTCTTACCATTTCTTCTTTTTTTTCTTTTTTTTTTCTCTTTTTTTTTTTTTTTTTTTTTTTTTCAGATACGATCAGTTATGATCATCGTTTGGACCGGTGCACACTGTGTGTTCGCTGTTGAAATATTGACCAATGAATCTGTAATTGCTATACAGAGAGTTTTTCATGCCTATTTCATATTATGTTTGAATGATGCTGTTCTGGATAGAATTGTCAATCGATAATAATATTGATTTTCTATTGAGAGAAGTAGAATTATATTTAAAAAATGTATTCTAGGTAAAAACAGGATATTAAGTTTATAAGTTCCCAGAATTCACGCTGAATTGTCCAATTGGACACATAGCATAGTGGATAAAGACATCGGGTTATGACAGTTCTAAGTGACAGTTATCTCAAGGTTCAATCCTGGTCAGGGGCAGAAGTAACATAGAATGATAATTAACACAGATTAACACCTGTACTCCAGCTATGGTGAGCGGAATGAGAGCAGGATAAACCTTTTGGCTGAATAAATGGTTGGGTTCGAATTTCCGTGATGGCTCCCGATTACGACAAGAAGTCTCCCGAGTCTGAAAAGAAATACCTGAAAAAGGTCGGTGGGCACATCGACCGAAACGTTGTACAGATAACAATAAAGATGAGGACAATAGTCCAAATAATACTAAAAAAATGTAATAATAATCTTGAACTTCACCCTACAAACGTACCTGTGTTCTGGGTACGACGTTAAACTGAACCTAGTTGTTAGATCTCTGGGGAGTACCTCTTCATTGCCATTATCCCCAGGTCAATTCTGATCCGGGGTGGTAGTATATGTTAGGGTCCCATCTATAGTTTAAATAGATCAAAAATGAGTTCTTATAATATCGTGATCTTCTCAAAGAACATAAAATAATGTCGCTGGTTTGCTTTTACGGCATGTCAACCTATGGTGGGTTATTTTATACCGAATACTTTTTTTCTTTTATTCATTTTCATTGGGTATTCAATTTTTTAAAATCATTTTCAAACACATTTTTAAAACTCATTTTTTATCTATTTAAACTATAGATTGGACACTAATAGGTACTGCCACTCCGAATCAGAGTAGACCTGGAAGTAATGCTAATGATGGCGTACTGCACACTCCCAGATCTCCAGAATTGGACACTCATCACTTGATGCAGTTTATCGTCATACACAGGACACCATAAAAATTATAGTCGGGGATGAGACAGGTATATCATCATCATTATCATCATGATATCGCGCCAACATAACGAATATCCATGACAATCTCTCGCCAAACGTCCATATCATACATTGCCTTCGGGAGGTCCTCTGCACTGCATCTCGTATCCGCACAGAGCTGGTCTATGTACGTATTTGCTAGGCGTCCCGTGTGCTAGTTTCCAGAGGAAAACGTCAACGCTTCTCCGACAGTGCCCCGCATGTCTTTTTGCCTCACTCGGATGATCTGTGGGATAGGGGGCAAGTGGCCATACAGCCGATTTGTTGTAGGGTGTTGATTCACGATTTGTTTAACATCGCGCATTCTTGTGCAACTTTCATCTGGCTTATTTCTTGGCGCTTCGTTAGGATCCCAGTGGTGCAGCTATACAGTAGCACTGATACAACTACGGCTTGGAAGAATTGTTTCGGTAATTTATGAGGAAGTGTGTCCCGGTCCCCTGCTCCGAAATTGCTGCCCGGTGAATTTTAAAATAATGACCCCAAGCTTCTGCAAGTTTCATTGTGTTAAATATAGGGGGGAGGTAAATTTCACGGGGTAAAATAGGTGTTACCTATTGTTTAATCTATCTATCTATCTCAGTCTATTCAAAACTATCCATCTTCATATCTATCTATCTATCTATCTATCTATTAAATACTAAGATTTTCTTTTATTACGATAAATAAATAAGAATTACGATAAATAAACAAGAATTATGACAAATTACGGTAAATAAACCAGAATTACGACAAATTACGATAATAAACACGAATTACAACAAATTTCTGTAAATAAACAAGAATTAAGACAAAAACAGACCCCCACCCTAAAATACATTTAAAGCTCTAAGTTGGTTGTTTACTTTCAAGTAACACCGATGTGGTGCCGAAGCTTGGGGTCGTTATTTTAAAATTCACCGGGCAGCAATTTCGGAGGCAGGGGACCGGGACGCACTTCCTCATAAATTACCATTGTTTCTTTTCAGTGATTGGATTTCCATATGACTGATAATCTTTCTATAGCAGACCATGCCTTCCCTGTAGGTATCTCTACACTCGACGGTAAGCCTCTCAAATCAGTAGAACAATTCACGTACTTAGGTAGTAATATCTCATCCCCAGAAAACGATGTTAATGCACATATAAGTGTAATGATAAAATAACTTCAAAATAATTTCAAAAATTTTTCGAATTTCGTTGAAATATTAGATATGGATTTAATCGGCTTAATTGATAGATTTTGAGGCATAAAATGCATTGATTTTAAAAGAATCGCTTAATTCGAAGGATTGGCTGTAATTTGAACCCTTAAATAACCCCTTATAATTGCCTGAAAATCACAAATTTCAAAATAACTTTTAAAAAAACAAAACAATTAAGATACTTACTTGTAGTTTCCATCTTGACTTCCTGTTCAAAACAAAAGCCGTCTCCTACGCGAAGTGCTGAAAAGAGCACTACGGCCATCAACAGTGAAGCAGCAAGCAGTTTCATGATTTTACACGATTATACACAACTCTTATAGAGGGACACTTTTGTGTTTTGATTCTTCTTAAAGAGAAGAATTTTGATTAAAGTAATTAGTTAATAATAACTAGTAATTAGTTAATAATAATTTAACTTATACTTCTTTTTTTTCTGTTTTCTTTCTTTCTTATTTCAGAATTACCTAACACATATTTTCTTTAAAAAGAACTAACTTCTAAATTTCGATCTATCGTCTCCTTCAGTCGGTGACTTTTTCGTTCTCGTTTCTATGACTTCTTAACACAATTATATCCTATATTACTTGCGTTGAGAGATTTTGAGGCTTGAATGTATCCGGAGGGCTATTTAAAGGTTTTGTTGAATAGGAAGAGAACGGGTGTGGAAGAATAAAAACCACCAAGTACTTGGAGATGACCCTTCCATCTTAAGCGCACACAATAGACATAC
Organism: Doryteuthis pealeii; assembly: GCA_023376005.1. NCBI lineage: Eukaryota > Metazoa > Mollusca > Cephalopoda > Myopsida > Loliginidae > Doryteuthis > Doryteuthis pealeii. The sequence goes on along the minus strand of CM042150.1, from coordinate 22,676,935 downwards.
TTAAGATTACTTATATAAAAAAAACCGTCTCCGGATGTCCCAACACTTGTTCCGAAACCAAAACAAAACCACAGGGAAAAGAACTGTTCTCAATAATCTTGGGAAACTTTTCTTTTTTTTCTTTTCTTTTTAATTATAAGGACTTACAATGTCAATATAGAGGATCTTCTAATATGAGATCAAAATGTAGGCCACTGTTTTTATTTTCTTGTACTTACTTTCCGTCCTTCCCATCTTTTTAAAATAATATTGAGCACTCTACTTATGATATTGAAAAAATTTAGTCCACCAATAACTCACCAAGTGAGCTAGTGATATATATATATATATATATATATATATATATATATACTGGAGGATATGTGCTTAATTGAAGTCATGCCTAATTTTGAAAATTAATTAGTTAATAATTAATGAATTTAGGCGGGCATATATGTTCAAATGTAAGGCTAAACAAATCGAGAAAATGTCAATGATTAAGAAAAAGGGCATTATATATTTTGGCTGCAATAGCGGTAAGAGTTATGCCTCTGTAGTTTTTAGCGTTCATCTTATTCTCTAGGAAAGATTCCGGTTTGTGCATTTAGTAGATTTGCTGGAAACCTATTAACTTGATCAGTTCTCATTCAAATAATTTCACATCTTAACAGCATGTGGAGAAACAACTCAAAATTCTTTGTTTATGGGTTTTATGGGTTTTTCCCAGCATACAAATGTCATTCACTGAAAAATAAAACGCGTTCACTCGTTAAACGTAGAATTTTGAGTTGATCTCCATTTGCTTCTAAAACTTGAGAAGTAAATAGATTACAAAATGATATCAATTTTCTGAAACACTGAAATCTGAAACTCTGAAACTCCCTATATATATATATATATATATATATATATATAGGCATTACTCGTCTGTTGTTTACAGACTTGGGTTCTCTAGGTGATCGTATCAAACGTCTATCGATGAAAATCCAAGTTAGATTTCCCTCAAAACAGCCCATGTTATTAGTGCGTTTAAAACTCTGCAATGTGTGTTATATATCATTAAGAAATTTTAAAAACATCATATATGGTGCGGTTAATTTGGCTTTAACAAAACCGTATTTAATAAATAATTACTTGGCGTTATTGATCTCTAATATTATTGTTTTATTCTCCAATGCATCAAAATCAATCGTAAGAATATTTTATATAGAAACCAATTAGAATATAATTAAAATAAGTGTAATCTTTTTATATGTGTTCTTTTTCAATTTCGTTAGCCTTTTTAAATTGATATATTTCATTACATTAAAAATTGAATTCCTTTCACCCGAGGGCACATACTTTTGCTAGTATATATATATATATATATATATATGTGTGTGTGTGTGTGTGTGTGTGTGTGTGTTAAGAGAAAGGAAATGAATCCGACGGTATGAGTATATATAAAAGGATATGAAAACAACACAATAAGCTGTTAAAATGAAAAAGATTTTATATCATATTCATAGCTAATATAGAACAATATTTCGATTTATAAAAATTATCTTCAGAGCATATTATTCGTCTCCGCTATTGATAAGTCTGGAGTATAAACAAGCTCTGAAGATGATTTTTATAGATCGAAATATTGTTCAATATTAGTTATGAATATGATATAAAATCTTTTCATTTTAATAGCTTATTGTGTTGTTTTCATATCCTTTTATCTATACTCACACACACACACACACACACACACACACACACATACATATATATATATATATATATATATATATATATGTGTGTGTGTGTGTGTGTGTGTGTGTGTGTGTGTGTGTTTTTAGGAAGACCTAACAAAAATAGTTTTTTTTTATCAGTAAGGGACTGACGGGAACCCAGATATGGGAATTTTGCCATTTTCTTTGGACTGGGGTTTTGCGTCAGCACGGTTGAACAAGTGACCACGTGCGTCATCACGGTTGGGCTAGTTGGGAATGACATTTTTAGGGTAGAATCATTTTCTACCCTGTGTTAAATAAAACCTTGTTAATTTTCCAACAACCCAGGCTTGCATTATCATTTCAGTTTCCCGTATTTTATCTGTATGTTAAAAAACATAACTATATATATCATCATTCATCATCATGTCGCGCATGCAGCACGGATATCCATGACAATCTCTCGCCAAACTTCCCTATCATTCATTGCACCTGGGAGGTTCTCTACGGAGCAACCAGCATCTTCGCATAGTTGGTCAATGTAGGTCCTTACTGGGCGTCCCACATTTGCATGTCCATGTGTTGGCTTCTACTAGAGAACGTCGCTTATGAGCTCATCTTTGCTTCTCCAGCAGTCCTGCATGCCTTGTCCGTCTCACTCACCATCAGGTAAACGTATCATTGCTTTAGTGTCTTTGTATAGCATCATTATAGCTGTAACCGTTTCTTTGGGGAGACCATATGCTAGTAGTATTTGTTCCATTTTTCCTCTATGTATGGAATCAAATGTCTTGGAGAAATTTTCGAATAGTAGTCTTGCCTCTAGATTCTTTGCTCGTACCCCTTCTATGATCCGTCGAATAGTCAGGATCTGAGGGGTTGTGGATCGATTTCTGCGGAATCCGTTTTGGTTTCTCCTAAGGATTTTCTCTATTTCGGGTCGGATGTGATTAAGAAAAGGGGCATTATATATCTTGGCTGCAATAGCAGTAAGTTATGCCTCTGTAGTTTTTAGCGATTCCGAGATCTCCCTTTTTGGGGAATGGAAGGATGCAGCCTTTCGTCCATTTATCTATTATATTTTGTCTATATACTGCATTGCATAGCCTAAGCAGTATGTCATTGAACTTTCCTATATTCCATACCTCAGGGGGTATTTCGTCAAGTCCTGCTGCTTTTCTACCTTTTAGTTTCTGTAAAACTTGGTTGATTTCATCTGTTCTGAAATCCCCCAGTTTGATATCTTGTTGTTTATCTACAATCTTTTGAGTATTATTTTCTATGATTTTAGGGGGGTTCCCCAGCAGTTTCTGGGAGTGGTCTTTCCATTTCTGAAGTCTATCTTTTTGGCTGGTGGCCTTTATTTTCGAGTTAGAAGTACTTTTCCTACCATTTCGTTTACTATTTGCCATACTAAACGCAACTGTCTGTCTTCTACCGATTGTCTGATATTATTTATCTGTACTTGTATGTATTCTATTTGTTCTTTTTTGTATGTTTTGGTTAGGTCTATCTGGGCTTCCTTAAGGTTGCGTAGGTTGGTGCTAGTTGGGTTTGTTTTATTACGTTGTGCTGCTTTTTTTATATTCTTTCTATTTTCTCTAACTGCTTCTGTCTCCCAGGGGACAGAGCGTTTGGCTCTTAGTTCGGTCGGTACGCACTCAGATGCTGCTTCTAGGTGGGCACTGACAAAGTTTTTGTATCCCTCGTTTGGAGTGGGGATTTCAGATGCCTCCTGGAGGATATCGAATTTATTTCTTACTGCCGCAGCGTAGTGATTGCATATATCACTGTTGGCAAGTGTTGACCAGTCTTATCGTACAGATTTACTGGTTTGCTTTTTGTTTCTACGTAGGCTTTGTCGTAATTTTGCTGTGACTATTCTGTGGTCGGAGGATACTCCCTCAAAGAATAGTATGCTTCGCCGTTCATTGCACTATTGGCCCATTTCTTATTTATTAGGATATAGTCTAATTGGGCTTTTGTATTGTTTGGGTATGTGTAGGTCCATAGTTTGCCTTTTCTTTTTTGGTATTTTGTATTTAAACATAAAAGAGAGAACTAGGCTAGTAGTTCGCCGTTTCTATTTGGGGTGTTATGTAGACAATATCTCGCTTTTGCCTATCTGCGCATTCATCTCGCCCCAACGACCAGTATATTGTGTTTGGGAATCTGTCTGCATAGGGAGGATAGCTCATTATAGAACTTTGCTATGTAAGTTTCTTCGCTGACATTAGTGGGGCTATAGCACAAGACTACTGTCATGCAGGGATTCCCATTAAACGTAGTGCATATGATTCTTGGTTGGATTTTTTCTACACTGTTTAGTGCTCTTATAGCTCGGGGCTGAGGAGCATTCCTACACCTCCTATGGTGGCATTTGTGGAGTTTTTCCGCACATATGCAGACACGAACGTCCATCCATTACCTGTTTCGTGATATTTTATATCTAGTTCACTATGATCAAATTTATGCTTTTGTACGCAGATTATATCTATATTTTTGTCAGCTGCAGACGCAGTTAACTCGGGTAGTTGGTTTATTGTTTTCAGCGTTCTGACATTGAATGTTGCTGAGTTTAAAGTTTGTTTACATTTTAGGTGTGTTTTACTCCTAGGTTCTGTGGTTGTCTTTTTAGATATTGTTTTCAGAGTTACGACGTTGGTAGTGGGTGTGTCTTGTTTGTCTGCTCTGGGTATGATGCGGTTTGTGTGTGTTTGATGTTGTTGGGGTGCTGTAGCAAACATTTCGACACAGGCCAGCGCTCGAACCCGTGGACGCGCACCGGCATCAGCGAGAATGGCGATGCTGTATGATTTTATATTTTTTTAAAATAAAAAATAAATATATATAATATATATATATATAGGTATATGTAAAAACAAAATTTTTTGTGATGAAACAAAGAAAATACAGTGCTCAATCACAAATTGTAAGAGCTAATATTTATTTATTTTACAATGTTTTCACAGATCAATGTTCATTATTAACAGCGACCCAGGTTTCATGCTAAATAGCAATCATCAGGTCGTTGAGCAAGATCCTATGGTGTTTGTTGGAGTTCTTTACTCAATGTCACATTTTGGATTGTAAATAACGTCGGTTAGTTCAGCGGATCTTCCATAGGATCTTGCTCAACAGCCTAATGATTGCTATTTAGCATGAAACCTGGGTCGCTGTTAATAATGAACATTGATCTGTGAAAACATTGTAATATATATATATATATATATATATATATATATATATATATATTATATATATATATATATACTAGCAAAGGTATGTGCCCTCGGGTGTATGTATTCAATTTTTAATGTAATGAAATATATCAATTTAAAAAGGCTAACGAAATTAAATAAGAACACATATAAAAAGATTACACTTATTTTAATTATATTTTAATTGTTTTCTATATAAAATATTCTTACGATTGATTTTGATGCATTGGAGAATTAAACAAGGATATTAGTGATCAATAACGCCAAGTAATTATTTATTAAATACAGTTTTGTTAAAGCCAAATTAACCGTACCATATATGATTACATTTTTTTAATTTCTTAATGATACTAGCAAATATATGCACCCTCCGGGTGCAAGTATTTAAGTTTAAATGTAATAAAATATTAGATTAAATCAGAAAGGCTAATGAAACTAATTAAGAATTCAAATAAAAAGATTTGAAACGGAGAGGGTATAATCGGAAAATAGAACAACTGAAACTTACTCTTTCATCACTTCCGTTTTTCAATGCTAAATTTTCCTAATTTAACTATTTAGTTAAAATAGGAAGTAAAGAATAAAATTACAGTTATTTCTTCTTGTTAATGAATTTCTTTTAGGATTTATTGAAGAGATTTTTACTCATATTCATTAAGATAAAACCAAACAATTAGAAATCAATAATACCAAGCACATTTTTATTAAAATCAGTTTTTTAAATATCAATATGCAAATTAGCCTTACGTTTACTCTGAAAACTGGTATTTTGTTGTATATATAAATACAATTGCATGCTATTTGTATTTAGGTAAGGCCAACAGTATTAATAATGTCAAACAGTTTTATTATTAATTGAGGTTTAAATAGAAATAGAATCATGGAGAATGTGCCGTAAATAACTAAGGAAATTGTGACTTGAGTAGTGATATAGTTTCGGTTACAGACAGAAAAACACACAATCTCCATTATAATAAGATATAACACACATTGCAGAGTTTTAAACGCACTAATAACATGGACTGTTTTGAGGGAAATCTAACTTGGATTTTCATCGATAGACGTTTGATACGATCACCTAGAGAATCCGAGTCTGTAAACAACAGACGAGTAATGCTTTATATATATATATATATATATTATATATATATATATATATATCAGTAAATGAAGGAAAAAACTCTAAACTTGCTTCATTACAATAATTTATTTCAACCGTATTACTATGGCATCTTCAGGTAATCACAAGAACACGACTCTTGTGATTACCTGAAGATGCCGTAGTAATACGGTTGAAATAAACTATTGTAATGAAGCAAGTTTAGAGTTTTTTCCTTCATTTACTGAATATCTTGCTCTGTCCTTCCACTCACTGGTATGAGGCACTTTGAGCTCTCCTTATGGTCTACCTGCACCAGCTTGGTTAAACCACACATGGAAAGATCCTAACTACAGGAAAAATATATATATAGGTAGCTGTTACGGTATAGCCACACTGATGCAAGGTGAAACCTTGAAACACGTGTCTGTGGATTACTTATTTATTATATATATACTCCCATTGACTAATGGTTGAGTTCTCTGAATAGGGACTTAATTGCAGATTCACCGTTATGGCGTCTAGCTAACCCTCGCGTTTGTTTACAAAACGTTTGAGGACTCTAGTGAATTTCATTTCCACTTAGAAATGTAGCAATTAATTATTCTCCTATATTTGACAGCTGCCTCTGGCCGTACGGGTTAGAGGTTTGGCGAACGAAAGTTCATTCGGGTCTCGAACCCGGTCAGAGGTAGCTGTTACGGTATAGCCACACTGATGAAAGGTGAAACCTTGAAACACGTGTCTGTGGATTACTTATTTATATATATATATATATATATATATATATATATATAGAGAGAGAGAGAGAGAGAGAGAGAGGGAGAAGGCAACGTTTTATTTTATGTATGATATATTATATTGTGGGTGGATATGACAGTTTATGTGAGAATTTCAGCACGTTCATTGTAATATTCTTCCTTAAGTGCAACATATGTTTACATGCTTATTGTTGTATAAACTATCATTACAGAAATCAATAAGCAATGAAATAGTCAATCATATTGTTAACATTACTTTGATGCAGAAGTTCACAGGAATGTTTTAAACAGCTCTTTTAATTTCTATATGTTTATTGATATATTTTTTCTATACTTCATAAGTGTTTTTCTATATTTTCTATATTCCTATAGGGTAATTCCATGTCAAATCATCCAGGCCATGTCACCCACCCTCTTTAATTTTTCTGAAATTTTGTCCAGGTGTAGATTATGATGAAATTATCGAATTTCCAAAAATTGATATAATATCAAACTATCTTTTTTGGTGCAAATAATGTTCAATATATGGGAAATAATAATAGAAAAAATCGTTGTAAAATCAGAAATCGCTAATACCTTAAAATTGGTTAACTTTAAGACTTTTTTAATAGCATTTTCTGATTCCTTGGGCAAAAATGCTTTTATAAACCAGTTTTCAGGAGCAAGGAATCTCTAGAACTCATTTTACAGACAAAAATAGATTACAAAAAGTCGCCATTTTTCGCAATCCTCCTCAAATTTGGAGAGCTAAAATTCGACATAACTCAATAAAATTGAAGGGGGTGGGTGACAATTTTACTTTTTTCTAGATTATATATATTTACCAACCCCTCCGCATGAGCAGGATGTGACACAAGGTCAATTTCTTAAGCGGAGTTCAACAGGTTTGAATTCAGAGTTTTCCTTCTCCTAGACCGGTTGCCTAACCAATGTTAAAAAGCCCAGTGTGCCCTACTATTTACACATAGCTGGAGGGAGAGTAGTTTCCCAATGGTATTAGCGCTAAGGGAAATGCAGTTACCACGTCCAGGATTTGAACTCGGGGCGACGCGCTTCCTTCTAGATTATATGACATCGAATTACCCTATATGTTTCTATATCTACTTAATAATTTTCGATATTTTCTATATCTTTCTTCATTTTCGAAGTATATTTCTATATTTTATATATTTCTATATTTTCAACACATTTTCGATATTTCTATATTTTCTATATTTCGATATTTTCGATAGTTCGATATTTCAAAATATACCAAAAAATTTTAAGATTGCATACAATCTATATATATATTTCTAAATATATACTTCTATATATTTCTATATATTTCTATATATTTCTATATATTTTATATATTTCTATATTTTCTATATATATTTCTATATTTTCTATATATTTATATTTTCTATATTTTCTATATATTTCTATATATTTCTATATATTTCTATATATTTCTATATATTTCTATATATTTCTATATATTTCTATATATTTTCTATATATTCTATATCTTCTATATATCTATATTTCTCTATATTTTATATATATATTTCTATATATTTCTATATATTTTATATATTTCTATATATTTCTATATATTTCTATATATTTTCTATATTTTCTATATATTTCTATATATTTTCCATATATTATATTTTCTATATATATTTCTATATATTTCTATATATTTCTATATATTTCTATATATTTTCTATATTTTTCTATATATTTCTATATTTTCTATATATATTTCTATATATTTCTATATATTTTCTATATATTTCTATATATTTTCTATATATTTCTATATATTTCTATATATTTCTATATATTATATATATATTTTCTATATATTTTCTATATATTTCTATATATTTCTATATATTTCTATATATTTTATATATATTTCTATATTTCTATATATTTCTATATTTTTCTATATATTTCTATATATTTCTATATTATATTTTCTATATATTTCTATATTTTCTATATATTTTCTATATATTTCTATATTTTCTATATATTTTCTATATTTTCTATATATTTTCTATATATTTCTCTATATATTTTCTATATATATATTTCTATATATTTTCTATATATATCTATATATTTCTATATATATTTCTATATATTTTCTATATATTTCTATATATATATTTCTATATATTTCTATATATTTTCTATATATTTTCTATATATTTCTATATATTTCTATATATTTTCTATATTTTCTATGTTTTCTATATATTTCTCTATATTTTCTATATTTTCTATATTTCTTATATATATATTTCTATATATTTCTATATATTTTCTATATATTTCTATATATTTTCTATATATTTCTATATTTTCTATATATTTCTATATATTTCTATATATTTTCTATATATTATATTTTCTATATATTTTCTATATATTTCTATATTTTCTATATATTTCTATATATTTCTATATATTTCTATATTCTATATATTTTCTATATTTCTAAGCATAATTTTATATATATTATGAATACTAGCAACTGAAAACACCCTCCGGGCGTCATAAAAATTAATTTTTGAAAGACATTGCCAGAGAGGGTTGGAGTTAAAAATTCAATGTCAGAGGATTTGTATCATAAGTAAGTAAAATCCTCATATTTATTAAAGGAATAAAAAAAAATAAAACAATTTGAAATGAAAACTGAGCCCCGTCCCTCTCAAATAAAATGTTGCATGCATGTAATAATCAAACAATTATTTTGAATATTTTCCACATCAATTTTCCACAGAATCGTAGGTATTTATTTATTTGTAAACTTTTTAGTTAATTTCTTGTTACTGTAAAAAAAAGGACGAGAGTAAAAAACAATTTTTAAAATTGCTTACTCAAATGTTGGGTGTATATAGCATAAGAATATTGTGACGTAAGCTGTGACGTAGAGCTATGGTGTAGTTTTTGTTACAGACAGAAATACAGACAATCTCCATTATTAATAGACGAGTACAAAATAAAAAAACATCCTCCGGGCGATGTAAAAATAGATTTTTGAAACATATTGCCTGAGGGGTGGGAGTAAAAAATTCAATGTCAGCGAGTTTGTACCCTAAGTAAGTAAAATCATCAAATTCATTAAAGGATTAAAAAATAAAACAATTTGCAATGTAAACTTTAAATATGTATTAAAATAAAACAACCTATATATAGATATATAATACCAGTCATGTATTTATTAAAACTTGTTTTAAGAAAACAATGAGGACTGTCTAATGTTGCATGTTCAAATTGTGAGTGTATTTATTGTATGTTATGACGATTTTGGGTAATGTGACGTAAGCAGTGACGTAAATTTTGTTACAGACAAAAACCGGAAGCGAATCTCCATTATTAATAGATAGAAGATATAACAGTTGAGCTTTTAGTTTGTATTCAGATGTGGTAATCATGTCATGTCACAATTTGCATGTAAATTAAATTTCCTTTTAATCTGCTCTAATTCTAATGCTTGTTTCTTTTATTTGGGGGGTGGGGGTTGTATTTTTTTTTGTTTTGTTTTTTTCTTGCTAACTTTGCTAACTGCAGGAGTTCATGTCGTAATTATAACTACGATATGAACTCCTGCAGCTAGCTGTAATTAGTCAATATCTTGATTAATTCAGTGGATTTAACCCTGAAGATCCTTATGGGGATACTTGAGTAGGTTATTTCTGTACACACTATATATATATATATATATATATATATATATTATATATTGAATATAGGGCCGGTTTAGCTCAGTCAGTAGAGCGTTCGGCTAGGAATCACAAGGTTCCTGGTTCGATACCGGTCCTCGCCAACTCAGCGTATGAGTAGCACAGGGATCTGTGCGGTAAAGTGAGGAGCTGATGGTAGGTGTGGCGCTCCACCTCAGATGCTAAGAAACAATCTCCTTGGTCTAGCGCTATTGAAAAGGGGATAGACTCCCTCGCTGACTGGCTGATACCGACTTTAGGCCGACCCGTCGACTTTACTTTACTTACTTATATATTGAATGATCCTCGTATGTCAATTTTTTAGGCTCCAATTTATTTATAATGAAGCAGTTTGTATGTTTGTTTGTTTGTTTGTTTATTTTAGGAAACCCTCAGAGTATCAGACATTCTAACCCCTTTTCATATTGAGTAATTTGATTCCTTTTTAGATAGATAGAACATAACTGTTCTAAGAACAAACTCTATGTATCATTAAAAAGACCGAGCTTTCAGTGTTGTTTGCTAGCTAATTTCCAAGCATATCGTGCAATCATTACCATATTATGATTCTCACTAAACTTCATGCTCTACTTGATTTGTATTTGTTTGAAGTCGGCATTTAGCTGTAAATTCAAAGGTTTCTACATCTTTGAACTTTTCTTTTTTTCTTAGCTCCTAGATTTTCGTTTATCATATACTTTTGTAGCCTTCAAGGTCATTCAATTTTTATTTTTTCGAAAATTTTTTTCATTTTTTTAAATATGTTTTATTATAAGATCTTTTTTCATGTTTTTTTTATTTATTTATTTTTTTTTTGGGGGGGGGTGCTTTTGGTATCGTAACCTTCACAGTTGCCTTGGTTTTTCTTATATGAATTCTTTATCTAATTCCTCATTAACATTCTTCTTCTTCTTCTTCTTCTTCTTCTTCTTCTTCTTCTTCTTCTTCTTCTTCTTCTTTCAATGTTTCATTCTTTCATTCTTTCTTTCTCTCATCCATATGTCATCCTTTCTGCTTTCTTCTGCTTTTTTACTTCTCACCCTCCTCCTCCTCCTCCTCCTCCTCCTCCTCCTCCTCCTTCTTCTTCTTCTTCTTCTTCTTCTTCTTCTCTTCTTTCATTCTTTCATTCTCTCATCCATATGTCATCCTTTCTGCTTTCTTCTGCTTTTTTACTTTTCACCCTCCTTCTCTTCTTCTTCTTCTTCTTCTTCTTCTTCTTCTTATTATTATTATTATTATTATTATTATTATTATTATATTTTCGATATTAATATGATTCTGATTATATTAGTATTTAACTTTAACTCGACTAAAGTAAGACATAAGTGAATGAACAGATGAATGATTATCTTCTTTTCCTTTAGAATTAAATTTCATCCTTTATTTACGTATAAATTGCCAAAATGCTTATCTGGTTTATATAGAAACATAATCCACCAATTCTATCAATTCCATTATAAACAAAGTCCGTAATTTTACCCGTGTCAGCATCGAAAGCACAAGGCTTTCAAAAAATAAATAGAAATGATAATAACATAGAATACTTAACACAGTTTAACTCTTGTACCCAGTCATGGTGAATGGATTGAGAACTGTCTAACTCCGTGGATTGAATAAAGGGTTCGATTTAAATTTCCGTAAAGGTTCCCAATTACGACATGAAGGCCCCCGAGTTCGACAACAAGGTTCCCAATTTCGACAAGAAGGTTCCAGCGTTCGAAGAGAAGGTTCGTCAAAAAACACCCGAAGAACGCCGGAGGGCACATCGACCGAAACGTTGTGCTTATAACAATAAAGATGAGGACTTTTTTTATGTCATCTTTGCCCACCCAGTCGATTGAAGCTGTAGAGGGTAAAACCCATCAATGGGACCTCTTGTTGGCCGTGGATAGCGACCCGTGATGCTTAAGGGCAGAATCCTGGTGGTTGAGTTGTCCATAACATGCCATCTTAAATAAGACTCAAAGAAAACCACTATTCCTAGCATGCACCACACTGAACCTGAATCAAAACCAGTCAATTATTTCCCCAATGCAACTCACAACAATATCATATAAATAAAAATAAAAACAAAAATATTCACTTGTTTTGGAAATCACATGAGAAACTGTGAGTTAGCAAGCGCCGTTGACTTTATGTTCACGCTACCCTAACTTTATATATATATATATATATATATATATATATATATATATATATATATATATATATTGGAGTACAGAATTTTATCACTACTATAAATACATGTATTAATACAATGAATAAAACAGTCGGTCTTCTTATGACAGTGATATATATATATATATATATATATATATATATATATATATATATATATATATATATATAGTCATCCACAGACACCGTTTTTCGACCTATCTCGTCTCTTCGGTGTGGCTAGACATTTTGTAAGCTACCTACTGCCGGTATAGAAACCCGATCGATTCATCATCAGTCGGCCTGCTTAAGCGGTCGGCCATCGTCCCTTAGAGGGAATTTTAACTGTTAAATACACACATATGTATGTATGTAATGGTTTCCATAGAGTTCTTCATCCTTTTTATTAGAGAACATTGCGTTTCCGCTTTAGTTTGCAGTCATCAGCGAAATCCCCTCCAAAGGGCTCAACCCGCTGAGGGATGGGATATATATATATATATATATATATATATATATATATATATATATATATAAGATTTTTGGATGTTTGTTTATTTAGAAACGTTGCTGATAAAGTATATATTAAATTTTTACTTGAAGGCACTTACAACGCATGTATCGCATAAAATTCGATACTTTTTCTTATAGAAAATGAACTTGACAAGTGTAATCCCAGTAAAGGATGGCTCGATGTGTAGAATACCGTACAGACTGTTTCGACTTTATTAAGTCTCATCAGCGGTATATACGAACGATTTCCCTCCGACAGAAATCGAAACCGGGACTTCAGCAGACGCAGTGTATATACCGCTGATGAGACTTAATAAAGTCGAAACAGTCTGTACGGTATTCTACACATCGAGCCATCCTTTACTGGGATTACACTTGTCAAGTTCATTTTCTATAAGAAAAAGTATCGAATTTTATGCGATACATGCGTTGTAAGTGCCTTCAAGTAAAAATTTAATATATATATATATATAATATATATATATATATATATCATACCCGGATATAGGACAGGCCCATATATAATGAAACCTGACTGTATGTAATGTAAATAAATAAAAGATTCCACGATAAACATTGTCGGTAATTTTACCCGTGTCAGCAGCCAAAACACAAGGCTTTCAAAAATAAATAGAAACAATTTTGTTTTATAATGCCCTCTTTGTCCGCCCAGTCGGCTGCAGCTGTAGAATACACCGACTGCATCCCCCACAGAAGGGTAAACTCCCCAGAACTGGGCCACCTGTTGGTGATAAGTGATGCTTAATGACGGAATCCTGGTGGTTGAGCACTCCATGACATGCAACACTCTTCTTTAGCCCTTACATGTTAAGAGAGGCCCGATAAACCGACTAGTCACGTCAAGCCTTAGCTATAGGATTATCCCGATCTTATTGCCCTTATGGCAAACCCCAAACCATTTTTGTCATGTATATATTATAAGGCGGTGGGTGAGGGTCATAATGTCCTGGGTATGACAATCAATTGCATCTAGTGGAGTTCCAATTCTGGAGTTTTGGGGAGTGTCGAGTACCCCTTCAACGACATTACTCTAAGGTCTACTCTGACCCGGAGTGGTAGTACCTGTTAGGGTCTCATCTATGGGTTGGATAGATCAAAAAATAAGTTTCAAAATAGTTTTAAAAAATAAAAATGAGTTTTAAAAAATTCAATACCCAACAAGAATGAATAAAACAAAAACGTGTTCGGGATAAAATAAATCAAGGGTTTAAAAAAGTAAAAGTAAAATTGGTGGAGTGGCCTATTGTCGGTATCAGCCAGGTAGTGAGGGAGTCTATCTCCTTTTCACTAGCGCTAGATCAGGGACATTGTTTTTATACCTGAGCTCCTCACTTTACCTGCTACTTTACCTCACTTTACCCTACTTTTTAGCTACTCGTGCGCTGAGTTGATGGAGACCGGTATCGAACTGAGAACCTTCCGATTCCTAGGCGGGCGATTTGCCGACTGATTGTAAAATCCAACTAATCAATCAGTTATCTCGGTAACAATATCTCATCGACGGAAGGCAATGTGAACATTGGCGTGTGTATACCACGGATTCCTTTCACCACACTACCAGCCCGTCTTTCGCGACGAGGGTCCGGTGCGCTTCGGCCACTGGACCGGTCGTGTTGAATTAATAGCGTCGATCCCAGGGGGCTATCCCCCCAGGCAATACCTGCCCCCTTGGGGACAGGGCTGGGTTTATTGCCTAGCGCCTGAGGCGCCCCCTTGAGGGGAATGCCGAGGGGATCGACGCAATTTTTGTTCTTTCCCACCCCATGAGCTTTGGCTTGTGGGTGGGCCCACATTAAAACGAGGCATTATACCCAGTCCATACAAGTGGGGTATGAGACAAATATCACCACGGATTCCTTTGACTCTCTCAACATCCGTTCCTATCGAGTATCGTTCTTAGTAAGTCCTCCAGAAGGAATCCAATGCCCATACCAGGCTAATTAATGTAAAATTTTACTGGTCAGCCAACACTGGTGCATCTTTGAGCAGAACGCAAGAGAAAGTCACTTATGAGTTCGTCCTTACTTCGTAAGCAGTAACCAGTATGTCTTGTTCATCATTAATCCTCCAGCAATGCCTTGTTCGTCTTACTTCGATGGTTTGTGAGATGGGAGGTAAGTGGCCATACATTTGCTATTTTTGTTGGGGAATTCGTTTAAAAAAAATACGCGGAATACTCATCTACCCTTCTCATCTAACCTTTTTCTCCAAGTGTTTCGTGGAAGTCCAAATGAAGCAACCATACAATACAACTGACACAATTAAAGCCTGGAAGAATTCCTGATTTATTTTATCTGAGAAATCAGTTTTCCTTATGGACGTTAAGTTGTCAGTAACAGTCCATTCCTTTCGTATGCGTAAGTTGACAACGTTTTCAGATGTCCTGGGTATGACATTAAACTCATGATGGAGAAATTCCAATTCTGGAACTTGTGGAATGTGGAGTACCCCTTCATCACCATTACTCCCAGGTCCACTCTGACTCGGAGTGTTAGTACCTGTTAAATAGAAAAAAATGAGTTTTGAAAATGTGTTTAAAAATTTCGAGTTTGAAAAAAATTGAGTACTCATCAAGAATGAAAAAACAAAACATCCTTGACATTAAATAACCCAACAAGGATGACATGCCGTAAAATCTAACTAACAACAACAGCCTCCACCGTTCCCTATTTCTCAAACTTATTCACAATCTGAATGTTTGTCATAGGATGTTGAAGAAATATTTTTGTAGGCTAGCATGGCATGAAAGGCCCCTTTCAGCATTCGTCGTGGTGTCAAGCAGAGATGCGTGTTGGCACCCACTCTGTTTGGAATCTTCTTTTCCTTCCTTCTGCGCCAGGCTTTTGGTAAAACAACAGAAGGAGTCCACATTCACACAAGGACAGATGGAAATCTGTTCAATCTCAGCCGTCTAAAAGCAAAACAAAGGTCAAGCAATTTGTCATTCGGGACATGCTATTTGCTGATGATGCAGCAGTGGTAGCACACTCTCAGGAGCACCTGCAAACACTCATGGACCAGTTCACCCAAGCCTGTCAGGACTTCAGCCTGAACATTAGTATAAAGAAAACCAAGACGATGGGTCAGGGAACTGGAAATCCTCCCTCCATCACCATCAACAGCTACACCCTGGAAGCCGTAAACACCTTCACCTACCTTGGATCCACCATCACTGACAACCTGTCACTTGATACTGAACTCAGTTGCCGGATCGGAAAAGCTGCCTCAACTTTGGGAAGCTCACAACAAGAGTGTGGGACAAAAGAGTCATTCATTACAGGCAATATATAATAAAAACATCTTTTGTAGCTAAAACTGAGGGGTTGTCCCGTGTCAGCATACTATATACTCTATGCTTGTTCATGGTGCAGTTGAGAGCCAGAACTGGAGGCCTATTTTAACCGTTCCTTATTCCATTAAGAACAGAGCATTTTAGTTTCACTTTGAGCTTAAGCCAACTACTCCAGTGTTGGTGGCTTGAGAAATTTAAAGAAATGTTGACTTACATTTGGAATATTTATTTATCATTTGAATAAAGGGTTCAGTGAGACTTGTAAATAGTGTGAATATTTCAGTTTCAACATTATGTAGACTAGTATAAAATCAAAAACACCCTCCGAGCGATGTAAAAATAGATTTTTGAAACATATTGCCTGAGGGGTGGGAGTAAAAAATTCAATGTCAGCGAGTTTGTACCCTAAGTAAGTAAAATCATCAAATTCATTAAAGGATTAAAAAATAAAACAATTTGCAATGTAAACTTTAAATATGTATTAAAATAAAACAAACTATATATAGATATATCATACCAGTCATGTATTTATTAAAACTTGTTTTAAAAAACAATGAGGACTGTCTAATGCTGCATGTTCAAATTTTGAGTGTATTTATTGAATAAATGCACTCAAAATTTGAACATGCCAAAAATCGTAGACTAAATTTTATTCTATGTTATGACGATTTTGAGTAATGTGATGTAAGCAGTGACGTAATTTTTGTTACAGACAAAAACCGGAAGCGAATTTCCATTATTAATAGATCTTATCTTTTACCAGAAATCTTAATGACCTCTTTGTTTCGTTTAATACTTATCAGTGTCCTCAACAATATTACACTTAGCATAATCAACTGGTCACTAACAATGATGAAGGCATGGATGATGGCGTCGATAGAGATGGGTCTGCCGGGTAAACAGGGTGTGGCAGGAATGTCGTGGTGAAGAGCAGGGTGAAGGAGGGTCGTTGGTCCGAGATGGTATTGGCTGGTCGTAGAGCGATAGTAATGGATTTAAGGTACAGTAATAATGTCAGTTGTGCAGTTGGCTGCCTTAACCCATATCCTCATGACTAGAGCTCCAAATAATGTAATTTACATATCTATTAATCTATTAATAATGGAGATTCGCTTCCGGTTTTTGTCTGTAACAAAAACTACGTCACTGCTGACGTCACTATACCCAAAATCGTCATAACATAGAATAAATACACTCAAAATTTGAGCATGCAACATTAGACAGTCATTGTTTTTTTAAAACAAGTTTTAATAGATACATCCCCAGTATCATATATTTATATATAGTTTGTTTTATTTTAATAGATATTCAAAGTTAATAGAACTTAGTTTCGATTTCAAATTGTTTTATTTTTTTTACTCCTTTAATAAATTTGATGATTTCATGATTTATGGTTCAAACTCTCCGACATTTAATTTTTAACTTCCACCTCCTCAAACAATATCTTTCAAAAATTTATTTTTACATAGCCCGGAGGGTGTGTTTTTTATTTTGTTAGTATTTATAAATATGTTTGGAAATTCATGCTCAGAAACGTATTTAATTTTATGGTTTATTGAATGGACATTGAATATAGAAACCAAAGAAAGAATGTTGCCAGCATTACTGAAGAGCTTGATGATCATTTCTCTCACAACATCGCTCATTTCCGAAGACATTTAACCTGTTCTTAATCTAGCTCAGAAAATAAATAAATAAAATAAAAAGTAAAAGTAAAAATAAAGACTCAAAGATTATATCAGTTATTCCTATAAGCAGGTATCAGTATGGCCAAATACATTATGTGAAAAAAAGAAAGGAAAATTGCAAATCAACAAGTTTATTGGTTTTGG
Organism: Doryteuthis pealeii; assembly: GCA_023376005.1. Lineage (NCBI taxonomy): Eukaryota > Metazoa > Mollusca > Cephalopoda > Myopsida > Loliginidae > Doryteuthis > Doryteuthis pealeii. Next base: position 22,658,641 of record CM042150.1, on the reverse strand, counting down.
AGATATGATTCACTTCACAAGGTGGACAGTTTTACTGTTACACATGCTGAATATATATATATATATATATATATATATGTGTGTGTGTGTGTGTGTGTGTGTGTGTGTGTGTGTGAAAGAAATAACAAAAGACTTAGAGATTTAGCTTTATAGTCTATTTCAGGGAGCTTAGACAAATAGACTATAATGCTAAATCTCTAAGTCTTTTGTTATTTCTTTACTTATATATATTTGCTCTGTGACTCTAACATTAAGAGCACACATTGAGCTCTCAAACTGCGACAGGTTTTTTAAATAAAACTATTGTGTCGTAAGGAAGATTTCTTCTCTGGACTTTTGGATTATATATATATATATATATATATATATATATATATATATATATATATGAAATAAAACAATGTAATTACATATATACATATATGTCCATATTCATTTATCTATTATATATATATAATATATAATATATATATATATATATATATATATATATTCATATATATGGGTATGTATTTTATTTTATCTAATGATTCATTATATATATATACATGTGTGTTATTATATATACATATATATTTATATATATATAATATGATATATATATTTATTATATATTATATATATATTAATATGTATATATATATATATATATATATATATATATATATATATATATATGTAATACATATTTATATTATTTAGTATATATATTTATATACTAATTATCTCTCTCTCTCTCTCTCTCTCTTATATATATATATATATATATATATATATATATATATATATATATATATATATTATATGAGTAGTTAAGTAATCTGTAAGTAATTATTTTATGTTACGCCAATAGTCAATATGGGAGTTGCCCAGAAAAAGACTAAAAAAAGGACGGATATTGTAAACAAATCGACAGATGCACCGTACAAACAGATAAAAAAAATCACTGAAGGATTTGCAACAAGTTTTTCCTTTTGGGCTTCCTTTCCACTCGAAAGGATCTCTCTCTCTCTCTCTCTCTCTCTCTCTCTCTCTCTCTCTCTCTCTCGTCTCGTCTCTCCTATCTCACACATACAATAAACTTTCTCTCTCTCTCTCTCGTCTCTACTCTCATCTATCATCTCACACAACAAATACTTTCTCTCTCTCTCTCTCTCTCTCTCTCTCTCTCTCTAACCATCTATCTCACACATACAAATATACTTTCTCTCTCTCTCTCTCTCTCTCTCTCTCTCTCTCTCCATCTATCTATCTTACACATACAAATATACTTCTCTCTCTCTCTCTCTCTCTCTATCTATTTCTATCTATCTATCTATCTCACACATACAAATATACTTTCCTCTCTCTCTCTCTCTCTCTCTCTCTCTCTCTCTCTCTAACCATCTTCTCACACATACAAATATACTTTCTCTCTCTCTCTCTCTCTGCTATCTATCTTCTACTATCTCACACATACAAAATTTACTCTCTCTCTCTTCTCTCTCTCTCTCTCTCTCTCTCAATCTATCTACTATCTTACACACAAATATACTTTTTCTCTCTCTCTCTCTCCATCTATCTATCTCACACACAAAATACTCTTCTCTCTCTTTCTCTCTCTCTCTCTCCTCTTTCTCTCACACACACACACACACCACCACACACACAACACACAACACACATACACGTTGAGTACCTTGCCTTCCGCGTGGGAAAAATTAAATGCTATAATTGATCCTGGGAAACACTTTTTTCCCATACAGCTTCTGAACACCAAATTTAAAAGAAAAAGAAAATCCGGATATGCCAAACTCCTTGACTTACAAAAAAGAACGACTATAAGGCGCCAATGTTACGAAATGGAATCAGCGATCCGAGTTCAAATCCTGGAAGAAGTTGTTTAGTTTTCTATTCGTGCTAATGCCCTTGGGAAAGGCATGAATCCACCCGTTCCTCTCTTCCCTGCCACCACCTCCAGTTATGAATAAATAGTAGGACAGACTGGGCTCTTTAGTTTTGGTTAGGCAACCAGTCTAGGAAAAGTAAAAATTGAATGTAAACCAGTTATACTTCGCTTAAAAATCGCGTATATATATATATATATATATTATATATATATAATATATATATACATACCACACACACACACATATATATATATATATATCTATATATAAAGTTAAAGATAAAGTCGTCGGGCGGCCTAAGGCGGTATCAGCCAGTCATCGAGGGAATCTATCCCCTTTTCAATAGCGCTAGACCAAGGAGATTGTTTTTTTTTAGCATCTGGGTGGAGCGCCACACCTACCATCAGCTCGTTACTTTACCGTTATATATATATATATATATATATATATTATCCTGTTCAAATCCTGGACGCGGTAACTGCATTTTCACTTAGCGCTAATACCCTTGGGAAAGGTATGAATCCAATTCTCCCTCCAGCTATGGGTAAATAGTAGGGTAGACCGGGCTCTTTATCCTTGTTTAGGCAACCGGTCTAGGAGAAGGAAAACTCTGAATTCAAACCTGTTGAACTCCGCTTAAGAAATTGACCTTGTGTCACATCCTGCTCGTGTGAAGGGGTTGGTAAATAAATATATATATGAAATCCGATATTGGAAATTTTTTATGTAATACTTTATATATAATTGCTTGATAAATTGATATAAAACTGACAGCTGCGTTTAACATGTTTGCATTTTAACATTTATGGTCAATATCGGGATTGTGGCGTGGGGTATCCAGTTTGTGTGTTTGTCTGGCCACTTTCACGATAAAACAAGATCTACTTGCATAACATTCACTTGTGTTATAGATCATGTGAGGGTGAAATCGAGGCTCATTCAAGATCATCAGACGTCCAACAACAAAAACCTCCGCTTCTAAACATATATATATATATATATATATATATATATATCTTATTATAATGGAGATTGTATGTTTTTCTGTCTGTAACCGAAACTATATTACTAATCGAGTCACAATTAACATAGTTATTTACATCACATTCTTCATGATTTTATTTATATTTAAACCTCAATTATTAATAAAATTTCTTCACCTTTTTATTAGTGTTGTCCATATCTACATACAAATAACATGCAATTGTATTTATATATACAAAAATAGCGGTTTGCAGTGTGAATGGGGAAGGCTTATTTGCATATTGATATTTAAAAATGTGATTTTATTAATATTGTGCTTAGTATTATTGATTCTAATTGTTTGGTTTTATTTTAATGAATATAAGCAAATATCTCTTCAATAAATCTTAAATGAAATCCATTAACAAGAAAAAATAACTGTCATTTTATTCTTTATTTCCTAATTTAACTAAATAGTTAAATAAGTAAAATTCAGCAATGTAAGACAGGAGTGATGGAAGAGTAAGTTTCATTTCTATTTTTCTATTATACCCCCACTCTGTTACATATCTTTTTATCTGCCTTCTTATTAGACTTTCTAATTTAATACGATATTTCATTACATTAAAACTTAAATACTTGCACCCGGAGGGTGCATATATTTGCTAGTATATATAATTGATAATTGAATCATATTACCATGACCAGACAACTCGGCAAACACCATTTGCGACATCCAGAGCACTGGACAGCTGTTTCGACCTCCTTTGGTTTCATCAGCAGTGCATACCACAATCTCCGCCACTAGAGATTGAACCAGCGGACCACAGCGTGAAGAGCGGGGACTTAACACACTGGGCCATCGGAGAATGCAAAATCATCTAGTCAATGGTAACATTAATCTCTAGTGGCGGAGATTGTGGTATGATTGTGATGAGACCAAAGGAGGTCGAAACAGCTGTCCAGTGCTCCGGATGTCGCATGTTAACCTGTCTGGAGTTATTTTATGCATAGAGCAGTGGTTTTCAACCGTTTTAACTCATGGGCCTCTTTTCCTCTTAATTTGCTTGTCATAAGGGCTGCACATAACAACTAAGTATTTTAATCCTTCTACATGAACAGAACTAGTACAAAATATAAAACACCTTCCGGGCGATGTAAAAATACATTTTTGAAACATATTGCCTGAGGAGTGAGAGTAAAAAATTCAATGTTAGCGAGTTTGTACCCTAAGTAAGTAAAATCATCAAAAACAATTTAAAATGTAAACTTTAAATATGTATTAAAATAAAACAAACTATATATAGATATATAATACCAGACATGTATTTATTAAAACTTGTTTTTAAAAAAACCAATGAGGACTGTCTAATGTTGCATGTTCAAATTTTGAGTGTATTTATTCTGTTATGACGATTTTGGGTAATGTGACGTAAGCAGTGGCGTAGTTTTTGTTACAGACAAAAACCGGAAGCGAATCTCCATTATTAATAGATAAAGCGATGATTGCTATCATTATTTTTTTAATTACGAGTACATATCTAAAAAACATTTTTATTATGAATACATATCTAAAAAACAAAAATATTTCTAAAAGGGTTTTGTAATTTGCTGGAAGCATTGTGTTTATATTGGTTTGTTGGTTGGTTTTGAAGGCTATCACAATGCAAGTGTAAAGAAAAGGTAACTATAATGTTATTTGTTAACTTGTGGTTTATTCGCAATTCTTAATATGTCGGGATAAAAAAATCCCTTCTTCAGAAGATTACAAGAACTGAAGTTGTTGCTAGTGGCTGTTCATTTGTTCTGTCTCATGTCTTCCAAATTCTCTCTGGAGAAAAAATGTTTTTGTTAAAAAGAAAGGAAAAACGAATATTACTGACCGAGTTCAAATAATAAAACGTGCCAGAGTCACTGTCATTGGAAGCCATGTATTGATTGAAAGCGGCGGAGGAGACAAGAGGAAAGACTCACTCCCCTTCACTCCGCAACTCAAAGGAAAGGTGTGAGACAATTTGTTCATAACAGTTTATATTTTTTAATATATTGCCATAATGAAAATAAATGACCATTTTCGTCCAAGAATCTTTGGAAAAAACTTTTTTAAACCCTGGAGTAAAAGAAGCGTATGAGATCGCAGTCTGTGTACGGGCCGCACCTCTGCTTGCCGAGTGTCCGCCTGTTTGACTTTAGTAAATTTATGTAACCTTTGGTTATGAAGTGACTAGTAGTCATTAGAATTTTTGGACCATATTACTTTTAGGCACCCCTTTTTGATCTTGATTAAGAAAGGACATGTTTTTCATTTACACCGTCAATATCCGGTTGTTTTAACAGACGATTTTTAGATTTTTTAAAAATTTTAAAACTAACCCCTAACCCTAACCCCTAACCTAACCCCAACCCTAACCTCTAACAAACAACCGGATATTGACGGTGTAAATGAAAAACATGTCCTTTCTTAATCGAGATCAAAAAGGGGTGCCTAAAGGTAATATGGTCCGACTTTTTGATAAAGCATTGTTACTAAATTTTGTTTACACCTCTGGTTGCTTAGAGAGCACATGTTCTAAAATAGTCACCAATCAAAGGATTGAGCAAACTCAGAGAATGTAAACCTGGTTTGAGTAATAGAATATAATTCCTCATGTCGCGCTTGTAGTATGGCTATCCATGACAATACCTCGCCAACTGTCCCTATCATTCATTGCCCTCGGTAGGTCCTCTGCGCAGTTTCCAGTATCCGGAATAAAATTATATTGAAAGAAAAACGTATCAAAGATTAAGGTGCTCGTTCAGAATAGAAAGCTGATAGAATGTCAGCAGTAATATATTTTTGTGAAAAACTGAATTTTGAAAGATTTTTTTTTTTTTGCACGTTGTATAAAGCATTTATGTTCACTTGATAATCCATAATAAAGAATTTTAATAATAATAATAATAATAATAATAATAATAATAATGGTGGTGGTGGTGGTGGTGGTGGTATTGATAATTCTATCGATGATGATGATGATGATGATGATGATGTGATTCAGAAAGTGAGTTTATGCTGATATAAGTGGAGAAAAAATAATATGGATAATAAAAAGAAGGTATGTTTTTTAAACTTTCATCACCATGACTACGACGGATGGGTCTTAATTATTTTATTTGACATTCTTTTTTAAGAAGAAGAAGAAGAAGAGAAGAAGAAAGAAGAAGAAGAAGAAGAGGAAGAAGAAGAAGAGAAAGAAGAATGTGATGGGAAGAAGAAGAAGAAGAAGAAGAAGAAGAAGAAGAAGAAGAAGAATGAAGAAGAAGAAGAAGAAGAAAGAAGAAGAAAAGAAGAAGAAGAAGAATGTGATAAGGAAGAAGAGAAGAAGAAGAATGTGATGGGGTAAACAAGAAGAAGAAGAAGAAAAAGAAGAAGAGAAGAAGAAGAAGAAGAAGAAGAAGAAGCGATGGGGCGGGGAAGAAGAAGAAGAATACGAATAATAATAATAATAATAATAATAATAATAATAATAATAAGAAGAAGAAGAAGAAGAAGAAGAATATTTTAATGGAGAGAAGTGAGTAATTGCTTATATTTAGTGTGTCCCGTGTATGACGTTAAACTGCATTTAGTGGTGAAGTTCCAATTCTGGAACCCGTTGTACAGGGTGTCCACAAAGTCTGGGTACATGGAGATTTCACTATTGTATTTATTTATGTTATTTTTCCGAGAAGGTAGATATGGTGTTAATCTTCAAGTACCCAGACTTTGTGGACACCTCGTAGCGTGGAGTGCCTCTTCATCACCATTTCTCCCAGGTCCACTCTGGCCCGCAGTGTTACAACCTATTAGAGTTGAATCTATGGGTTAAATAGATCAAAATTGAGTTTTAAAAATGCGTTTTCAAAAATTGGGTTTTAAAAATTGAATACCCAACCATTTCTCCCAGGTCCACTCTGGCCCGCAGTGTTACAACCTATTAGAGTTGAATCTATGGGTTAAATTAGATCAAAATTGAGTTTTAAAAATGCGTTTTCAAAAATTGGGTTTTTCAAAAATTGAATACCCAACGAATAAAAGCTATTGTGTTAGTATAACATTCAATTCTAAGACTAACAACAACAAGAAAGGAATTAATATTTCCTTTAATCCAAACAATTTATTGGCTAGGCATAAAACAACAAACAACAATATAAAGTCCTTCCTGTATATAAAGTTGAGTTTAAGGAACTTACCGGCGCGTTGGAGAATATATCTTAGGGTGGTTTCTTCGAGCCCCCGAATTCGCTGCCTCGTGGTACCGCGGGTGGAATCTGTCTGTCCACTCTTTGGATATTGCGCCAAAACTCTGTGCTATCACGTGATTGGTATATCCAATCACAGAGCCTATCCCTCACTCACTCTATATACAGGAATAACCATTTTACTGACCCAACAAAGCAAAACGTATTTGGCATAAAATAACCCAACAAGGGTTGATATGCCGTAAATTCCAACCAACCATATTTGGTAGAAGCAGTGACTTTGGACCGTTTACTAACATTTTTCTCGTTCCCCAATGACACCTGCATCGGAAAAATAAGGTCTTAATAAGTTCGGCTTAACGCACTTTTAAACTAGACTATAAGGAAAATAGAAGCGCGTGGTATGATGGTTACCGTCGTTGGAAATAAGCACGGCGAGACGAGTTCAAATCCTGGATGAGGCTGTTTTCCTTTCACATAGCGCTAATGCCCTCGAGAAAGTAAGAATCTAACTATTCTCCTTCCTGATATGGGGGAATACCAGGACAGACTGGGTTCTTTAACCTTAGTATGGCACCCAATCTAGGAGAAGTTAAACTTTGAATTCAAACCTGTTAAACCTCCCTTAAGAAATTGTCCTTGTGTCGCCTCCTACTCGTGAGGAGGGATTGGTAAATATATATATGCCAATATGTGATAAACAGGGTGGCTTTGTTCTCGTTTACCAACACTTTTCTCGTTCCCCATTAATACCTGCATCGGAAAAGTACGGTCTAAAAAAAGGTTAGGTTTCGATTTACCCTTAACGCGCTTTTAAGCTGGACTAAGGAAAATTTCTCTGAATGTTTGAGATGAGGCTTGAAGATTAGTATTATCTGCGTTATTCGGACTATTGTCCTCATCTTCATTGTTATTTGTACAACGTTTCGGCCGATATACCCTCCGGCCTTCTTCAGGTATTTCTACCCCAGCTATGGTTAGCGGAATGAGAATAGGATACCCCCGAGGAATAAATAAAGGGTTAGGTTCAAAGTTCCGTGATGGCTCCCGATTACGACAAGAAAGTTCCCGAGTTCTAAAAAAGAAGGTTCCCGAGTCCGAGAAGGTTACCGAGTCCGAGAAGGTTCCCGAGTCCGACAAGAAATACCTGAAGAAGGCCGGAGGGTATATCGGCCGAAACGTTGTACAAATAACAATGAAGATGGGGACAATAGTCCGAATAATGCAGATAATACTAATTTTCAAGCCTCATCTCAAACATTCAGAGAAATAGTGTAGATAACAACGAAGATGAGGACAATAGCCCGAATAACGCAGATAATACTATAAGGAAAATGTTTCAGATCTATGCACTGTCCAATAGGGGAAGTTGATTTTTAACTTTTTTTCAAATACTAAATTCTCTCAATCAGCAAAAGTTGTATGTTGCTATAATAAATACTGATACCAAAAACTAGATCTCTTATTTGCACCAATGTTTGAGGACATAGCATCAAAGATCGTCGGTTAAAATGCACTAAAAACCCTCGTTTTCGTAACATTTGGCCCAGAAATTCGTTACAGAATTTAGCAATTTCAATGTTATAAACCGAAAATATTGTCATATTAAATAAAACGAATCAAATAGTATTATTAGAATTCAAATTGAAGATATCTCCCCATCACCACCAACAACTTTGATATGTTGCTTTTTACCTGATTAATTAAGTTTTAACAGTGATAACACGTCAAGCCCTAGCACCTATATGATTTTCCCAACCCTATTGCCTTTATGGCAAGCCCCAACCCCTTTTTATCATATGGGTGCTAGAAGGCGGTGGCTGCGGGTCTACATGTCCTGGGAATGACGTTAAACTCTATCTGATGGTGAGGTTCCAATTTTGGATGTTTGGGGAATGTGGAGCACCCCTTCATCACCATTGCTCTCTGGTCCACTCTGACCCGGAGTGGTAGTACCTGTTAGGGTCCCATCTATGGGTTAAATAGAAAAATGTATTTATAAAAAAATTGTATCATCCATTAAGAATTGATTTATTTCAAAACTTTATCGGCATTAAATGACCCACTGAGGTTGATATGCCGTAAAACAAAACAAACCAAAACAGTGATAACATTTTAAAAGATTGAAATCTATTTCCTCAAGCAAAGGCAAAGTTCTGAAGAAAAATATTTTGGGTGGTAATACGTTAATTTACAACTTTTGCCTTATGGGATACGTCACAGTTCCAAAATCAACCTACTCTAATGCCCAAATGTGATATTTTAAAAAACACTTTGCAACATTACAGGATTTATTGTGAGTTCTATTTCCTCAAGCAAAGTCAAAGTTTTGAAGAAAAATATTTTGTGTGGTAATATGTTAATTTGCAACTTTCGCCTTATCGGATACAGTACAGTTCTAAAATCGACCTACTCAAATGCTTAAATGTCATATTTTAAAAAGCACTTCGCAACGTTTCTTAAGTGTTTATCTGTGTATAGAGTTAAATATCCCAATAAACAAGCCAATAGCCAAGAGATAAACACTTGAAACGAATTATACACATCTCAAAGGTCATTCTCACCACTTAATACTCACTTTCCTCTGTCCCTATCAACTACGACCACTCCCTTTCCTGCCATCTACTTGGACGTTTCCTTTCTCCTCCTTGCTATAAGGAGGGTCTCAATGATGAAAATGATAATAATAACATGGATACTTACTCCGAACGCATTTGAGATGTTTTCATAAATAAAATTAAGGGAAGCGCGGTGGTGTAATGGTTAGAGTCGTAGGAAATAGACTCGTCAACCCGAGTTCAAATTCTGGACGAAACCCAACAAGAACGAATAAAGCAAAACGTATTTGGCATAAAATAACCCAACAAGGGTTGATATGCCGTAAATTTCAACCAACTATATTTGGTAAAAGCAGTGACTTTGGACCGTTTACTAAAACTTTTCTCGTTCCCCAATGACACCTACATCGGAAAAATAAGGTCTTAATAAGTTCGGCTTAACGCGCTTTTAAACTGGACTATAAGGAAATTTTGCGATTTACTTTACCGTTCTCTCTTTCTTTCTTTCTTTTGCGATTTACTTTACCGTTCTTTCACATAGCGCTAATACCCTTGGAAAAGGTATGGATCCAACTATCCTCCCTCCAGCTATGGGTAAATAATAGCACAGACTGGGCTCTTTAACTTTGGTTAGGCAACCAGTCTAGGAGAAGGAAAACTTTGAATTCAAACCTCTTAAATTTCCGCTTGGGGTGGTCACTACTAGAATAGACTCAGTTCTACTTAGTGATCTATTTCAATTTTTTTTTAAATTATCGTCGTTGGAAATGGACTCAAGAGTCCCAAGTTCAAATCCTGGATGAGGCTGTTTGTATTTTACATTGTGCTATTAAGATTGGGAATGTTACTGTTGTGGGGTTTTAAGGGGTCAAATAAGAACAAAACGACGGGTAACAAATGTAAGAAAATGTATTAACAAAAGAGTAGACAATTACAGTACAGAGAAGTGGGAAATACGTCCGACAATAGAGTTATGAGCTGACTCACATTGGCTTACTCTACAAGCCATAATTGTCCCTGTTACTTATAGTAACCGTCGGCGCATTCCATTAGTCTATAGGGTGTATCACCTATAACAGTTACGAATCCTACAATTTTCCCGCCAGCTATTTTTCATATGTTTTCATACTTTTCATACCCACTAGTGGTTGATTGGTTGGTTGGTTGGTTTTCCGTCATGTCAGATATTATTGAGCTACGAGGGTGGGCTGTAAAGTTCATAATCTGAAAAAGTTCGTATGATGACGTCGTGGAGGCGTCTGGTGTGATGGATACCGTCAGTAGGAAATGAACTTGGGACGCCCAGTTCATTTCCTGGACGAGGTTATTTGCATTTTACATGGCGCTAATACTCCTGTGAAAAGTATGAAGCTATTCTCCCTCCAGAAATGGGTAAATATTAGGGCAGATTGGGCCCTTTAACCTTGGCTAGGCAATCGGTCTGGGAGAAGGAAAACTCTGAATCCACACCTGTAAAACTTTAAAGTCTTTGGCAATTCATTTTCATATTCATTCTTGTTTGGTTGGTTTCACGGTGTAGGGGATTAACTTCCCTTTGCCTGGAAGAGTTATCTTCTCGCTGCGTTACTGTTTGTTACCACTAGGGGACCTCTGGTATTTAAGCGCCTGATTTGAACTTGTCTTCCGCTTTTAGCTGGATCTTCTCAACGAGCTGATATGGGCTAGAGTCTATCTACCCCCTTCTCGGTGGGCCTTCCCCCCCCTTACATTACTGTAAATCTTTATACAGCATGGACTATCCTTTAGTTCCATGTCTGTAACATTTATATTTTACGTACATTTGGGTATCTCGTTTATACCTAAATATTGTATCTTGTATTTTACCATTCATGAATGTGTCCTTATATCTTATTGTATCTTTTATCTCTACTCTTGTATATGTATTTACATGTTCTATTCTCCTGTACATTATGTATTATAAAAAAATATTGGTTACAAGTGGGGTGAGCAGAAGAGAAAGGGCGGATATGACATTAAGGAACGAGAGTACAACGAAATCAAAATGCAACAGGTTTAATATATAAAAGATACAACAAGAGAAGAAAAGTGTTCTGGTTTAGTTCGGACAGGCTTCGTGAGGTTTAATAACTTCTTTTAGAAGCTAGCGGCACCTCCTCGTTTAGGTATAAGCCGTAATGTTATTATGGGTTTGTTTAAGGTAGTTTAATGTTGCAAAAGTTTATTCTGCTAGCAGCCTATTGACTGCAAAGGTATCAAAGTGTGAAGCTTGTCCGTTGTTGCAAATTAGTTCGTCGGCTCCCTCAGTTGTTATCCTGGTGATATTGGTAATTGGCTGTCAGCCGTCATGGGTCAAAGACAGCTATCTCTCTTTAGAAGCCGGGTGTGGTAACATGGTAGTAAGTCCGTCGTGGGTTTTTCTATCAGTAAACCTAGTTCGCAAGGAAAGATAGAACAAAGCTCTTACCTGTAGTAGTAGTCAGAAGGATTCAACCAAAGGGTGAGGGACACGTGATGGCCGAACCCAGCAGTGACCCCCAGAAGGTTACAACTAGAAAGAGGAAGAATTACTAATGGTCAGGGCTATTTATAGAGATCACCCCTGACGGTGATGATGATGGCTGCTGCTGCTGCTGCTGCTGCTGCTGACAGTCCTCTAGGGGGCATGAGCAAGGCCCTCTAAGATATCTTAGAAGGCACTGGCATAAGTCCGTAGTAGTAATATAAAATTTCAATAGTATCTTATCGTTTCCATGTGCTGTTATATATATTAAATGTTTTGTCTCACAATGTGTCGGAACTGTATGTTCATTAATTAACTTTGAATCTTACAAGGGTATGTCAGATATTGTTGAGCTACGAGGGTAGACTGAAAAGTTTATATGGTGACGTCATGGAGACGCGTGCTGTAATGGCTGGTGTGTGACCAGAGTTCAAATCCTGGACGAAGCTGTTCGTGTTTTTCACATAGCGCTAATACCCTTGGGAAAGGTACTGTTCTCGCTCCAGCTATAGGTAAATAGTAGGGAGTAAAAAAGGACGGGTGTTTTTTTACCCCCCCCCCGGTCTTTCCCTTAACCAGTTAACTTTTAAACATACAAAAGCGGATAGTAAATGCATTTTATCTCCACAAAATCTTTAAGGACTTCATCTAAAATATTTTCAATTAAAAATATCCTCGGTCCCCTGATACACATCGGACATCGACACATTTGACCCACACTCCAAATATCAAATTCTCTTCTAAGTCAACCGACTGACCCCATAAAAATAGAAGTACCATTTTCTACATACCAACCCTACCCGACTTCACCCATTTACCTTTTCACTATAAAAGCAGAATGTTCATATACGTATGTCAATAAAATTTTGAAAAAGCTTCATCCAACAATGAGGCAAATATCAATTGAATTTAGCTGTCTGTGCTGTTACATCTACACTTTCCTCTATTCTCAATCACACACACACACACACACACACACACACACACACACACACACAAACCTTAATTAGGCAACCAGTCTAGGAGAACAAAAATCTGAATTCAAACCTGGTCACTACTAGAATAGACTCAGGCCTACTTTGTGATCTATTTCAATTTTTTTTTAATTAAATTTTTTTTAAAATTAATTTTAAGAAATAATCCGCCCTTTTTAAGTAAAGAGTATAATATTTTAATAGATATTCCACTCTTAAATTTTAATAAATATTCTACCATATTTAAGTAGAGAGTATAATATTTTGATAAATAATCCACCCTTTTTAAGTAGAGGGGTATATTTTCGAAAAAAAAAAATAACCCACCCTTAAAAAAAAAAAAAATGAAACAATTAACTCTTATTGAACCAAGGGAGACTATCGAGTAACTTTTCCTTGAATATGATAAAAAAGTTACTTGATTGTCTCCCTTGCATCATTTATTAAAAACATGGTCAAATCGTTTATTTTGTTTATCTTTCCTTTTTTCTTTTTTTCTTTTTTTCTTTTTTTTCTTCTCATATTTAGGGCACGTCATGTGGTGTAAGGGTTAGCAAGATAGATTAGCCGACCATTGAGAGTATGTTCAATTCTTAATGGATACCCAGTACTTCCAACCTTGTGCCAAAACTAATCTAACAAAATAACTATTTATCGTGTATGTTTAACAAATTAACATTTATCTAAAATGCGGGGAATTACAACATTTAATTCGATGTATACGTATCTCCCCTTAATTGTATGTATGTATTTAGTTTTACTTTGACTTATCTTATTATAATGGAGATTGTGTGTTTTTCTGTCTGTAACCGAAACTATATCACTACTCAAGTCACAATTCTCTTAGTTATTGACATTACATTCTCAATGATTTTATTTTTATCTAAACCTCAATTATTAATAAAATTGTCTTACATTATTAATACTGTTAACTATGTCTACATACTGACAACATGCAATTATACTTATATATACAACAAAATAGTGGTTTACAGTGTAAACGGGAAGGCTAATTTGCATATTAATATTAAAAAATCGAATTTAATAAATATGTGCTTAGTATTATTGATTTCTAACTATTTGGTTTTATTTTAATGAATATAAGTAAAAATCTCTTCAATGAATCTTAAATGAAATCCATTAACAAGATAAAATAACTGTCATTTTATTCTTTACTTCCTCTTTTAACTAAATACTTAAATTAGAAAAAATAACAATGAAAGACGAGAGTGATGGAAGAGTAAGTTTCAGTTGTTCCATTTTTTATTATACTCCCTCTGTTTCAAATCTTTTATTATACTCCCTCTGTTTCAAATCTTTTTATCTGTATTCTTGTTTAGTTTCATTAGCCTTTCTAATTCAATATGATATTTTATTATATTAAAACTTAAATACTTGCACCCGGAGGGTGCATATATTTGCTAGTGAGTTTAATAATCGTTTCGCACTTAACTCAATTACTTCGTACTAGCAAAATAAAAAACACCCTCCGGGCGATGTAAAAATAGATTTTTGAAACATATTGCCTGCGTGGTGGGGGTAAAAAAATTCAATGTCAGCGAGTTTGTACCCTAAGTAAGTAAACTCATCAAATTCATTAAAGGATTAAAGAAATAAAACAATTTTAAATGTAAACTTTAAATATGTATTAAAATAAAACAAACTATATATTTAGATATATATAGGCAGTAGCAATAATTTCGTCTGCTAGGAGTTTTAAAAGCGAATTAAGAATAATTAAATCTATTATTTAAGGTCAAACTTTGTCTAAATCGATAAGTAGTAACATAATGACCATCATTAAAAAAGAAAAATATCATTACATATGCAGTTTATTTTTAAAAGATTTAAAACCATTTGTTTTGGTCAATTTTGACTCGATCCGCCATTTAGCCTCGTTTTCGGTGATTTTAAGTGCTTGTTTACAATTTTAACGTAACATTCGCGATTGCAAAGAAATTTACCAAAAATCAGGTAATTATCCGATTTTAATGAAATTTTCAGTATTGATTTAACAATTAATGAATTTTATAATGCATCACTTATTTTATTTCAAAACTTTAATTTAGTATTTTTGCTATGAAAAATTAATATATAAAATTTATTTAAAATATGAAAATCCTGATTTTAGTTTAAAATGTTATATTTTTAGATTCTAAAAATAAATATCTACTTAATACAAACCTTATTTTAGGCGCCAAAAATAATAAGTTTTGAAGAAAAACTCGATTGAAAATGTACCCCCTCCCCTTTTTAAGCAGAAAAAACATCGATGTATATTTTTTTCTTTTATAAAATAATAGCCAATTAAATAATTATCGAAATGAGTAAAAAAGAAATCTCCAAAAAATTAATTATTTATTATTTTTTACATTTTATTTTTCGATTTTCGGTACTTATTTTCTCATAGAAAAGCCACCGTAAAAAATTTTTTTGTTTCTATTCATAACTTCGGTCTTTTATCTTTTTATCTATACTGTAATTAGTATCAGGTAAGGACCAACTTAAAATAATTTTACGCCCCCAACATAAGGGGGGTCAAAATTAAGTGACCTTAAAAAAATGAGAAAGTTTTGAAATAAAATAAATAATGCATTATTCATTGACACATAACACTGAAAATTTCATTAAAATCCGATAATTTCCTGATTTTTGGTAAATTATTTTCTGTAGGGGGGCTAAAGTCATTTTGTCAAAATCGAATTTTAGGCTCCGTTTGCCAATACCTAGATATATAATACCAGTCATGTATTTATTAAAACTTGTTTTAAAAAACAATGAGGACTGTCTAATGTTGCATGTTCAAATTTTGAGTGTATTTATTCTATGTTATGACGATTTTGGCTAATGTGACGTAAGCAGTGACATAGTTTTTGTTACTGACTAAAAACGGAAGCGAATCTCCATTATTAATAGATATCAAATCAATTTTTCTCCATTGAAATAAACTGAAGTGACATTTTTCCATTCCAGCAGCACCCTCCATCACCAAAAAGAAACATTGCATTGTTTTTTATATTAGATTTTTTAAATAAGAAAAATAGTACGGAATTGTGAAAAAAGATAGTTATTTCCTATAACTCCAACATAAACAAAGGGGAACCACTCTTGACTGATAAATTATTTAGGTTTTGATTTTCTGTATTATTTATATACTTTTTAAAATTTGAAATTTCTTGATACAAATAATTTACATGCAAGTAATTCACATAATAATGTACAATTATATGGTATCAAGTATTACTAATACAAATAATTTTCAAACAATTCTACTTGACCAATAGATGGGACCCTAACAGGTACTACCACTGCATATCAAAGTGAGCCTGAGGATAATGTCAGTGAATGGGGTACTCTGCACTCCCCAGATCTTCAGAAGTACCCCTTTTTGTGAAGGTTTTAACTCTGTGCAGGGGATAAAGTCAGAATATTCTGTCAAAAGGGCAATTCATTATTCCATGAATATATCAACCCAACCCTTCCACATGAACTTTCTCACCTTCCAGCTGGGAAAATTTGGCTCAGGACCGCCCTCGGTGGCAGCAGGCTCTCCATAGAGGATTATTCATGTCTGAAGTGACCCTGGCGCAACACCGTGAAGCTAAGAGGTCTAGAAGAAAGCAGCAGCAACAAAGCACCGGCACATGAACATCTTCGGGGACAGCCTTCGCATGTAACATCTGTAGTCGAGAATGTTTTTCGAACATTAGACTTCACAGTCGCAGGAGGCGCTGTAACTTCAGAGGCACAAAAACTATATTATAGTCTTCCGAGACTGAAATGCCAATAATAGTTCTATAACTTGAAATATGAAATTGAAATTTATCTTACCTACACACAATGTTGGTTAAGATATCTAAGAAATTTGAAGTACCTTATTAAAACTATCCTTCTGGCAAACTTAGTTGGATAGCTAAAAATTAGAAATTTAAAAATATGCTTAGTCATGAGCATAACTTTGAAATGCGAAATTAAAAATTCTTACCTACATACAATGCTGGTTGAGATATCTAAAAAATTAAAAACTAAAATTATCTTTCCGACAGATTGGTCAGATATTAAAATTTAAAACACCTCGTTAAAATTGTCTTTCTGACAGACTTAGTCAGTTGGATAGCTAAAGACCTAAAAATTAAAAAAAAAAAAAAAATATCCCAAGTCATTGAAATTAAAAATTATCTTCCCAACATACAATGTTGGTTAAAATATTTAAAAATGAAAAATGAAAATTATCTTTCTGACGAACCTAGTCGAACATGTTGGTATTGGTGCTTCACGGCGCTAATCCCGATAAATTCATATTTGTGTCTTGACTCCAATATAGCATAAAAATGTAATTATTTAAAAAGTATTGATGAGCATATTGAAATACAGTGAATGTTAAGATGGAATAAAATAAAAGTTAATTAATAGAAACGTATGAATAATTAAATGAAATAATGTAAAATGTAATTAATTACAATGTTGTCATGAGTGGATATCCATTACAATCTATGTTAAAAATTAAATAAGAATTAATTGAAATGTATAAATAATAAAATAAAATATCATAAAAATGTAATTACTTAGATAAGAAAGTAAAAATAATAAAATTAAAATATGTATGAATTAAAATGTATTCATATGTGCATTTCAAATACAGTTTTTGATGAAATTAAATAAATATAAAAATAGTCTAATATAAATGTAAAAAGAAAAATTAAATAGATAAAATAAATATGTAATTATTTAACATGTATTGATGAGTACATTTCAAATCCAATGTATAATACAATGAAATAAAATACAATTTAATTAATTGTAATGTCTTATTATAATGGAGATTGTGGGTTTGTCTGTCTGTAACCGAAACTATATTACTATACAAGTCACAATTCCTTTCGTTATATACATCATATTCTCCATGATTTTATTTTTTATTTAAACCTCAATTATTAATAAAATTGTTTTACATTACTTACACTGTTGACCATATCTACATACTAATAACATGCAACTGTATTTATATATACAACAAAATAGAGGTTTACAGTGTGAATGGGGAGGCTAATTTGCATATTGATCTTAAAAAATTGATTTTAATAAATATATGCTTAGTATTATTGATTTCTAATTGTTTGGTTTTATCTTATTGAATATGAGCAAAAATCTCTTCAATAAATCTTAAAAGAAATCCCTTAACAAGAAGAAATAACTGTAATATTATTCTTTACTTCCTATTTTAACTAAACAGTTTAATTAGGAAAATTTACCAATGAAAGACGGGAGTAACGGAAAATGATGGAAGAGTTAGTTTCAAAGTTGTTCTATTTTTCAATCATACCCCCTCTGTTCAAAATCTTTTTATCTATATTCTTATTCAGTTTCATTAGCCTTTCTAATTTAATATAATATTTTATTATAAAATTTAACTAAAATACTTGCACCCGGAGGGTGCATATATTTGCTAGTATGAATAATAAAATGTGGACTGGTAAGCTGAATGGGAATTTAGGTAAAGAAACAAAAGGAACAAAGATGAGGATGACTTTAGAGTAAGACTTTTAAGTAATGTTCACCTTTAGTTGGCTAAATTCCTAGCATAATATTGTGCACACACATTATTTGAAATGAACTTAATTGTTATTAAGAACACATTTTATTTTATTTTTTGTTAAAGCATGCAGTTGTATTGTTTTCGAAAAGTTTCTAAGATTTGTGTATTTCGCATGGAGACTTTCAAAAATGGCTACCGGCTTGTTTCAAAGTGAAAGTCAGTTGGCTAAATTCCTAGCATAAAATTATCTGAAATAAACTTAATTGTTATTAAGAACACATTTTTTGATATTTTTGTGTTAAAGCATGCAGTTTCATTGTTTTTGAAAAAGTTTTTAAGATTTGTTTATTTCGCACGGAGACTTTCAAAATAGCTACCGGCTTGTTTCAAAGTGAAAGTCAAGGGAGGTTACTCTAATTGCTTTATTTGCTAGGAATTTAGTCAACTAAAGGTGAAAATTACCGACTTTTATTAATTGATACAACACTATTTCTTTGAGGGAACATATCTTAACAAGCAAGTCAATAGGTGTTTCTTCTTCAAATTCCTGGGGTAAAAAGAGATGAGAGTTCTTTTTGGCGCGAAGAATTCAGGGGGTTTCTTCTGCTAATGACACAAGGACTCTTCTGAGAGATTGTTATTTTTTGTATCTTTTATTTATTTTTATATCTAATTTAATTTTGTTTTATTTTTGTTTTATTTATTTTTATTTCGTTTAATTTAATTTTTATTAATTACCACATGTATCAAACCAAACCTTCCTCACAAGCAGGAGGTGGCATAAGGCCAATTTCTTAAGCAGAGTTTAACAGGTTTGAATTCAGAGTTTTCCTCCTCCAAGACCAGTTATCTAACCAAGGTTAAAGAGCCCAGTCTGTCCTAATATTTATCCATAGCTGGAGGGAGAATTCTTAGAAGCATACCTTTCCCAAGGGTATTAGTGCTATATAAAATTCAACCAGTCTCGTTAAGGATCTGAACTTGGGTCACCAAGTCCATTTCCTATGACATTACACCATGGGCACCCCCCCTTTTTTTATCTATGTGTTATTATTATTATTATTATTATTATTAGTTCAGATAAGTGTTTTTGGCACATGGTTATATAATATCAATTCTTCCTATTTAATCTTACTATAATAGAGAAATCCGATCTCACTGACAAGCTAAAGCGACAATTCTTCCAGGCTGTGGTTATATCAGTGCTGTTGTATGGCTGCACCACCTGGACCCTAACAAAGCGCCTCGAGAATAAGCTAGATGGTACCTGCATAAGAATGCTGCGAACAGTCCTGAACAAGTCATGGAAGCAGCACCTCACAAAGAAGCAACTATATAGTCACCTGCCCCCCATCTCACAAACCATCCGGGTGAGACAGACTAGGCATGCAGGACACTGCTGGAGAAGCGGGGATGAGCTCATAAGCGACGTTCTCCTGTGGAAGCCAACACATGGACATGCTAACGTAGGACGCTCACTAAGGACCTACATTGACCAACTATGCGAGGACTCGGGATGCTACACAGAGGACCTCCCAGGGGCCATGAGTAATAGGGAAGGTTGGTGAAAGATTGTCATGGATATCCGGGCTGCGCGCACGGCATGATGATGATGATAATAGAGATTTGGTGTCTGTCTGTCTGTAACCAAAACTATGTCATTGCTTACATCACAATACCATCAAGAATTGTGTAAGCTGAGCACTGTACGCAATAAATTTCATTATCATTTTTTTTATTTTATCAATGAGTATTTAATTCATAGTTAAAATCATTAATAGATAGAATAAATCTTATTCATTAACGATATCCCTATGAAAATTTGAATTATATTTGGCTCAAAACAGCCCATGTTATGAGTGCGTTTCTTATAATATAAATGTGTCTCATATATCACTAAGAAATAATGGTTTACATAATATATGGTGTGGTTAATTTGCATATTGGCTTAAACAAAACCGGGTTTAATAAATAATTACTTGGAGTTATTGATCTCTAATATTATTGTTTTATTCTCCAATGTATTAAAATCAATCCTATGAATGATTTTATATCAAATCCATTTAAAATATAATTAAAATAAGTGTAATCTTTTTATATACGTATAAATATTATATCACGGGTTGCCACTAATAAATAATTACTTGGAGTTATTGATCTCTAATATTATTGTTTTATTCTCCAACGTAGTAAAATCAATCCAATGAATGATTTTATATAGAAACCAAGTGTAATCTTTATGTAAACTATTCTTATTTAATTTCATTAGTCTTTCTAATTTAATATATTTCATTACATTAAAACTTTAATACTTACGCCCGGAGGGTGCATATCCTTACTAATCTGTCTTAAAATTTCATGGATATAATTTATATATCCAAATTTAAGGTGTATACAGTATATAGAAACTAATTGAAATAAGTGTAATCTTTTTATATACGTTCATATCTAATTTTGTTAGTCTTTCTAATTTAATATATTTCTTTACATTAAAACTTTAATACTTACGCCCAGCAGATAACCTTGCTTGTATAAATAATGTGCAAATAGATATATTTGACCCATAGATAAAAATCAGATCAACAGGCTCACACACAAAACTGAGCTATTTATTTCGCAAAACTGATTCATTTTATTTAAGATACTTTTCTTTCTTTCTTTCTTTTTTCAAGTTATAATTCATGAATCATTTATATGGTGTGCGACCTTGTTAGAAAAAGGTCAAAGTTTTTAAAGACAACTTGACATTGTTCAACAACAATCCAATTCAATGAATTGTTGGTGCACGGCACAGACAGACCTTGAGAAATTTATCTAAAGAATTTGTAAATGCACACCTAGCATATTTCTTTACATGGTTTTGATTCTTCCTCTTTGTCCCTCTACAAATACCATTAACACTCCATCAGAAATGTGTAGTCGTGATAGACAGGTGACAGGTCAGAGTTCAATCCGTAACCAATCCATAACCTGACCTGTTACTGATTGGTTAGTTGATGTTTAATGGCATAGCAACCTTTGAGGGATATTTAATGCCAAATATCGCTTTTTTTGTAAGCATGATTTCATGTGCATTAATAAACTGGAAGAATTAATTTTCCACCCAGTCGGGTGGGGCAGTAGAATATACTGACTGTACCTCTCTAGAGGAGTAAGACCTTCCCCGCCCATGGGACGACCTGTTGGGTGGGTTATTTTATGCCAAAGACGTTTTGTTCTACTCATTCTTGATGGGTATTGAAAATTCTTTTTTTGAACTAAATCATTTTAAAGATATTTTTAGCTCATTTTCTTCCATTTAACCCATAGATGGGACCCTAAAAAATTTTAAAATGAAATATTTCAAATGGTCTTGCATTGCTTAAATGCTCAACGTAAAATTAAAATGAATTTTTTTTTAAATAAAAGAAGTTACTTGTTTTTATTTTATTTGTAATATTGAAATTGTTAATTATGGGAGATATTTTGATAATTTTGATCTTATGTTGTCATGGTATCCTGCCCTAATTTACACTATGTTTTAACGAGCCAATGTCAGGCGAATTTCCAGCCCAACATTTTTTTCAAGTTGTGTTTTTGTCACTTTTATTTTTGTATTCTTTATTGCAAAGACAACAGTAACATTTATATGTAATGAAATTACAAATTATCATTTCTGGCTTAAATAGCTCCTCCTGATTTTTTGTTTCATATCATGGAAATTCCACGGGTCTTGCGAATATATATCATTTTAAAAAATTTTTTTTTTTATGGCATATCAACCGCAGTTGGTCATTTAATGCCGGCAAAGTTTTGAAAGAATCATAGCAATAGTTGGGAAGAAATGTTTTTAAATCAATTTTTTTTGTAAACAAATTTTCTATTTAACCCCTAGATGGGACCCTAACAGGTACTACCACTCCGGGTCAGAGTGGAACAGGGAGCAATGGTGACGAAAGGGTGCTCCACATTCCCCAAAGCTCCAGAACAGGAACCTCACCATCAGAGCTTAACGTCATTCCCATGACATGAAGACCCTCAGCCATCGCCTTCTAGCACCCATATGATAAAAAGGGTTGGGGCTTGGCACAAGAGCAATAGGGTTGGGACAATCATATAGGTGCTAGGGCTTGACATGCCCGGCCGATTGATCGGAGGGGGCCTCTCCGACCGCCCGTCTAGCCTAAGTAAGGACCTAAGTGGAATGTTGTATGTCATGGACTGCACATCTACTAGGATTCTGTCCTTAAGCATCACAGGACGACAAGGGTTGTATATGTTATTAAAACAAAGAAATGGGTATTATTGCATAAATGAGTCCTGGCCTTCTGCCCTCAAAAATGCTAAGCAGTGCCTGCTGAAAATCAGTGAATGCTGAAAATCCAACCGACACTACAATTGAACTCCCTAGCTGTTTGAAGGCATTTTTCCTGAAAAGTTAATCAGATATGAAAGTGATATTTTACCCCTTACACAAGTCTTTTCTCGACAAGTAAATGTAAATATTTTAACCCCACCTCTTTAAAATATTTTTTAGCAGTTTGAATGCATTTTTATCGACAAATACATTTTTTTTAATGGTTTGAAAGTGTTAAAAGTAAGCTACCACGCAGGTTTTTCGTTTTATTCACAAGTAAATGTAAATATCTACCTACCCCCTATAAGATATCTTTTTTTTTTTGTTGGTATTTTCATTTTATTTTAATTCGAAAAAGCTGTTACAAATTTTAAAAGTTGGATTTTCAGCAGGCACCGCTTAGCTTCTTTTTTTTTTTTTTAGAGCAGAAAGCCAGGACACATTTATGCAATATGCACCCAAAACATAATAAAAGTTAAAACAATGATGGGTAACAAGACTTTCAGACCAGCCTGTACATACATGACAAAGACATGATTATGTGTTTGTATAATGTTTATTCTTAAAAATCAAAATGATTTTATAATATATAACTAGTTTTAAAAGAAGGATACATTCGCACAACTGCTGCACCAAATATTAACAAGTGATAAAAATCATTTCAACATTGAAAAGTTTAAAAATAAAAATAAAAACTTTGAAGATAGAGAATTGACATTATTATTATCATCTTCAGTTCTGTGAAAAAAAAAGGGGGACATAACTGTGTTTTTCAAGGGGCCAAGGTTTATACATTTGTATATCTGTATATATATTCATTTTTTAAATTTTTTATAAAGGTATTATTTACAAGTGATGGGGGGAGGGGCTTATGGCTGTAACCATGATTAAAAAAGCTTGTTCAAGGAACAGAAAGAAACGAAAAAAAAAAAAAATAATAATAATAAAAAATTAGTCAGTTATTACTTTCTTCAATGGTCATTCAGAGAAATATGTAGGTATGGCCAAAATTTCAGGTTCTTAGCCCCCCCCTCCCACAGGAAAAACAATTCAACAAAACTAATTAAAAAAAAAAAAAAATGAATGAAAGCTAAGATAATTTTTGTTGTAAAGGAAGCATTCTTTTTTTATTAAATCACATGTAAATATTATTTGTTTTACAGTCTTTGAAACTGGAGATTTTTAAAATTAAAATATGTACCTGTCAAAACGTCACATTTTTGCAGGTTTTTCTATTTTTAGATTTTATGACATGTCAACCCTTGTTGGGTTATTTCATGCTGAAGACGTTGTGTTCTATTCATTCTTGTTGGGTTTTGAAAATTCATTTTTGAACTAACTTTCTTCTATTTAACCCATAGGTCAACCCTTGCTGGGTTATTTTATGCTGAAGACGTATTCATTCTTGTTGGGTTTTGAAAATTCATTTTTGAACTAACTTTCTTCTATTTAACCCATAGGTCAACCCTTGCTGGGTTATTTTATGCTGAAGACGTGTTCTATTCATTCTTGTTGGGTTTTTCATTTTTGAACTAACTTTCTTCTATTTAACCCATAGGTCAACCCTTGCTGGGTTATTTTATGCTGAAGACGTGTTCTATTCATTCTTGTTGGGTTTTGAAAATTCATTTTTGAACTAATTTTTTTCTATTTAACCCATAGATGGGACTCTAACAGGTATTAACTCTCTGGGTCACAGCAGACCAGGGAGTAATGACAATAAAGGGGTACTCCACACTCCCCAGAGCTCCAGTATTGGAACTTCACCATCAGATGCAGTTTAAAATCATTTCTTCTTTTAAGATGTGCTCCTTTAAAAGGAATCTATTTTATTTGTTATAATTAAGAAATTCATAGAAATTTTTTATAGGTAACTTTAAGCTCTGTTTTTAAGGAAAAAAATTAAAATAATTTAAAATTTAAAAAAATAAAAATGTAAAGAAAAGGGGAGGTGCTGTTGTGCCAAAGTTTTGGCCATACCTAAAAATAAGGAATTAAGAAGGAAAAAAATAAATAAATAAAGAAGAATTGGTCCCAAATTTGATGTGGAGGGGTTGAAAAAAGGGGTCACAATTGTGGGATTCCTTATTAAACATGGATATAGATTTGAGGGGGGAGAATCTGGGTAGAATGTGCTAGGGAGCTACGGATGATATCACTAAAACATTATAAAAAGACAAGGATAGTTTAATGTATTAACAGTAGAAAATGCGGATAAAGAATAAAAATTAAAATTTTTTTTTTTTTTTTTTAAATGCCAGGATTTGAGAATTTACCAAAAAGAAGAATCGATTAATGAGTACGGAATGGGAACCGAAGAATTTCAAAAAATCCAGAAAATGCGGATTAAGGACGGACATATATGGATGATAATGTGATCCATACTTGTGTGTATGTGTTTAAAAAAATAACCAAGTTGGAAGTTTTGTGTTGTTAACAAAATGGAAATAAAATTTTAAAAATATAAATTTTACAGTAAAAAAACAAAAAAACAAATATGACAGACAAAATTAAAAATCATACGATAATAAAACTAATTAAACAAAAAAGAAAAGATTTTTTTAAACCTTATCAATTTTGAATAAAAGGACATGAAACCTAATGGCTGGTTGGGTGTTTTACAGCATATTAACCCTTTTAGGTCATTTAATGCCGAATAAAAAAAATTTAAAAAAAAGAAGATTTTTAAACCTTATCAATTTTTAATAAAAGCACATGAAACCTAATGGTTGATTGTTTTACGGCATATCAACCCTTTTGGGTCATTTAATGCTGAATCAAGTCATTTTTGATAAACAAAAGACTTGAGTTGCTTACAGTATCTACAGATGCTTAAGTGGTCATCCAATTAAGTATTTAACAGGTTCATCACTGCTTAACTTCAGTGACTTAGCGGGAACCCGGTGCTTTCAGCATGACTTGACCAAAATTTGTTAAACAGCAGAAGTCCTTATGAATCTAATGTGTTCAAGAAAGGTGGGATCAGTTTACAACATGGTCGTAATACCAGAATGATCCCTCACTTTAAATCCAGAAACACAATGGTAAAAAAAAAAAAAATATTAAGTATTTGGTTTGGTTTGGTTTATGGCATATCAACCCTTTTCGGGTCATTTAATACCAAATCAAGTCATTTCTGATAACAAAGGATTCAGGTTGTTTACAGTATCTGCTATTGCTAAAGTGGTCACCCAATTAAGAACTGAACAGGCTTGTCACTGCCTAACTTTGGGGATCTAGTGGGAACCGGTGCTTTTAGTGTGATTTGACCATAATCTAAACCAATGATTTATTTATACATAATCTAGATAACAAATTCAGATTATTTATAATAATTTTTTTTTAAATGCATGTCATGTCATTTTTTCTATTAACTTTTAACTTAACTAATCAAGTCATTTTAGAATCTAATAAAGATAGACATTTAATTCAACTGTGTGATGTGGAAATCTAAGATTGAAATAGAATTATCAGAATAATAATTAATTACAATAATTTTATCAATTTTGTTATTGTCTAAAATAACTACAATGGTTAAATTACAATAATACAAATAATACCAGGTACTTGCTTGGTTATCTCATTTTAGGAATGACCCCACCCCGCATTTTACCAGGTACTTTTTACAATATCACAATTTTTCCTTAAGGAGACACCCCGTACACTTTCAGTACCTAAATTTGACCCCTCACCTCCTAGTCCTAAAGATATCTAAATATTCTGACCCAAGTGTGTAATGATTGATAATACTTTATATAAAAATTAATTTACATTTTTAAAAATTCCATTAATACTAAAATTGTAAAAATAAATAAATAATGTATTGAGCTCAACTTTCCAGCTTGAGATAGTGTCATCTCTGATGGATGGGCATACCGGATGGATGATGGACGAATCCCAAAAGACATCCTCTATGCAGAGCTTTTGTCTGGTAAGAGACAGATTGGCCGTCACCAGCTGCGATTTAAGGATGTCTGCAAGAATGATCTTAGGTGCTTAGGCATTACCCCTTCCAGCTGGGAAAATTTGGCTCAGGACCGCCCTCGGTGGTGGCAGGCCCTCTGTAGCGGATTATTCATGTCTGGCGTCACCCTGGCGCAACACCATGATGCCAAGCAACGGCAACAAAGCACCGGCACATTAACAACTGCAGGGACAGCCTTCACATGTGACATCTGTGGTTGAGGCTGTCTTTTGAACATTGGACTTCACAGTCACAGGAGGCACTGTAAACTTCAGGGGCACAAGAACTATATAGTCTTCCGAGACTGCAATTCTGATAACAAAAAATAAATAAATAGGGTATTGAGCGAGATTGAATAAAAATTAAAGAATAAGTTTATAGGGTTTGAATTGAGCATTTGCAAACCAATGGCTCTTCATAGCTCCAATGGTCAAGCAGTGGGTGTGTTTAAGCAGGTTTTCCTGAAGCAAAAAGAAGACAGGAGTTTGATTCTCACCGAGTGCTTAAACTTTGTTTTAATTTCTGATCTATACTTTTATTTGCTGCCATAGAATGACTAGTTTGTTATGTTAAAAAAATAAAATTAAGAAAAATAAAAATTAGAAGATGAAAGGAAATTCTAATTGAAATTTAATATATTCAAATACATTAAAAAAAATTCAACTGTGTATAGTGATTGAATAGAAAAGGGAGATAACTAATGTTATTGTAGGGAGACAAAAATGATTATCTTCCCTTGGATTGTGAGCGTGGCTTCCTCCGTTATGTGTTCATTGGTCACATGATAATTTAGCTCTTTTAAACTCTTTTCTCCCCCTCAATACCTGTCTGTTTTTGGTCCTCGCTCGTTGAGCGAAAAGGACATATTTCTCAGTTCTGTTCATAGAACAGAATAGAGACGATTAGTCTTCAACTTTGGTATAGCATTCATTAAAGCTATGAAAACCATGGAAGACACAATAAGTCTTTTCTAACCAATTTTAGTACCTCTTCAATACACTTTGTTTGTTCATAGAACATATTGTAAAATTAACCAGTTTGGGACATATGTTGTTCATGAGAGTTGTTTGTCTTTTCCTTACCAAATGTTCAGAGTTGGTGCATCTATGGATGCACCTGGAGTTTATTACAAACTAATACCCACTATTTTTAAATGATTCTAATGGCATACAACCTTCAGGGGTTATCTAATCAGCTATTATATATTCAAACTTGAGACCATCAGAGGCCAGTTTAATGAATCACAGCTGCCTAGCCTGGAGAAGGCGGTGTTGGGAGACAAAATGGTCTCCCTTGTCACAGGGTTTGAGGAACTCTCCCACAATTCCATTTTTGGTAAAACCCAAAAATCTCACGCTTTTAGGAACTCAACTTGAGAAGTGAGAGACATAGCCGTCCATTCCTCCACAGCGACACACATGGCTCCCGTTTTTGTTTTCCAGACACGAGAAATAATAAGTGGTTTTCACCTCTTTGTTATTCAGACTTTTCTTCATGTTCCCCGAACACATTGTGACTCTTTTGTAGCTTGGGACGGAACTTAGTTCCCTCCTGCAGGTTTGGTGAATTTGATGTTATATAGTGCTAATTGACTTATTTTTATTTTCCTACTGAATATTCTGTGTTAGGTTACTCTCTTTTAGGTAACCTAATGTATTATAAGAATGGAAGTTAACACCTCCCTAATCCTTATAGCGACACAAGAGGCATTGGCCTCTATGTGAATGCAGATAAAATGGGTTTATGTGTTTCAAACACACTAAATGGTAAGCTTACAAAATTAGTAAAAAGTAAAGTCGTCGGGGCGGCCTAATGTTGGTATCAGCCAATCAGCGAGGGAGTCTATCCCCTTTTCACTAGCGCTAGACCAAGGAGATTATCTTAACGTCTGAGGTGGAGCGCCACACCTACGATCAGCTCCTTACTTTACCGCACAGATCCCTGTGCTACTCATACGTTGAGTTGGCGAGGACCGATATCGAACTAGGAACCTTGTTGTTTAAAGCGATGTCAATGTACACATAGGAAAGGCATGGACAGCTATAGACAGATTATTGATCATATGGAAATCTGATCTCACTGAATGATAAGATGAAGCGAAAAGTCGGAGCTGTATCAGTGATACTGTATGGCTGCACCACTTGGACTCTAAAGAAGCACTGATAAAATATGGGTGGGTGTTACACAAAGATGCTGCATGCCGTCTCAAACAGATCTTAGAAGCAGCACCCCACAAAAAAAGCAGCTGTATGGCCACTTGCTCACAATCACACAAACCATTAGAGGAAGATGAACAAGATATACTGGATACAGCTGGAGAAGCAAGAATTAAATTTTAAGTGACATTCTCCTGCAGACAACTACAAATGGACACACCAGTATAGGTTGACCAGCA
The DNA here is from genome assembly GCA_023376005.1 of Doryteuthis pealeii. Classification (NCBI taxonomy): domain Eukaryota; kingdom Metazoa; phylum Mollusca; class Cephalopoda; order Myopsida; family Loliginidae; genus Doryteuthis; species Doryteuthis pealeii. The sequence goes on along the minus strand of CM042150.1, from coordinate 22,629,323 downwards.
GAAACCTATATCAGCTCTGTGCAGATTCTGGGTGCGGCACGGAGAACCTCCCAGGGGCGATGACCAATAGAAACAGTTGGGGAGAGAGATAGAGGGTCACGGATATCCGTGCTACCAGTATGACCTGGTGATAAATGTTGTTTTGTTTTACAGCATATCAACCTCGGTGGGTCATTAATGCTGACAAAGTTTTTAAATAAATTCATTCTTCATGGGTACAATACATTTCTTTTATTTAACCCATAGATGGGACCCTAACAGGTACTACCACTGCGGGTAAGAGTGGACCTGGGAGTAATGGCAATGAAAGGGTGCACCACATTCCCTAGACCTCCAAAACTGGAACCTCACCATCAGATAGAGTTTAACATCATTCCCAGTATATGAAGACCCTCAGCCACCACCTTCTAGCACCCATATGGGCAATAGGGTTGGGACAATCATATAGGTGCTAGAGTTTGACGTGACCAGCTGATTGATCGAAGTGGGCCTCTTTGACCACCGGTTAGGTCCAAGTAAGGGCCTAAGTGGAGTGTGGCATGTTATGGACTGCTCATCCACAAGGATTCCGTCCTTAAGCATGGTAAATGTAAGTTTAAAAAGAAAAAGTAGCTTTATTGATGCAAAGTCCAGTTGTAAAAAATAAAGTTAAATTGACACAGGAGCCTTGATAGTAGATATCAACCGGACATTGAAGAAGTCTATTTCTTTTTCGCTTGTGCTAGACCAGGAAGATTTTTTTTTGCCGCACCTACCATCAGCTTTCCACTTTTCTGCACAGATCAGATTACCCAATCTGTTTTACTCATGCGCTGAGTTGGTGGTAACTGGTCTCAAACCAGGAACCTTACAATTTAAGGGGGGGGGGTGCTCTACCAACAAAGATGTAAAAAAAAATAAATAAATAAATAAATAAATAAATAAAAATTCAATTATTACGAGTTGATCACTTTAGATTAGTTTTGAAACTTTGCATTATTTAATTTTTTTTGACTGCTGTCCTCATCTTTATTGTTATATACACACACAACATTTCGAACAATGTGCCCTCCGCCCTTCATCAGACTAGTTTTGAAACCTCTAAGACTTTTTGCAGTAAATGATAAAGAGTTGACACGTTTTTTTCATTTTTAAATAATTTAACTCTCATGATAATAGGCTTAAATTCATACAACAGGCATGAAGTTAGTTTGTTTAATGACATATCAACCCTTTTCAGGTCATTTTGATAAAAAGTGGCTCCGTTGGGGTGGATCTTCCCCCTCTGCAGAAGTGCAGTCCAGCATCTTCTACAGATACAGTTGACAGGGCAGAGAGAAGGGAATGGAGAAAGAAAGGAGAGGGGAAATAAAAGGAGGAAAGAAAAAAAAAGAAAGAAAAGAAAGAAGAGAACACGAGGAAGGAAATGAGAAAGAAAAAGATAGTGGGGAGATGGAGAGAGAGAGAGAGAAAGAAGAAAAGAGGCTGAGATGGAGAGAGAGAGAGGGAGAGAGAAAAGAAGATGGAGAGAAAGAAGAAGAAAGAGGCTGAGAAGCAGAGACAGACAGAGAGAGAAGAAAAGAGGCCGAGAGAGAGAGAGAGAGAGAGAGAGAGAGAGAGAGAGAGAGAGAGAAAGAAGAAAAGAGCTGAGAAGGAAAGAGAGAAAGAAAGGCGAGAAGCAGAGACAGACAGACAGAGAGAGAGAGAGAAGAAAAGAGGCTGAGAAGGAGAGAGAGAGAGAGAGAAACAAGAAAAGAGGCTGCGAAGGAGAAACAGAAATAAAACTCTCATGGAAATATGTTTACGTTCATACAATAGTCAATTAAGATTGTTTTGTTTTATGGCATATCAACCCTTTTCGGGTCATTTAATGCTAAATCAAGACATTTTAATAAAAGTTTCTATTTTTCAAGTTCTGGTAGAACTAATTTTCATTAATTTCAAATAGTTAGTAGGAAAATATTTCTGTTTGGTTTTATTCACTGGTAGATATAATGTTTAATTTTCATTAAGTTCATGTGTATTAATAAAAACAGGTGGTTGACCCTCAGCCACTGCCATCTACAGTCAGGACAAGGGCTTGACATGACCAACCGATGGATTGAATCAGGGTTTCCCTGACTGCCCATCTAGCCCAAGTAAGGGCTAGAGTGGGGTATTGCATATCACAGGATAGACATTAAGAGAAACCTAAGTAAAAAAGTCAACGGAGTGGCCTAATGTCTGTATCAACCAGACAGCGAGGGTGTCTATCCACTTTTCACTAGCGCTAGACCAAGGAGATTATTTTTGCATCTGAGGTGGAGCACAACACCTACCATCAGCTCCTCACTTTACCACACAGATCCCTTTTCTACTCATACGCTGAGTTGGTGAGGGCTAGTATCGAACCAGGAACCTTGTGATTCCTAGGCAAGTGCTCTACCGACTGAGCTAAACAATTTGCACAGTTATATAGATTCAAGCATTCCTATCCTATCAAATAAGTAATAATTTATTATATTGGAAAATAAAATATAAATAAAAAATTAAAAAATTTGGTAAAACCAAATCCCAGTTTAATATTGAAAGAAACTTGGCGCTGGGGATCTCAACCTTATACAGCACCTCCTCCATTGCACCAAAGAGGAGTGTCACAGTCGTCAGACACCTTCCTAATACTGGTTTTGCGGCCTTGCCACAAATACGTGTTATCCCCCACCCCCACAGATACACACACTGACTACATTAAACTGATGATGTCAAAATCAACTCCCACCCAGGGGGTGGGAGAGTTAAATCTCAAATCTTTCCCTCATATAAAAATTCAAGTCTTCAGAAATAGAAATACATCTCATGGTCAAAATACAAAAACTGCACCATTATTTTACGTCCCATAATAGTTGTTACATTTGTATATAAATTTCATACACTAAATGTAACAACTATTATGGGACGGAGGTTAAGTATTTTAACTCTTTATCACATCCTGACTCAACCAACATTTTGTCACCATTCAGATTCTTTCAACTTTTTTTTTTTTTAGTTTTTTTTTTTAGTTTTTTAATTTTTATTCATTTTTTTTTTTTTAATAAGCTGATGATGATAACAATGACATTAAAATGGAGCGTAACAATATAAGCAGGCATGAACACACATTCCCTACACATATCTGTATAAAAAATAAAATAAAAAGTTGTTGGAAAATAATTGATGTTTTTTTTTTAATCATAATTCATTAAAAGCCAAAAGACAAAAAAAAAAAAAAAAAAAAAAAAAAAAAAATGAAAAAAAAAAGTTGGTAATCTTCACCTTTAGTTGTTAAAATTTCCTAGCATAGAATTGTGTGTACTCATTATCTGAAATGAACTTAATTGTTATTAAGAACACATTTTATGATATTTTTGTGTTAAAGCATGCAGTTGTATTTTTTCAAAACGATTCTAAGATTTGTATATTTCACAATCAAAATGACTACCGTCTTGTTTCAAAGTGAAAGTCAGTTGGCTAAATTCCTAGCATAAAATTATCTGAAATGAACTTAATTGTTATTAAGAACACATTTTTTGATATTTTTTGTGTTAAAGCATGCAGTTGTATTGTTTTGTTTATTTCGCACGGAGACTTTCAAATAGCTACCGGCTTAGTTCAAAGTGAAAGTCAAGGGAGGTTACTCTAATTGCCTTATTTGCTAGGAATTTTGACAACTAAAGGTGAAAATTATCAAAAAGTTATATTAATTTGCATGCCATGAGGAATGAAAATATATATAAAAAAAAAAGATTTTCCCGACAGGCAACATCACACATCTCCTCCCCCAATTTTTAACATTTTTTTTTTTTAGTGAAATTATTAAAAAAAATTTTTTTTAATTTTTTTTTTTTTTACATATATAATAATAGTTTGGAAAGTTAAATATACGCTGTTAGTATCAGTTCACCTTCTGCCCCAATAACGGACAAAACTGGAATGGCTAAGAGGCAGAATGAAGTTCCCAGGTGAAGATGGAATTCAAGACTTCAATTTAGTGACGAATTTATACTAAGTTATTAAAACAGAAGTTTAAACAAAACGACGGAACAGTACAATAAGAAGCATCGACTACATTCCGATTGAAGTGTAAAAGATATGAAGATCCACAGAAAGGCAATAAACTGCTTAGACACGTTAAGATATACGGGATTTACAGGTGGAAGGGAAAAAATTAGAAAATAACCGCACAAACAATACTGCATGGTAAAAAGCAGGAATTTAAAAGTCAGTTATGGAGTGGGGATGAAATTCTAACCATGTCAGTATTGATACAAAAAAAGATTCCATGGAGAATCAATACTGTATATAAGTGATTGTTTAAATAAAAAATAGCCCACTATTGAGTGATACTGCTCAGGCCAAGAAGTTTTTATTTTGTTTGTTATGGCTAACCTTAAATAAGACTCTACAACATCCAAACATTACCATATGCGCGTGCATTTCATACGACTTTCTGAAACCATTTGCAAGATATAAACGCGTGTGTAGATAGTTGGCCAAGGCTATGACATTATTATATGTCAGAAAAGAAATTTGAAAAAAAAACAAAAAAAAAAACACAGATATTATTAATTAATTTTGTATTTATATAATAATAATAATAATAATAATAATACAAATTTCTTCTCTGATATATTTTCAGATTCACTTCCTTATTTTAATTGATATTATTATATGAATATTAATAAACTATTGGAAATAATGTTTAATTTCATTTAACTTTATGTGTATCAACAATTTGGTAGAAATGATATTCATTAATTCATGTGCATTAATAAGTACTGGTCGTTAACACTCAGACATCACTTTCTACCACCTATGTGATAAAAAGGGGTGGGTGTTTGCCATGAGAGCAATTTGAAGAATACAGTCGGGACAAGGGCTTGAAATGACAGCCAACCCGCCCTTCAGGGTGGGGGCCCAGTGGCTTCAACCCTGGACCTTACAAGCTAATAGCGTTGATCACAGGGGGCCATGCCCCCAGGCAACACCTGTCCCTTTGATTTAAAGGGACAGGGCTGGGTTTATTGCCCGGTGCCCTTGAGGGGGGAATGCCGTATTTTTTGCACCTGCCTCCCATGAGTCTCGGCTTGTGAGAGGTCCCACATTAATAAGGCCTTGTGCCTAACGTGGTAAATACCAGACTGTCTAGATCAACTGGTACACCTACAATATACAGCTGCAAAAGGTGTCAGAGTAGCATAATACATAGGTATATATAACATTAGGGGGTCACACTATTTGCCAGATACAAATGTGTATAAATAGTTGGCAAATGGTAGGCCTAGGCCAACCAGTATACCTACAATTTCCAGCTACAAAAAGTCTCAATTTAAGTTTCAGAAAGTTGTATGATACATGAATATATACGATACCTAAAAGCCTGGATCTTAACTTTGTTCTGACCAAGGCTTTCTTAGATTTGGTTGAGGCGGGACAGGGATTTTTATGTAGGTCAAAATATTAGCCAAATTGCAAAAAACTATTAAGTCGCATATTAAATCAAATTTTGATAGTTAATACCATGAAAAGCTATTAGATACTTTTAAGGCAAGTTGTCTGGTAAACTGAAACCTACAAAATAAACATGGACAATTCTAAGTAGTGAGAAATAAAATCTTAACTATAATACTCAGGAAGGAATCTATAACCATATCAAAGATACAATAGCTGTCCAAGATATGATTATTTCAGTGGCTCAATCCTTTGAACCCTTAGCCACTTGACCCTCAGATATCCTGTACCTGAAAAAGACAAAAAAACCCCACATATATGGCAGCTCGATGGCATTGAACATGAGTGCCATTATGACCTTAAAATGACCCTAATGTTTTCAGGTGCAAGAGTAAAGGAAAAAGTGCAGGTTTAAATGAGGAGTTTTAAAGTAAAGAAAATGTTCCATTTTGGAAAGCTGAGAAGCATAAATATGGCATCTACATGAGAGTCATCATGACCTAAAATGACCACAATGTTATCAGAAATGCAGATGTCATAGAGTATGGAAAATGTTCAATTCTGGGAAGCTGAGAGGCATAAGTATGACATCTACAATCTGAATGAACTTAATTGTTATTAAGAACACATTTTATGATATTTTTGTGTTTAAAGCATGCAGTTGTATTTTTTTCAAAACGATTCTAAGATTTGTATATTTCACAATCAAAATGACTACCGTCTTGTTTCAAAGTGAAAGTCAGTTGGCTAAATTCCTAGCATAAAATTATCTGAAATGAACTTAATTGTTATTAAGAACACATTTTTTGATATTTTTTGTGTTAAAGCTGGGCAGTGAACCAGAAACCTTACAATTTCAGAGGGGGGGGGGCGGTGCTCTACAACCAAAGAGTAAAAAAAAAAAAAATAAAATAAATAAGTTAAAAAAATTCAATTATTACGAGTTGATCACTTTAGATTAGTTTTGAAACTTTGCATTATTTAATTTTTTTTGACTGCTGTCCTCATCTTTATTGTTATATACACACACGACATTTCGAACAATGTGCCCTCCTCCCTTCATCAGACTAGTTTTGAAACCTCTAATAATTTTTGCAGTAAATGATAAAGAGTTGACACGTTTTTTTCATTTTTAAATAATTTAACTCTCATGAAAATAGGCTTAAATTCATACAACAGGCATTAAGTTAGTTTGTTTGACGACATATCAACCCTTTTCAGGTCATTTAATACCAAATCATGTCATTTTGATAAAAAGTGGCCCCGGCGGGGTGGATCTTCCCCCTCTGCAGAAGTGCAGTCCAGCATCTTCTACAGATACAGTTGACAGGGCAGAGAGAAGGGAGAGGAGAAAGAAAGGAGAGGGGAAATAAAAGGAGGAAAGAAAAAAAAAGAAAGAAAAGAAGAAGAGAACACGAGGAAGGAAATGAGAAAGAAAAGATAGTGGGGAGATGGAGAGAGAGAGAGAGAAAGAAGAAAAGAGGCTGAGATGGAGAGAGAGAGAGGGAGAGAAGAAAAGAGGCTGAGAGGAGAGAGAAAGAAAGAGAGAGGCTGAGAAGCAGAGACAGACAGAGAGAGAAGAAAAAGAGAGAGAGAGAGAGAGAGAGAGAGAGAGGAGAGAGAGAGAGAGAGAGAAAGAAGAAAGAGGCTGAGAAGAAAGAGAGAAAAGGCCGAGAAGCAGAGACAGACAGAAGAGAGAGAGAGAGAAGAAAAGAGGCTGAGAAGGAGAGAGAGAGAGAGAGAAACAAGAAAAGAGGCTGCGAAGGAGAAACAGAAATAAAACTCTCATGGAAATATGTTTACGTTCATACAATAGTCAATTAAGATTGTTTTGTTTTATGGCATATCAACCCTTTTCGGGTCATTTAATGCTAAATCAAGACATTTTAATAAAAGTTTCTATTTTTCAAGTTCTGGTAGAACTAATTTTCATTAATTTCGAATAGTTAGTAGGAAAATATTTCTGTTTGGTTTTATTCACTGGTAGATATAATATTTAATTTTCATTAAGTTCATGTGTATTAATAAAAACAGGTGGTTGACCCTCAGCCACTGCCATCTACAGTCAGGACAAGGGCTTGACATGACCAACCGATGGATTGAATCAGGGTTTCCCTGACTGCCCATCTAGCCCAAGTAAGGGCTAGAGTTTGGTATTGCATATCACAGGATAGACATTAAGAGAAACCTAAGTAAAAAAGTCAACGGAGTGGCCTAATGTCTGTATCAGCCAGACAGCGAGGGTGTCTATCCACTTTTCACTAGCGCTAGACCAAGGAGATTATTTTTGCATCTGAGGTGGAGCACAACACCTACCATCAGCTCCTCACTTTACCACACAGATCCCTTTTCTACTCATACGCTGAGTTGGTGAGGGCTGGTATCGAACCAGGAACCTTGTGATTCCTAGGCAAGTGCTCTACCGACTGAGCTAAACAATTTGCACAGTTATATAGATTCAAGCATTCCTATCCTATCAAATAAGTAATAATTTATTATATTGGAAAATAAAATATAAATAAAAAATTAAAAAATTTGGTAAAACCAAATCCCAGTTTAATATTGAAAGAAACTTGGCGCTGGGGATCTCAACCTTATACAGCACCTCCTCCATTGCACCAAAGAGGAGTGTCACAGTCGTCAGACACCTTCCTAATACTGGTTTTGCGGCCTTGCCCACAAATACGTGTTATCCCCCACCCCCACAGATACACACACTGACTACATTAAACTGATGATGTCAAAATCAACTCCCACCTAGGGGGTGGGGGAGTTAAATCTCAAATCTTTCCCTCATATAAAAATTCAAGTCTTCAGAAATAGAAATACATCTCATGGTCAAAATACAAAAACTGCACCATTATTTTATGTCCCATAATAATTGTTACATTTGTATATAAATTTCATACACTAAATGTAACAACTATTATGGGACGGAGGTTAAGTATTTTAACTCTTTATCACATCCTGACTCAACCAACATTTTGTCACCATTCAGATTCTTTCAACTTTTTTTTTTTTTTTTTTTTTAGTTTTTTTAATTTTTATTCATTTTTTTTTTTTAATAAGCTGATGATGATAACAATGACATTAAAATGGAGCGTAACAATATAAGCAGGCATGAACACACATTCCCTACACATATCTGTATACAAAAATAATAAAAAGTTGTTGGAAAATAATTGATGTTTTTTTTTTAATCATAATTCATTAAAAGCCAAAAAGACAAAAAAAAAAAAAAAAAAAAAAAAAAAAAAAAAATGAAAAAAAAAGTTGGTAATCTTCACCTTTAGTTGTTAAAATTCCTAGCATAGAATTGTGTGTACTCATTATCTGAAATTAACTTAATTGTTATTAAGAACACATTTTATGATATTTTTGTGTTAAAGCATGCAGTTGTATTTTTTTCAAAACGATTCTAAGATTTGTATATTTCACAATCAAAATGACTACCATCTTGTTTCAAAGTGAAAGTCAGTTGGCTAAATTCCTAGCATAAAATTATCTGAAATGAACTTAATTGTTATTAAGAACACATTTTTTGATATTTTTGTGTTAAAGCATGCAGTTGTATTGTTTTGTTTATTTCGCACGGAGACTTTCAAAATAGCTACCGGCTTAGTTCAAAGTGAAAGTCAAGGGAGGTTACTCTAATTGCCTTATTTGCTAGGAATTTTGACAACTAAAGGTGAAAATTATCAAAAAGTTATATTAATTTGCATGCCATGAGGAATGAAAATATATATAAAAAAAAAAGATTTTCCCGACAGGCAACATCACACATCTCCTCCCCAATTTTTAACATTTTTTTTTTTAGTGAAATTATTAAAAAAAAATTTTTTTAATTTTTTTTTTTTTTTACATATATAATAATAGTTTGGAAAGTTAAAATATACGCTGTTAGTATCAGTTCACCTTCTGCCCCAATAACGGACAAAACTGGAATGGCTAAGAGGCAGAATGAAGTTCCAGGTGAAGATGGAATTCAAGACTTCAATTTAGTGACGAATTTATACTAAGTTATTAAACAGAAGTTTAAACAAAACGACGGAACAGTACAATAAGAAGCATCGACTACATTCCGATTGAAGTGTAAAAGATATGAAGATCCACAGAAAGGCAATAAACTGCTTAGACACGTTAAGATATACGGGATTTACAGGTGGAAGGGAAAAAATTAGAAAATAACCGCACAAACAATACTGCATGGTAAAAAGCAGGAATTTAAAAGTCAGTTATGGAGTGGGGATGAAATTCTAACCATGTCGGTATTGATACAAAAAAAAAATTCCATGGAGAATCAATACTGTATATAAGTGATTGTTTAAACAAAAAATAGCCCACTATTGAGTGATACTGCTCAGGCTAAGAAGTTTTTATTTTGTTTGTTATGGCTAACCTTAAATAAGACTCTACAACATCCAAACATTACTGTATGCGCGTGCATTTCATACGACTTTCTGAAACCATTTGCAAGATATAAACGCGTGTGTAGATAGTTGGCCAAGGCTATAACATTATTATATGTCAGAAAAGAAATTTGAAAAAAAAAAACGAGATATTATTAATCAATTTTGTATTCATATAATAATAATAATAATAATAATAATAATACAAATTTCTTCTCTGATATATTTTCAGATTCACTTCCTTATTTTAATTGATATTATTATATGAATATTAATAAACTATTGGAAATAATGTTTAATTTCAATTAACTTTATGTGTATCAACAATTTGGTAGAAATGATATTCATTAATTCATGTGCATTAATAAGTACTGGTCGTTAACACTCAGACATCACTTTCTACCACCTATGTGATAAAAAGGGGTGGGTGTTTGCCATAAGAGCAATTTGAAGAATACAGTCGGGACAAGGGCTTGAAATGACAGCCAACCCGCCCTTCAGGGTGGGGGCCCAGTGGCTTCAACCCTGGACCTTACAAGCTAATAGCGTTGATCACAGGGGGCCATGCCCCCAGGCAACACCTGTCCCTTTGATTTAAAGGGACAGGGCTGGGTTTATTGCCCGGTGCCCTTGAGGGGGGAATGCCGTATTTTTTGCACCTGCCTCCCATGAGTCTCGGCTTGTGAGTGGTCCCACATTAATAAGGCCTTGTGCCTAACGTGGTAAATACCAGACTGCCTAGATCAACTGGTACACCTACAATATACAGCTGCAAAAGGTGTCAGAGTAGCATAATACATAAGTATATATAACATTAGGGGGTCACACTATTTGCCAGATACAAATGTGTATAAATAGTTGGCAAAAGGTAGGCCTAGGCCAACGAGTATACCTACAATTTCCAGCTACAAAAAGTCTCAATTTAAGTTTCAGAAAGTTGTATGATACAGGAATATATACGATACCTAAAAGCCTGGATCTTAACTTTGTTCTGACCAAGGCTTTCTTAGATTTGGTTGAGGCGGGACAGGGATTTTTATGTAGGTCAAAATATTAGCCAAATTGCAAAAAACTATTAAGTCGCATATTAAATAAAATTTGATAGTTAATACCATGAAAAGCTATTAGATACTTTTAAGGCAAGTTGTCTGGTAAACTGAAACCTACAAAATAAACATGGACAATTCTAAGTAGTGAGAAATAAAAATCTTAACTATAATACTCAGGAAGGAATCTATAACCATATCAAAGATACAATAGCTGTCCAAGATATGATTATTTCAGTGGCTCAATCCTTTGAACCCTTAGCCACTTGACCCTCAGATATCCTGTACCTGAAAAAGACAAAAAAACCCCACATATATGGCAGCTCGATGGCATTGAACATGAGTGCCATTATGACCTTAAAATGACCCTAATGTTTTCAGGTGCAGAGTAAAGGAAAAAAGTGCAGGTTTAAATGAGGAGTTTTAAAGTAAAGAAAATGTTCCATTTTGGAAAGCTGAGAAGCATAAATATGGCATCTACATGAGAGTCATCATGACCTAAAAATGACCACAATGTTATCAGAAATGCAGATGTCATAGAGTATGGAAAATGTTCAATTCTGGGAAGCTGAGAGGCATAAGTATGACATCTACATGCTGGAGACAAGGTAACATGTACTGACCAGCAGACTGACCATACAACATGCAACTCTGAGAAAGAATAGTCAAACATACAGGATGGCTTGGTTTGGTTTGTTTTGTGGCATATCAACCTCAGTGGGTCATTTAATGCCGATAAAGTTTTGAAATAAATTCATTCTTAATGGATGCTCAAATTTTTTTTTATAAACACATTTTTCTATTTAACCCATAGATGGGACCCTAACAAGTACTACCACTCTGGGTCAGAGTGGACGTGGGAGTAATGGTGATGAAGGGGTGCTCTACATTTCCCAAACTGAAACCTCACCATCAGATAGAGTTTAACGTCATTCCCAGGACATGAAGACCCTCAGCCATCGCCTTCTAGCACCCATATGATGAAAGGGGTTGGGGGCTTTCTCTTGGGGCAATCACATAGGTGTTAGGGCTTGACATATGGGATTAAAAATATATTCCACTTTAAACATTTTTTTTTTTAACAGTAGTTTCCTGTCGTCCAGACAACTAGTCTAAAAACCCTACAACCCAGACTGGCCTGTGAAAGTTTAAAAAATTTGTATGATCATTTGAGAAGATTTAGTGGCGGTTTTCCTAGCTAAGGCAATCTCTGATCACCAGAAGATAATCACCCCCCCCACCCCCGAACATGGGTTCAGTAGCGAACAATGCAACATATATTCAAATTCACCCAAAGGCACAGACAACTTTAATTAAAGCTATCCCCCATCATTCTATTAGTGCATTCCATCATGGTGTAATGGTTAGCAAACTAGTCTCGCAGATCCATTACCAGTGAATAGCGAGTTGGATCCTCACTGGATGCCCCATATTTGCGACGTTGAGTCACATCCTATCTGTGGCGAATGGGTTGGGTAATTACCTGCCCATTATCCTATTAAAGAAAGGCCGGAAAGGGTTGCGATATTAAGCCTGTTAATATTTGTCTTTGATAATATTAAAGCCAAAATATCGGGCTTGCAGAGTAGAGTAAAATAACAGTCTGAAATATAAGGCTTACAGTGTATAGTAAAATAATACTCAACCTAAGATTTTGAGGTTCCAGGTTCAAAGGGTGAAAAACTTATTACCTTTATTTTTGCCATCCTAAGTAAAATAAATAATTATCAAATATATCATTTGAGAAGGAAAATATATATATATATATATATATATATATATATATATATATAGAAAGTGTTGTTATGGTTCCAACAGGAGAAAATTCAATATTTTATAAAAAAGATTCGTTTTAGAAAAAATTTTTTATCATTTTTATTTTACATATGTAAGATAAAAATAATAAAAATTTTTTTTCTAAAAACATAATCCATTTTACGGACCTTCTTTTTTATAATATATATATATATATATATTATATATATATATATATATATATGTGTGTGAGTTGTTGAGGCACGTAAGATTCTTTGTTGGTATATCTAATGAGTTATATATATATATGCGTGTGTGTGGGAAAATAATTTGAAAAAGAGGGACATAAGCTCCTCAAAATAATGGTAAATAAATGAACTTTAGAACATAATATTCAACACAATTCTTCATTTATTTTACTCATTATTTCATGTTTCTAAACCAAAAATGTTTCAGATAGATAGATAGATAGATAGAGAGAGAGAGAGAGAGTTCAGTATAGAACAGAAACATCTAAGTGGTGCTCATGGCGTAATGGTTATTGTCATAGGAAGTAGACTTGGCTAGATATATGGATCCAAATATTCTCCATGTAGTAGGGCATATTAGACTCTTTAACAATTGTATAACAAACCAATATAGGAAAAAGAAAACCCCTGAATTCAAACCTGTTCCACTTAAAAATTGACTATACATTACATTCTACTCATGTGAAGGTAAATATAAAATTTTAGGGGGTTGTACCATTTGCAAGATATAAACTTTGTGTGCATGTGTATGTGTGTGTAAATAGTTGGTGTTCAACTGGGTAAATCAAGATCATGGGGGAGGGGTTTTTGTACAAGCCACCCAGCACTTTAATCCCTCAGAGGAAATGGGAGAGGCCATCATTGATATCAATGGAGTTCCCTTTTCACTAGCGCTATACCAGGGAGATTTCTTTTTTTGCTGAGGTGGAGGGCCACACCTACCCACTTTATCGCATAGATCAAATTACCCAATCTGTGCTACTAAAGTGAGGTTATTGTTGTAATCGGAGTCGTCCTGCTCAATTATAATGAACAAACCAGCAGTTTTTGTAATTTGCTTGCGTGTGGTCTGAGAGCCGCTGTGAGTGGTTTAAAGTAGGCAAAAAGTTAACAGTAATTCTGGGACAGAGGTTATGTTATCTATCTAAAAAAGGCAAGAAAGAGAGAAATACAGATTGGAATATAATAAAATAGAAAAAAAATAAAAAATCATTATAAAATCTTGCACCAGTATAAACAGCAAAAGCCGGCTTCAACCTCTGGAGTGGCTAGGTAATAAAATTAACAGCGTCAATCCCAGGGGGTTATCCCCCCAAGCAATATTTGCCCCCTTTAAAGGGGTAGGGCTGGGTTTATTGCCCGGCACCTGAGGCGCCACCCTTGAGGGAGAATGCCAATGGGATCAATGCATTTTTTGTGCCTACCACGCATAAGCTTCGGCTTGTGGGTGGTCACACGTTAATAGGGCCTTGTGCCTAACCCGTACAAGTGGGGTATGAGGTAAATAGCCAGTATAAACAGCAAAAATTTCTATGCCAACAAAAATTCTATTCTATACATAAACTTATATTTTCTTTTTAATGTTAAAATCATATTCAAATTTTATTGAATTTTACAATAATTTACAATATGTGGAGGCGCTTGGGGTGTAATGGTTATTGACATAGGAATTGGATTCAACAGCCACAGTTCAAATGCTCAATGAAACTGTGTGCATTTCACATAGCACTAATACCCTTGGGAAAGGTATGAATCCAACTATTCCCTCCAGCAAATGAGCAAAATAATAAGGGCAAGACTCTTTAACTTTGGTATGGCAACCAGTCTAGAGAAGGAAAATTCTGAATTCAAAGAAATTATCTTCTGCCACATCCTATTAATGGCAGAGGGGTTTGATAAATACATACAATAATTAATAATAAAAATATTTCATATTATAATAATAAAGATATTTTTTATAATAATAATAATAATAATAATAATAATAATATACAATAATTTTATTAGTAATCTAATAATTTGATAAAAGATAATCCAATTTAAATAATTTTAATAAATAATTTATAATAGAATTTGATGTAATAATTTATTTTAATATATTTTTTTGTTATTTCAATTTTAAAAACAAAACGTTTTTTGTTAATTCAAAAAGTTTCAAAATAAATAAAAATCATTTAAATAATTAATTTAAATAATATCGCTTGGTTCAATGTTAGCAATGAATATGAAGGAAATTTTTGTAGGCACAGAAATTTTTTTTTCTTTCCCTTTTTTTTTAGTGTCCAGACCCCAGTACTCTGTAAGAAAAAGTAAAGTGTGCAGTGCAGGTCAGTATTAGTTGAATAGCGAGGGAGTCTATCCCCTTTTTGTTAGACCATGGAAATTATTTTTGCTTAGACGGACTGCTACACATACTGTCAGCTCCCAGATGTTTTACTGCACAGATCAGAATACCCAAGCTGTGCTACTCATGCACCGAGTTGGCAAGAACCGGTATTGAACTTGGAACCTTGTGATTCCAAGACAAATGCTCTACCGATTGAGTTAACCAGTACAAACTCTGATAGTACTAGCATTTTATAATTTTCATATCACTAAGACATCCGACATTATATATTAAATATATTTTTTCAGACTAGACAACTCATATTTATATTCATTAGGTAGGAAATAAAATCACTATCATTTCTTTTCACTCTCTACAAAACTAAGTAAAGTCGTTGGGGCGGCCTAATGTTGGTATCAGCCAGAAAGCAAGGGTGTCTATCCCCTTTTCACTAGCACTAGACGAAGGAGAATATTTTACCATCAGCTCCTCACTTTACTGCTCAGATCCCTGTGCTACTCATACGCCGAGTTGGCGGGGGCCGGTATTGAACCAAGAACCTTGTGGCTCCTTGCTGAACACTCTACCCACTGAGCTAAACCGGCCACTTACTTACTACAAAACTGTAGTCCAGGTTAAATGCACAGTAAGGGTAACCCGAGGCCAAACTTTTTTTTTTCGACTTTATTTTTAAAGTAAATTTATTGTATTAACAAACAATTGCCGAGTTTACCTTTCTTCAAAAGATGCTGACCATTGTCTTTTACACTTGCATTTTACACTTAACTAATGTTTATAACCCTTCAAAACTTAGGGTTTAACCAGTATTACTTTCAGAATAAAATTCCCCACACTTTCCAAATATGAACTAGTCCAGGTTAAAAGCGCAGTAAGGGTAACCCAAACATTTTTAGAACATTTTTCTGATGCAGTCATCACTGGGGATCAAGAAAAGTTTTGGTAAATGGGCCAAAGCCGACATTTCTTGTTAGCCAACGATACATGCATTGAAAAAAATAAGGTCTAAAGAAAGTTTGGCTTTGGGATACTGTTATCGTGCTTTTAAACTGGTTGGTTGGTTGGATTTTACGGCATGTCAACCCTTGTTGGGTTATTTTATGCCGAAGATGTTTTGTTCGATTCCTTCTTTATGGGTAATCAATTTTCTTTTTAAATCAATTTTTTAAAACTCATTTTTTTTTTCTATCTGACCCATAGAAGGGATCCTAATTCCGGGTCAGAGTGGACCTGCAAGTAATGGTGATGAAGGGGTACTCTACATTCCCCAGGGCTCCAGAATTGGAACTTCACCATCAGATAAAATTTAACATCATACCCATGACATTAAGACTCTCAGCCACCACCTTCTAGCACACATGATAAAAAGGGTTGAGGCTTGCTATAAGGACAATAGTTTAGGGACAATCATATAGGTGCTAGGGGTTGATGTGACCATTCGATTGATCGGAGGTGGTGCTTTTATTCTGGACTAATCAGGGTTACTTCCTACCAACAATACAGATGTTACCCCATCCTTACTTTTATATATGCACACTGCAGATAATGATTGTAGTAAGACAAAGAAAATTCTTGAAAGACTCAACAATGACCGATTCCACAGAAGACAGAATCTACAACAAACTTACAAGAACAAGATCATCCAAATTTCAAAAGACAAAAAAAAAAAAAAAAAGTCACATATTGATCAGTCCCCATATTCACTCTTTACCTACTTTAAGCTGCTCACAGCAGATCTCCCAACACTGTGATCCTACTGTAAATATTTAGCAGTGGCTCTAGCACATGTCACTTGTTTATTCTGAAAAAAAAAAAAAAAAAAAAAAAGACTGCTGGATGCCCTATAGTTCAATAAAATACACACCCTACTTTTGTCCGAGAGGGGTTGAAAAAAATTTGACCTCTCTTTTTTCATAAAATATCTGAAATAGAAACAGATACCTTCTATATTACTATTATAATAAACTAAGCATCAGCTTTTGTACTTTGCTTTCGCAGTGGTTGTAGAGCCGCAGTGAGTGGCTTAAAGTAGGCATAAAGTTATCTGTATTATGGGATATTTCAAAGTTCACTCACTATTCACCTCAGAATTCACGCTATTCAAATAAAGTCCTATTTTCATTGTAATCAGGATTATCCAGGATTTGAACTTGTGTCACCAAGTCCATTTCTTTTGACAATAACTATTATCTAACATGCCTCCACTATGTAAACCATAGCTGGTGGGGGATGAGAGGGGTTCATGCCTTTCCAAAGGGTATTGATTAAAAAGTAATAATATTCTGAGAATGCAATTATCAAAAAATGAGATTCATGAAGAATATAATAAAAGAGATTCTTTGTTTTCACTTCTTGTTTGACAAGGAGAAACATGTAAGTTCTTAACTCTTCGACAACCAATTCTCTCCCCAGTCCCACAAATGTACCAAATTTTCTTGGCGTTTTTATTTTTACCTGTATAATAGAATAGTTCACCTCAGTATTCCCCTCAGAACTCATTCTATTCAAATAAAGTTCCATTATTATTGTAATCCGAGTCCTTTGGCTCAATTATAATAAACTAAGCATCAGTGTTTGTACTTTGCTTTCGCAGTAGGCGGGAGAGCTGCAGTGAGTGGCTTAAAGTAGGCATAAAGTTATCTGTATTATGGGATATTTCAAAGTTCACTCGCTATTCCCCTCGGAATTCACGCTATTCAAATAAAGTCCTATTTTCATTGTAATCAGAGTCCTTCCACTGAATTATAGGCGACGCGGGTGAGAGCCACTAACAGGGGTTTATGGTAGGATCACCACTGAGTAGCTTAAAGGAGGCAAAGAGTTAGGAAAATTTTTAAAATAGACAAATGAAGACCCATTTGCTAACTGGCTATGTAAAGATCATACAAATATATTTAGAGCTGAATATTGTAACCAAATCTAAGCAGGTTGTGGTCAGTAACTTTAGATTAAAAAAACAAAAAACTATTACTTTCTGAGCATTTTAAGTGTCAGTTGATGTATGAGGGGAGGAGTTTGTTTAACAAAGTTGCTCTAGTAGAAATCAGATCTTAAATGAATACTTACCCTGTCCCAAAATTGTAGTTATATTTAGTGTATGAGATTTATATGCAAACGTAACAACTATTATGGACATTTGATGTATGAGATTTATATGCAAATGTAATGACTATTATGGGACAGAGGTAGTAGATAATTGACTGTACCTGTCCTATAATAATTGGTACATTTGATGTATGAGATTTATATGCAAATGTAATGACTATTATGGGATGGAGGGAGTATATAAAAAGAAAATAAGAGAGAAATTAAACAAATTGTGTTAAAATGGTAAAAAAATAAAAATAAAAAAAAAGCACAATATCAAATTTGCCTTTTGTATGTGGAGACGTTTAGGAATTTAAAAAATATTTTTCTGAATATCTTATGCAAAAAAAATTTTAAAAAATTGTGGTGGTAATAATAATAATAAAAAAGATTAAAATGCTTCTGTTCCAAGAAAAATAATAATGTACATTGACCAATGAAAAATTGGTGTGATTATGAAAAGTTAAATCGTTTCAAGAGAAAAATAAATTTCGATTACACTAAATGATTTTACATGTGATGTAAAATTTTTTTTAACAAGATTTTGATGACATTTTCAAAGTACAACACAGAAAAAAAATTTAAAAAAGAAAAAAAGAAAAAGAAAATTCTTAAATTAAAACAAAAACAAAAACAAAAAACGAATGCCCCAAGGCTTTTCATTTTTTTTCTTCACAGTTAATAAAAAAAAAATTTTTAAAAAAAAAAGAAAAAAAAGTGTAATTGTTAAATATGCCCCTATATTGCACAACGATCAGGGAAAGAAGACAGATCTTTTTTTTTTTGTTTTACTTTCTTTTTTTCTTTTAATCAGAGTTACCTTAAATCAAAACAGTACCATACTTTCTTTTTTTTTTTCTTAGTCCAGGTTAAAAGCGCAGTAAATTTAAACCTGAAGCCAGCTTATTTTAGACCTTACTTTTATTTTTAATGCAGGTATCATTGGGGAACAAGAAAAGTTTTGGTAAATGGGTCAAAGCCACTGCATTTAGCAAATATGGTCATATAAACTAGTTTTTTGGCCCATTTATCAAAACACATGCACAACAAACACAACAGTGTTGCCAATAGCCACACGAACAGTTTCCTTTGCGTCCCCAGTTTTGGAGACATTAATTTTGAGATTACTCTCATAGATAGATAGAAAGGAGATACATACATACATATGAAGAGACGAGTATGTACGAATACATACACAGATATGAAAAAAATAATGTATATGAACCAAGAAAAATAGACAAATACATATATACATTTATTCATGTGAATAGACGAGTATATATGACCATATTTGATAAATGCAGTGGCTTTGGTTAGTTTACCAAAACTCTTCTCGTTCCCCAATGATACCTGCATTGGAAAAATAAGGTCTAAAAATATTTGGCCAAACCTGGACTATCTTCCTTTAACTAAAATTTACAATGCAATAGTTATTTTCAAATGTGAAGGAATAACTATGATTTTTTCTTTCCTTTTTTTTTTGAAAACAGATTTTTTTCCCCGTTGATATAATATATTCATTCTTGATTATTTAATTAAAAAAAAAAATTAAAAAGAAAAAACTTATTTTGTCATATCCACGCATATTTTTTTTGCACCTTTTTCTTTTTTTTTTTTTTTTTTTGTTTTTTTGAAAACAGTAATTTATATAACATATTCATTCTTGATTATTTAAAAAGAAAAAAAAAAAAAAAAAAATTTTTTTTTTTTAAACCTATTTCTTCATATTCATGCATATTTTTTTCTGCATCTTTTTTCTTTCTTTTTTTTCTTTTTTTTTTTTTTTTTTTTTTTTGAAAACAGACATTTTTTTTTCGCACTTTGATATAACAGTCGTTCTTGATTATTTAAAAAAAAAAAAATTTTCTTTTAAA
The DNA here is from genome assembly GCA_023376005.1 of Doryteuthis pealeii. Taxonomy (NCBI): domain Eukaryota; kingdom Metazoa; phylum Mollusca; class Cephalopoda; order Myopsida; family Loliginidae; genus Doryteuthis; species Doryteuthis pealeii. The sequence continues at coordinate 22,609,334 of CM042150.1, read as the reverse complement.
CATATTTCATCATAATCATGCATATTTTCTTCTGCATTTTTTCTTTCTCTTTTCTTTTTGAAAACAGACATTTTTTTACCACTTTGATATAACAGTCTTTCTTGATTATTTAAAAAAAAAATTTTTTTTTTTTTTTAAACCTATTTCATCATAATCATGCACATTTTTTTTTGCACCTTTTTCCTTTTGTTTTTTTTTGTTATTTTTTTTTTAACATAATTTTTGTAGAAATTTTATCTACATATTTTTTTTTTGGTCTTTAAACATTGCTCTTATTACCTCCATTTGTCCTTTCTTCATGGTCATAAATGCGTGGAATAAAATTTGTTCTTTAAATGCTGAAACCGTTTTTTCTTTCTTTCTTTCTTTTTATCCAAAATATTATTTCCTCCTATCAAAAAATTAAAAAAAAAAACAAAAAAAAAAAACAACCAAAAACAATTTAAAAAAAAAAAAAAAAGAAAAAAGTAAAAGCCAACATTCTTTCCATCAGTGCACACAATTAACCAACAATCATTGTACAACAGTATCAGAGGAAAAAGTGAGTGCAAATTATAGCGTGATGCGCATCTTTAAGTGCACCCGTTATCTTTTCTTCTCAGCATCCTTTCTTACAAACCACAACAACAGTGATAATGATTATTAAAAAGATTCCCATCAAGAAACTCGCGTAGATGAGCCACACGGCAAACCTGCTGTCTCTCTGCATCAAACCGTACAGACCCTTCGACTGGTGCTTCCTTGCTTTTCTCGCATAGTGAAAAGCAAGAGCACCCGAAAAGATGCACAAGAAGCAGCTGATGTACGACCCTATGAGAATCCACTGCAAGTGTTTCCAGGGTCGTGGAAGCATTTCTGAAGAGGGTACACGACGCACCATATGAGGGACGGAGACTGTGGTCTCACGGTAAGGGTTATCCAGAGTGTTCTGAAAGACGGGTTCAATGGAGAAACAACGCATATCGTCCGGGCCACTACCAGATGGCGTGTTCTGGTCGATGAGCGAAGTTACGTCGACAGACATGGCGCCGTTGTGAACGTTCAGATCGTTTGAGAAGTCCGTATCATCATGGGTTTCTTTGTGGAGTGGTTGTCGCTCACTGGAATGGTTTCCATTGTCACCAGAAGACATGGCGCTGGCAATGTTCTGGTCCGATAAATCCGAGGTGCCACTGCAAAAATAGAAAGTAAATAAATGAATAAATAGACAAGTCAAAACAAAAGTACAGATAAAAAAATAAAAATAAAGTTGGCAGTGTGGCATATTGTCAGTATCAGCTGGACAGTGAAGGAGTCTATCCCCTTTTTGCTAGTGCTATAACTGGGTGATTGTTTTTGTGAGATAGGAGCACCATGCCTACCGTCAGCTCCCTACTGTATCGCACAGATCAGATTACTCAATCTGTGCTACTTGTGCACCGAGATGGTGGCAACCTATATCGAACCAGGAACCTTGTGATTGCTAGGTGGGTGGTCTACCAACTGAGTTAAACCAGCCCCCAGATCCAACATTATTATTCAGGGTGGGGCATTTGAAACAGACTTTGACTACCATTTAGTCCATGTCAATGCAATTGATACAGCAAGTAATCTATTAGTTTTGTGAGATGGAGAGATTATTTATTTGAAGTTGGTTGGTTGGTTCTACAATCTTTATGGGTTATTTAAATCTAAAAAATATTTTAGTTGTAATCTACATATCAAAAAGGTTGGTTGGTCATATATATATATATATATATATATATATATATATATAAATATAAAATACTTGACTCTACTTAGGTATCGAGCACTTTTTACATATTAGCTTCTCCTAGCGGCTATATGAATATATATATATCTTATATACATATATATACATATAAATTGTTTTTTTCTTTTGGCCAAATACTATACCAATAGATTATTTTTTGTTGGTACGAATATCTTGGTCCTTTCTTTTTTTCAAAAATTTTTTTCTTCCTGGTTGATGTTTGGTAGTATATTTTTACAATCAAACTTTCTGCTGGGTTTTTTCTCTCCGCAAGGATCTACCAACACGCTTGGTATATTAAATATTATATATACTAGCAAATATATGCACCCTCCGGGTGCAAGTATTTAAGTTTTAATGTAATAAAATATTGTATTAAATTAGAAAGGCTAATGAAACTAAATAAGAATACAGATAAAAAGATTTGAAACAGAGGGAGTATAATAAAAGATTTGAAACAGAGGGAGTATAATAAAAAATGGAACAACTGAAACTTACTCTTCCATCACTCTCGTCTTTCATTGTTATTTTTTCTAATTTAAGTATTTAGTTAAAAGAGGAAGTAAAGAATAAAATGACAGTTATCTTTTCTTGTTAATGGATTTCATTTAAGATTCATTGAAGAGATTTTTACTTATATTCATTAAAATAAAACCAAACAGTTAGAAATCAATAATACTAAGCACATATTTATTAAATTCGATTTTTTAAAGTTAATATGCAAATTAGCCTTCCCGTTTACACTGTAAATCGCTATTTTGTTGTATATATAAATATAATTGCATGTTGTCAGTATGTAGACATGGTTAACAGTATTAATAAAGTAAGACAATTTTATTAATAATTGAGGTTAAATAAAAATAAAATCATGGAGAATGTGATGTCAATAACTAAGAGAATTGTGACTTGAGTAGGAATATAGTTTCGGTTACAGACAGAAAAACACACAATCTCCATTATAATAAGATATATATATATATATATATATATGGGAGAAATGTGAGGAGGTTAATCCGACAGTATGCAGAGAAAGGGAGACAAACACGGGATGTTATGGAGGGCCAACCACGCCTCCCCCTACTGACGACCTTCTGTTTCAGCATTTTGAGAATGTCCATCATTGAAGCAAGTACTATATTCAAGTCCTGAAGATGGTCTAACAGACCGAAACGTTGCATTGTCGACAATAAACATCCAGTTTCCATAACATCCTGTGTTTGTCTACCTTTCTCCACACACACACACACATATATATATATATGAACAAATATCTACTACAGGAAAACTTATAGAGTACTAAAAGTAGAGGAATCATATGTATGTTGGGAGATCATGCAAGTTGCGAGATGGTAGAATAAAACAATATTTTATTACGAAAATAAAATATGAAATATGGGGGGTATGAAAAATACAAAGGCCTTTTCGTCCAGTTCTTCGTATTTTTCATACCCCCCATATTTCATATTTTATTTTCGTAATAAAATATTGTTTTATTCTACCATCTCGCAACTTGTATGATCTCCCAACATACATATGATTCCTCTATTTTTAGTACTCATATATATAAGTCAACGGGGTGGCCTAAAGTCGGTATCAGCCAATCGGCGAGAGAGTCTATCCCCTTTTCACTAGTGCTAAACCAAGGAAATTGTTTTTGGTGTCTGAGGTGGAGCACCACACCTACCATCAGCTCCTTACTTTACAGCATAGATCCCTGTGCTACTCATTTTTTATATAATATGTACATCTTATTATAATGGAGATTGTGTGTTTTTCTCTCTGTAACTGAAACTATATTACTACTCAAGTCACAATTTCCTTAGTTATTGACATCACATTCTCAATGATTTTATTTTTTCTAACCTCAATTATAAATAAAATTGTTTTTAAATTATTAATACTGGTAACCATATCCACATACTAATAACATGCAATTATGTTATATATACAACAAAATAGCGGTTTGCAGTGTGAACGGGAAGGCTAATTTGCATATTGATATTAAAAAATCGAATTTGATAAATATGTGCTCAGTATTATTGATTTCTAACTGTTTGGTTTTATTTTAATGAATATAAGCAAAAATCTCTTCAATAAATCTTCAATGAAATCCATTAACAAGAAAAAAATAACTGTCATTTTATTCTTTACTTCCTCATTTAACTAAATAGTTAAATTAGAAAAAATAACAATGAAAGACAAGAGTGATGGAAGAGTAAGATTCAGTTGTTCTATTTTTTGATTATACCCCCTCTGTTTCAAATCTTTTTATCTGCATTCTTATTTAGTTTCATTAGCCTTTCTAATTTAATATAATATTTTATTACATTAAAACTTAAATACTTGCACCCGGAGGGTGCATATATTTGCTAGTCTAGATAATAAATTACTTCAATTTTTTAAATGCATGTCATCACGACATTTTTTCTAACTTTAACTTAACTAATCAAGTCATTTTAGAATTTAATAAAGATAGACAGCTCATTCAACTGTGGCATATGGAAATCTAATAGATTGCAATGAAGCAACCAGAATAATGATCAAATAGAATAATTTTATTTATTTTGCGATGGTCTAAATTACAATGTTTAAATTACAAAAAATATTAATAGTACCAGGTACTCAATTAGTTACCTCATTTTAGGACACCCTACCCACTTTAGAGGTACCAGGTACATTTTACAGTATCACAATTTTTCCTTAAAAGAACTCTCCCCACCACCGTTTTCAGCATACATGCCCGATACCTTAATCTTGACTCCCACCCCAAATACATACTAATTTCGAATTAACACACTTAATGCTTTTTACACCTTATGAGACAAACTTTTTCGAAAAAAAGGACCATTTTCTGTGTCTATTCATTCTTGCATTTATTTACCCAACACCTCTGCACAAGCAGCATGCAACACAAGGTCAATTTTTAAGCAGAGTCTAACAGGTTTGAATTCAGAGTTTTCCTTCTCTTAGACTGTTTACCATAGGAAGCTTAAAGAGCCCAGTCAGCCCTACTATTTACCCATAGTTGGAGGGACAAAAGTTGGATTCATACCTTTCCCAAGGGTATTAAGCGCTAAGTGAAATGCAAACAGCCTTGTCTAGGATTTGAACTTGGTGTGCCATCTCCATTTCCTATGACAATAACAGTTTTTTTTTAAAACTAACGATAACATTTTGTGGTTTGGTTTGTTTTATGGCACATCAACCTCAGCGGGTCATTTAATGCCGACAAAGTTTTGAAATAAATTCATTCTTAATGGATAACAAATTTTGTTTATCAACTCATGTTTTTCTATTTAACCCATAGATGGGACCCTAACAGGTACTACCACTCCGGGTCAGACTGGACCAGGGAGCAATGGTGATGAAGGGGTGCTCCACATTCCCCAAACCTCCAAAACTGGAACCTCACCATCAGATAGAGTTTAACGTCATTCCCAGGACATGTAGACCCTCAGTCACTGCCTTCTAGCACTCATATGATAAAAAGGGGTTGGGGCTTGCCATAAGGGTTGGGAAAATCATATAGGTGCTAGGGCTTGACGTGACCAGCCAACTGATCGGAAGGGGCCTCTCCAACCGCCCGTCTAGCCCAAGATAGGGTCAAAGTGGAGTATTGCAAGTCATGAACTGCTCATCTACCTGGGTTCTATCCTTAAGCATCACGGGTCGACACCCATGGCCAACAAGTGGCCCCATTGGGGGAGTCTTACCTCTCTGCAGGGGTGCATTCTAACATCCCAGCCAACAGGGCAGACTTAATTAGGGGACCACTTAAGCAACAAGTACTGTAAGCAACCTGAGAGGTTTTGCTTATCAAAAGGACTAGATTCAACATTAGATTACCTGAAAAGGGTTCATATGCCATAACAATTTTTTTAAAAAAACAATAAAAAACAAACAAACATCAACCAACAAACTCTACAGCATTGAAACTTACATAAAAATAAAATTAAATAAAAATATATAAGGGGTGTACTTACTTTTGGCCTGCTAAATATTATTATCTCTGGTTACGGAGTTTTAATGCAGCAGAATTTATAAATAAATACTACCTAATAATATCCGTTTTGACTGTATATTGTGCCATGAAAAATAAAATCCAGATATTGGTTTAGAAGAAAAGTAACTTTTTATAATTAAAAATTTTTTTTTTTTTTAAACGATATTCGTGTACGGTGACTGTTGTATTATATATTTGTTTTAGATTACTCTTCACAAAATTAGCATCCCATTATGGTGTAATGGTTAACGAGCTAGTTTCAGATCCATTACTACTGTATATAGTGAGTTCGATCCTTGCTGTATGTCCCATAATTGTAACCCTGTATTAAATCCTACCTACGGTGACCGGCTTTGATAAATACATAGGGCGTCCCCTCATAGGTGTAATGGTTAGCAAGTGAGTCTCTAAGATCCATTACTACTGAAAAGCGAGTCTGATCATCGCTGGGAGGTCCACACTTGTGTCACATCCTACCCGTGGCAAACTGCTTGGGTAAATGCCTACTCTTTACTAAGTTTGTATGTAAATGAATAGAAAAAAAAATATATTACAGTTGACTTCCGAATTACTCATCATATTTCTGTGATGACTAGGAGCTTTTGTTACGCTATAGTCAGTGTTCTGTAACCTATTTCATTTGTTCAATTAATAGGTATTCTCTCTAATTAGTACAATGAGACCAATAACATTTAAAACCAATTCATGCATAAAGATCCAGGGCAGTGGAGTTGGAACACAAAAACCTTTGACTATGACTCATTCATATTTGCCACCCCCAATTCTGACTCCTCCTTATGTAATCGATTCATAATAAATATAAAAACCATGATTTTTTATGAATACTAGCAAAATAAAAAGACACCCTCTGGGCAATGTAAAAATAATTTTTTGAAAGATATTGCCTGAGGGGATGGGAGCTGAAAATTCAATGTCATAGAGTGTGTACCATAAGTATGTAAAATCGTCAAATTTATTAAAGGAGTAAAAAAAAAAGAAAAGAAAGAAAGACAATTTGAAATGGAAACAGTTCCGATAATTTTAAATATTATACTAGAATAAAACAATCTATATATAAATATATAATGCCGGGCATCTATTTATTGAAACAATGAGGATTGTCTAACGTTGCATGCTCACATTTTGAGTATATTTATTCTATGTTATGACATTGAATTATGTGTTGGGTAATGTGATGTAAGCAGTGATGTAGTTTTTGTTACAGACAAAAACCGGAAGCAAATCTCCATTATTAATAGATATTAATACTTGTCTTCCTTAATTGTACAAGAAGTATCATCTTGCAACACCCGCTGGTTAAAAATGAAACGCAAAAATGTAAATCCTAATTATCCAGTGTTGCTTATCCGCGGAATTCTTATTTTTTATGAGTGTCATCACCTTAGTTAAATAATGTACTATTCCATTTTTATCATAAATAAAGAAAGGGAAGTAAAAGGATATGGGATACAGAAAATAATAAGAGAGAGAGAGAGAGGGGGGGTGAGTGCGCGGAAGTGATAACACTAATCTGTTTCAATTGAACATAATAAAGAGAGGATAATAAAGAGAGGAAAAAAAAAGTTAAGAAAGAAAAAAAAAAGAGTGTGAAAGATTTAAATCAAGATTATGTTTTTACATATTGAACAATTTTACAATAGCTCTTAAGTAAACATATCAAGCATAATAATTGAATTATCATACTGTGCTATATCCACACGTAACGCAAGTAATTTATTTATAAGTTGTGTGCACTATATAACTTTACAGAATAGACTATGGTCTTATATGTATTTAGCCAACCCCTCCATACAAACAGAATGTGACACAAGATCAATTTATTTATAAGTTGTGTGCACTATATAACTTTACAGAATAGACTATGGTCTTATATGTATTTAGCCAACCCCTCCATACAAACAGAATGTGACACAAGATCAATTTATTTAGCAGAGTTTAACAGGTTTAAATTTAGAGTTTTCCTTCTCTTAGACTAGTTGCCATACCAAGGTTAAAGAGCATAGTCTGCCCTACTATTTAACCATAGCTGGAGGGAGAATAGTTGGATTCATACCTTTCCAAAATGTATTAGCGCTATATGAAAGGCAAACAGCCTCGTCCAGGACTTGAACTCAGTTCACTGTGTCCATTTCCTACAACGATCATTATACAAAACACCCCCAAACTAGGGTCATATAAACGTAAATTCAACAGGAGTCAGAGTTGGTATAGTTTTACCAACCCCGACTCCACAACCTAATAAAGATCGTATGCATGGGTTTTTAAATGTTTTTTTTAACCAGCTGTTCTTCTTGCACTGCGTAGGAATTACATTTCTTCTTTCCTACGATTACCTCCTATGTTTCTCCCGTTAGGTGCTAGGTGTCGTTGCATACAGCCTTATAAACACAGAAGTACAAAATCAATTTTCTTTTACCTTTCAACATCAATATGGTAACACTCCTAGTTACTTTTCCTGTCTACATGACAGGGGGGCTTCTTGCCCCAACACCCCTATGTTGCACAGCAATACGAGAAAATGTGTAAATTTCTAACTCTCTTCTTTAACCAACAGCCTCAAAAACTTATATAAAAGACTATGGGAGTAAAATATGGATGGATGGTTGGATTTCACGGCATGTCAACCCTTGTTGGGTCATTTTATGCTGAAGACATTTTGTTGTATTCATTCTTGAGGGGTACTTAATTTTTTTTTATAAACTCATTTTCTTCTATTCAACCCATAGATGAGACCATAACAGGTACAACCACCCCGGGTCAGAGTGGACCTGGGAGCAATGGTGATTAAGAGGACTCCAGAACTGGAACTGGAACTTCACCATCAGATAGAGTTTAACCTCATACCTAGGAAAATAAGAGCCCCAGCCACCGCCTTCTAGTACATACATGATAGAAAGGGTTAGAGCTTGCTGTTAGGGCAATAGGGTTGGGACAATTATATAGGTGCTAGTGCTTGACGTGACCAGTCGATTTATTGGAGGGGACCAAAATGGAGTGTTGCAGGTCATGGACTGCTCAACCACCAGGGTTCCACCCTTAAGCATCACAGGTTGCTTCCCATGAACAACAAGTGGCCCCCATAGGAGGGGGGGGGCTTACCCCATCTGCAGAGGTGCAGTTGGTGTATTCTAAAGCCCCAGCTGACAAGACGGTAAATATGGAAATAAATCTGACAGTACATAGAAAAACAACATACTTCAAAAAAGATGAATTTATTCTTGATGAAGTCGATGTTAAAACGTTTTGGTTTTTATGAAACCTTCATCAGGACATTAGGAGGTAAAAAATGTTGTCTGTTATTTCTTTACTTCTACTCTATTAAGTTTGCTCAGTGAATAAATTTTGTTCTTGTTAATTCACAGTGAACTACTTTTTTTCTTTTTCTTTTTTCACACAAGGATATATTTACTACACACAGGCTTAAAAGAACAAAGTACCCAGGCTTATTCAATTACAACTAAAAATTATCAGCAACGAGCTATGGTCTCCACACTGACAAACTTATGAAGACAACCTTCACATTTCAAAACCATTGCTCACTTGACATCCTGCACTACAACTGTTAAGAAAAACGCACACCCAAACAATCTTATTTATTTATTGTTGGTTGGATTTTACAGCATGTCAACCCCTGCTGGGTTATTTTATGCCAAAGACATTTTATTAGATTCATTCTTATTGGGTATTAAATTTTTTTTCTATTTAACTCAAAAGATGGGACCCTAACAGATACTACCACTCCAAGTCAGAGTGGACCAGGGAGCAATGGTGATGAAGGGGTACTCAACACTCCTCACAGCTCCAGAATTGGAACTTCCCCATTAGATGTAGTTTAATGCCATACCCAGGACACTGAGACCCTCAGCCACTGCCTTCTAGCACATGTATGATAAAAAGGGTTGGGAGCTTACCAGAAGGACAATAGAATTGGAACACTGTGAATATAGATGCTAGGACTTGGCATGACTGCCTGTCTATAAACTATGGGCCAAAGTGGAGTGCTGCAGGTCATGGAATGCACAGCCACCAGGATTCAATCTTTAAGCATGATAGGTCGCCAACCACAGCCAACAGGTGTCCCCTTTGGGGGGATTTTACCCCCTCTGCAGAGGTGCAGTCAGTGTATTCTAAAGCCCCAGCTGACAGGGCGGAATTTATATTTGCCATGTGTGCATGTGGTCAGTTTGCAAACAATTAACTGTAATTTATATAAACATTAGATGTCTGCAAGAGAAACATGAAGACATGCCACATCAACACCATCACATGGGAGGCTTGTGAAGAAGACCATGTGACCTGGCGCCTCCTCGTCAAACAAGGAGTGAAAAAAAGAGGAAAGAAGCCGCCGCAGACAAGAGAGCTAAAAGGAAGGAGAGACAACAGCAACTCCAGCAAGCATCACTGTTTGTTTGCAGTCACTGCACCAGAGATTGCCATTCAAAAATTGGTCTGTTCAGCCACTCACGCTGTTGAGAAATATTTATATATAAGGTGTGTGCCAGTTCCCCGCTTATACTTATAGATTGGCCAAGGTCACGTGATTGACTCTTCTAACCAATCACTGGCAGTACTACTGGCCTGATAAGATACTTAACCCCCCCGCCATGTTAGTCACACATCAAATACACACTCATGGACGGACGCACATAGAATTGCCGGGATCTTTACCAATACTCACGAAGGACTTATAGGATTACCAGTAAAATGAGGACATTTTAGTAACCAAAGGATTCATATTGTCGACCGACTCTTTATCAAGGATTCCACCAGATAAGCGCTTCTGCTAAAAGGTCAAGCAATGGCCCTTAAAAACTTAACACACGCAGTTGCAGATAAAAAAATTTAAAAAATTTTGAACACTACAAATATAAAACCAATACAAAGGTTTGTATGACTAAGGAAGGAAATCTAGCATACAATGCTAAGGATACCAAATAGAATGATATCAAACATGTCGTTCCAGTAAGAATAATAGATATTATAGTGACTAGCAAAATAAAAAAACGCCCTCTTGCCGACGTAAAATAAATATTGCCTGAGGGGATGGGAGTTGAAAATTTAATATCAGAGTTTGTATCATAAGTAAAGAAAAATCAACAAATTTATTAAAGGAGTAAAAAATAAAATAAATTTATTAAAGGAGTAAAAAATATTTTAAAAATTGAAATGGAAACTTAGTTCTGATAACTTTAAATATATATTAAAATAAAACAAACTATATATAGATACAACGTTATGACGTTTTAGGTAGTGTGACGTAATCAGTGACGTCGTTTTTGTTACAGACAAAAACCAGAAGGGATCTCCATTATTAATAGATGTGTACATACGCAGTACAATCCACTATCAGATTGTTTTGCAAATTCCAGTCTATCATTTAGTATGTAACCTTTCAACAAAACAAGGTAAAAGATACAAAGAAGACAAATTTAAAACAATAACTTTAAGTAGGTAAAAGATACAAATTTGGTTTTGTCTTTTTTCTTCCCTCTCCTGAGTAAAGAGATAATGTCAAGGTGTATTTATAAAAAAAAAAAAAAAGTAAGGGTTGGGGGTGACATTATTTTCATTTTTTTTTTCAAAGGGAAGAAAAATTATAAAATTTTTCAGGTAAGGACAAAAAAAAAAAACTATGTAAAATAAAGGTATTACCAGGGTCTGATTTTTTTTTCGCTTAAATTTTTTTACACTAGTAGACGGCAGGATACCAACAACAATATAAACTTGTAGTTCCTGTCTGTCTGTTCACCAACTCGTCCAAGGGTTTTGGAGATAGACCCCCATAACTACATTACCCAAAGTACTTGAATAAGTATATTTCATTCTGATCAAAGGGCGTTTTCCCTTCAAATTAAATCATAGATAAATAAAATAGGCAGTGGCAAATTGTCCGTATCAGCTGGACAGCGAGGGAGTTTATCCCCTTTTTGCTAGTGCTATACCAGGAAAAATTATTTTGCTGAGGTGGAGCACCCCACCTACCGTCAGTATTGAACTCAGAACCTTGTGCTTCTAAGACAGATGCTCTACAGACTGAACTAAACCGGACCCTAGATACATGACGAGAAATGATACCTATTCAGAAAATATCACCAAATTTCAATAATATTAAGACTCCGTAATGGTAGTTAAATCCCCCTATATTGAAAATTTACAGCTTCTATAAATAGGGTTTTTGGAGAAAGGCCCTATAAACACATAACTAGAATGGAGGCATGTGGTCTAATGGTTAGAGTCATAGGAAATGGAATCGTCGACCAGAGTTCAATTCCTGGACAAAGCTGTCTGCATTTCACATAGTGCTAATACCCTTGGGAAAGGTATGAATCCAATTCTCCCTCCAGCTATGGGCAAATAGCAGGGCAGACTGGGCTTTTTAACCATGGCTAGGTAACCAGTCTAGGAGAAGGAAAAATCCGCTTAAGAAATTGACCTTGTGTCGCATCCTGCTCGTGTGGAGGGGTTGGTAAATACATATATAATTAGAATATTATAACTTCTATTATCACAGGGATTTTTCTATTAATTAAACATAAAATTGAAAAAAAAAAAAAAAAAAAAAAAAAAAAAATTACCTCTCTTTTATAGTAAAATTTCGCTAATTTAGACATTTCCTTGATGGCAAAACATCACTAGAATTATGACAACAAAAAACTATTAGTAAGCTTAAAGGCTGCTATATTAGGTGGCAATTAAGCTAGCAAATTTATAAATTTTATTTCAATTTCATAATAATTGCAATCAATTCCTCACAGAAGCAGTCAAAAAAAAAAAAAAAAAAAAAAAAAAAAATGCAGAACTTTAAATCAATAGATTCCTGAGTGATATCTACACATGTGTCACCACATTCAACTTGGGACCACATTTCCAGACAAGTATATTATGTGTGAGTTTTTAAAATAATTCCATTTATTTCATTTAAATAAATAAAACATTACTGATGCCAGAACATGTCACTTACTTTTATTTCGCTGTTTGCCACAAATAGATTACCAACAATTTTTAAGTAATAAAGAAAAATACAATATTTCTAAGGGTTTTTTTTTTTCAAGTTGCTTTGTTTTTATTTATTTATTTACATGAATATTTATATTTATTCATTTATTTATTTACATCAATACCTATTTATTTACATGGATATTTATTCATTTATTTATTTACATCAATACCTATTTATTTACATGGATATTTATTCATTTATTTACATCAATACCTATTTATTTACATGAACATTTATTCATTTGCCTCAATACCTATTTATTTACATGAACATTTATTCATTTGCATCAATACCTATTTATTTACATGAATATTTATATATTTATTTATTTATATTATTTATTTACATGAATACCTATTTATTTACATGAATATTTATTCATTTATTCATTTGATTTATTTACATGAATATTTATTCATTTATTCATTTGCATCAATACCTATTTATTTACATGAACATTTATTCATTTGCATCAATACCTATTTATTTACATGATATTTATATTTATTTATTTATTTACATGAATACCTATTTATTTACATGAATATTTATCATTTATTCATTTGCATCAATACCTATTTATTTACATGAACATTTATTCATTTGCATCAATACCTATTTATTTACATGAACATTTATTCATTTGCATCAATACCTATTTATTTACATGAATTTATTCATTTGCATCAATACCTATTTATTTACATGAATATTTATTCATTTGCATCAATACCTATTTATTTACATGAATATTTATTCATTTACTTATTTGCATCAATACCTATTTATTTACATGAATATTTATATTTATTTTTATTACATGAATATTTATTTACATGATTTATTTTATTTATATTTATTTATTTATATTATTTACATGAATACCTATTTATTTACATGAATATTTATTCATTTATTTATTTACATGAATATTATATTTATTTATATTTATTTATTTATTTACATGAATACCTATTTATTTACATGAATATTTATTCATTTATTATTTACATGAATATTTATATTATTTATTTATTTATTTATTTACATGAATACCTATTTATTTACATGAATATTATTCATTTATTTATTTACATGAATATTTATATTTATTTATTTATTTATTTACATGAATACCTATTTATTTACATGAATATTCATTCATCTATTTACTTACTTATTTACATGAATCTTTATTTATTGAGTATTTATTTACATAAATATTTATTTTCCAACTTAAATATTTATACATTGACTTTTTGTTTAGTGTTTTTTTGGGTTTTTTTTTCTTTTCTTAACATTGACTCAACTAAACTGAACGTAATAGTGGAAATTTAATAAATAAATAAGTTTTAAAAAAATTTTTAAATTTAAAAAAAAAACAAAAAAAAAACAAAACATCCTACTATATTCTCGTGTGCCAACAAAATACCAGTAATTTACCTTTGCTATAATCAAACACATTTTTTAGCAATATGCCAGGATGAGTTCGTTCCACTTTCTGTTTTACTTGAAAGTTTACACTACCACCGGATGATGTGTCATCATCTAACGAAACAGGACAATTAACACAATTCACTTTAAAAATAAAATAAAGTTAAATTTTACGAATTATTTTTCTACATGTCACAATTGAAATGACACGTGGCTAATTATTTTTGGGAACATATGCGAAACAACAACGGAAGAAGAAGAAGAAGAAAATATATATAACATTTTTCGTAGTAGAGCTGGACAAATCAACACACAAATATACAAGAGAAACATTTGAATTATATTGTCAATTCTTAAAATTTTATAGAAAAAATACTTAGAGAAAACAAAAATAAATGGATGTTGTATTTAGATAATTTTCAATATTATTTTTTTTTGTTTGTTTAATAACAAATCATACATATAAATTCCTGTATTTTCAATTACTAAAAGGAAAACGTAAATATTTTTAAAGTAGAATCATCTAAGAAAATGAAATGCAGAATAAGTATTATTTGTTTTTAAAAAATAAATAAAATTGTTAAATATTTTTTCTGTTTATTAATTAAAGGAAGGATTTAACATAAATAAACACATAGAAGTAAAAAAGACACGAAAAATACTATTTATTTATCATATGTGTATGTATGTTAGTAAAATGAATCACAGCAAAAACTAAACCGATAATTTTCTGCCTTGATTATAATAACCATTTTTCTTTTTAAACTAATCAAAAATATATTATACCTAAATAGTTGGTAAAATACACAAACAGAGAAAAATCATTCGAGATAAATTTAAAAATGTAAGTAAAAAAAAAACATTTAAAAAAACGACAGGACTAGAAAATGTCAATTTTCAACATAGATGTGAAAAAGACAGCTATATTACGTTTTTCTTACTTTTTATTTACACAGATTTATACAATAAACCCTGCATTTATTTATTTTTTTATTAAACAATAAATTACAAGTCACGAACGGATAGAATAGAATTAAAAAGACTAATCCTATTAATTTATATACACGTATAAAAAAAATTAATTTAAAGAAAATTCCTGAGAAACATTGAACATCTAAACAGCACACGTCAGCCTCTTTTAAAAAGCAAATGAATTTTAGGAGGGAGATGGGAACTGTTGACGTTTCGTCATTTCATTTGATGAAAAACTATCAAGTTCCCAGGGTAAGGAAATAGGACAGGTGAAAATTATAAACAGCAAATAAAGGTTAGTCAAAATAATAGGTTTTTAAGAAAACTCACCTGTGTTTTAGTTTTGTGATTTGTTTTAAAACCCGGAAGCGGAAGTGGAGGGAACTCTTTAGTCCAGGGAGAATTGAAATGGTGAGTAGATTTTAAAAGCAGGCGAATATTTATAAAGGGGGTGGAGAGCGAGAGACATAAAAATATGTGACTATTTATTAGTATTCATGTAATAAAACAAGAAACACAAAAATAAACAAACAACTAAAAACTAAACATAAACACTTATTATTTTTTGGTTGGTTTCATATCGCAAGTTAAACATTTTATAAATAAATGTCCATATTATCATTTAACATATTCAAAGTGTTATTTGTTGTGTGTTTTTTTTTTAGTTTTTTTAGATGAAGCTTGATAATAGATAGTAATTTAAGCTTTCGATTACGACATGAAGGCTCTCGAGTTCGACAAGAAACACCTGAAGAACACCGGAGGGCACATCGACCGAAACGTTGTGTATATTAATAACAGTAAAGATAAGGGCAACAGCCCGAAAAATCAAAAAAAGAAAAATATTTTTCTGGCCTCCTACCAGACCGTATTCTTGAATTTTTTTCTTTTTACATCTGTCAAAATAAATTTAGATTAAAGAAAATAAATAAATAAAGGAAAAAAGACAAATACTTAAAAAATAGAAGTTTTTTTTTTTGTTTTTGTTTTGTTTTGTCGTTATCTATTTATTTTTCCCCTTTAAATCAAATGAATATATCTTCCTATGATGAACCGATTATTATAATATTCATCATTTTGAATTATTATCATTTTTTATTATTAATTTATAGCACTGCCAAAGTTGCGGCAAAATCCGTATTTTATTTTACAAAATGATTTTTTTTCAAATTACAAAAAATCAGGAATTATCCGATTTTAATGAAATTTTTCAATGTTGAATGAATTTATAATGCATCAGATATTTTATTTCAAAACATTCTGATTTTTTTTTTTTCAGATCACTTAATTTTGCCCCCCCCCTCCCCTATTTTGGGAGTGTCTGATCCCAGTTAAGGCCTAAGTCAGAATGGCCGAGATATTATCTTGGAGGGCTGAAGTGGGTCCATTTTTCTGCACATGCTCGGAGGTTCTTCCGATGTGAAGGCACATGGGAGTTTGTTATTTTATTATTTTTTTTTTTTTTTTATCCCCACAAAACATCCCCACCCAATAGTGGAGCTAAGACAAGGATGCATTAGTGGAAAAATAAATCTCTTATAGGTGTGTGACGGTATTTTTGATAATTTGTGATTTCTTTCTATTTCTCTGAATTTTTTTTTTTTAGATGAGATATGATAATTAATATTATTTGGGTTATTCGGACTATTGTCCTCATCTTAATTTAATCTGTACAATGTTTCGGCTGATGTGCCTTTTTCAGGTCTTTCTTGTCGGACTCGGGAAGCTTCTTGTCGTAATCGGGAACGGAATTTTGAACCCAACCCATTATTCAATCCACGGGGGTATCTTGTTCTCATTCCGTTAACCATAGCTGAGATACAGGTGTTAAACTGTGTTAATTATTATTCTATGTTACTCTCGCCCATGACCAGGATTGAACCTACAGCCTTATAAAGAAATCTGAGGTAGGGGTTATTGTCCTTGTCGGCGAGCCTCTCTATCGAGCCAACCAATCACGAGCCAGCATACTTTGGCGGCAAAGCCAAAGAGGCAAATTCTTTCCCCCTCTTTCTAATTGACCAGCAACGGAGACAGACCTCAAAAAAGGATTGTCGGGGCCAAAACAGCCTTGACCCCTTTCTCTGAACGAACGCACGTAATCAGAGCACGCGTGTGCATTTTCGCACGTAAGCAAACCCCTTTCCATGTTTGACCAGATATATCCAGTTTTTGCCCAGCTTTAATCCTTTAAGCTCCAACCCTTTGCGTGTATTGGGTCACGTCATTCGATATTTCCGGCAAATTTCATGTATTTAAGAAAGTCATTTTTGCAATGATAAAAACAGTTCCAGCCAGCCACTAACAGTTGACGATCTTGATTCCTGTTCCCAAACGAATGACCGTTCCTGATTCCTGACAGACCTGCCTCTCTCCGCTGCTGGAACGACCCGCCTTTCTTTGCCGCTAGACGACCAGCCTCATTCTTTGCTGTGATGACACGAACATTTCCAGCCCATCAATATCAGCCTTTTTCAAGGCTAAACAAACCCAGTTCTTTTCAGAGCTAACCAGTCGGCCTTTTCACCTCAGTCTTTCCTTAACCACGAATGCGATCCTAGGGCGAAATCCCTAAAAGATCTGGATCTTACGATCGGATAGGCGTCCCTCGCCGACAGTACGCTAAGTCCTAGCTTGATAGATCCGACTCGATCTTCCGCCGAGCAAACATCTAGCTACTCGAGGCATTTGCGCACACGTACCAGCCGGTCTGAAATCCCGCATAACCGCGGCTAATCAGACCCAAGCAACGCACGTGCTAAGTGAACGGACCGTCGCTGTTACGTTTCACGCTCGTACCCGAACAGTCCTCGACGGACTACGACCGGGGCTCGCAGCCGATACAACTGCAAGCCGAGACCGTTACCGACCGACCACGACGCCAACCTCGCCGTAAACGCACTGCTATCCCGATTCCGGATTCCAGCTGCCCATCCGACAACCGACGACCTATCCACCCAGATCGACGAAAGACTGACCGAACGTTGAGCGACCAACCTCGAACGACGAAACTCTCAACTTGCCGATTTACCTTTGTCAATTCTCGATAATAAATTGACCACCTGGTTAATTGAGCGTGTGCGGATTGCCGGTAGTTTAAGGATACCGCAGGAACGTGGTCATCTTGAAGGCCGGGCCGTGGTCATCTTGAAGGCCGGTCGTCGGAAGAAGGATCGAGTCGTAGGCGAGATTGGATCATGGCCAGACAAAGACTAGATCGGGAACCAACGGGAACCCTTGCCACAAGCAGTAGGAGCGAGTAGCTCACACGCAAGGTGGACTTACTTTGGTGTCTGAAGCAACCTGTGCGGTTTGTTCAAGCTATGGAGATCGCGAATGCTGCGCCGTGAGATATGCCGTTCCAACATAACTCTCAACCACCCCAAATCCTCCTGGGGCACCAAAATGGTCTTCATTATCTGCTATTGTGTTTGTCAACATAGCGTTTTTGGCGTTTCGTGTTGGCAC
This sequence comes from Doryteuthis pealeii, assembly GCA_023376005.1. Classification (NCBI taxonomy): domain Eukaryota; kingdom Metazoa; phylum Mollusca; class Cephalopoda; order Myopsida; family Loliginidae; genus Doryteuthis; species Doryteuthis pealeii. The sequence continues at coordinate 22,590,683 of CM042150.1, read as the reverse complement.
GTTGAGTTAAACTCCTACTGCTGATTCAAGTCGAATTTCTCCCTTAGATAAGTTGCTAACACTGTTAGTGTTTGTTGAAATTGCTACTGACTGGATATTTGTTTAATATTTAATGAAGGACTATTTGCTCGTAAATTTCTACCAAAATAAACTGAACCCCGATTTTATGTCCGTGTTTTTGTATAAATTTTTTATTTTTCTTGCACCCGTTATTTTACAAAATACAAAAGTGTTGTGGATGTTAATCCAACAGTAAAAAAAGAAGTCAAGTCGAGGTAGGGTAAAATAAGACAAGTGTATTTACATAATGGTACAGGAACGGCTAGCTTGCCGTTAAACGGTAACAATAACAACCTTTTCACTCGGTGTCTCGCTATTTATAGCGAGAACCGGTGTATATTCTCCACTGTAGGAACGACCGATACAACAAAATATATTTTCTTTATTTATTTTAATATTCATTTCAATATGCATATTCTAAAAGTTTTTATTTTGTGAGAATGTTTAGTTTTAAAGTGGGGGCTCGTTGACAATTTATGCATAAAATGGATCCTCCTTTTATGACCGTAATTTTGTTTTTTTCGTCGACGATGATTAAAATCTAAGTTTTTGTTTAGAGTACCAAAGACAAAAAGAAAAAGAAAAAAACTGACAAAAACCCCAAACAAAACGAACCAAAACAAAACCACAACCACCAACCCGAAAACCCCGCAAACACCCCAAAAAACCCCCCAACCACCCACCACCACAAAAAAAACCAAAACACAGACCAAAACCCACCACCCGACCCCGACAGGCGCGCCGGCACCCGGCCGGCAGGGGCCGGCCATACCAGGCGGGGGAGGGCGCCACCAAGACCCCGACACCAAGCCCAACCCGGGACAACCCAACCCCGAGCAAAACAACAAACCAAAAACAAACCACAACCACGAAAAACACCCCCCACCACCCACCCAGCAAAAACCACCCACAAAAAAAAAACAAAAACAAAAACCAAAAAAACAAACGACCAAAAAAAACAACCAAAAACAAACCCAAACCAACAATACAAAAAAAAAACACAAAAAAACACACCAACCAAACAACAACCACAACACAAACCAAAAACCAACCCAACAAAAACACCCAACCAACACAAAAAAAACCAACAAAACACCCAAAAAACCCACCCAAAAAAAACAAAAACACAAAAACCGGGTCAAAAACAAAAAAAACAAAAAAGCAAAAAAAACAACAAAAACACACAACAAAACACAACAACAAAAAAACAAAAAACCCACCCAAAACACAAAAAAACAAAAACCGGATGAACAACAGACAAAAAGTAACATATCACTTTTTAACTCGCCTAAAATTCCATGCCATAAAATTAGGCGTTGGGCATTTAGTCGATAGAAATTTACGAGTAAAGTTGAAGAGTCTGGATTAAAAACGAACCCCCACTTTAAAACTAAAGCATCTCACAAAATAAAAGCTATTTCTCCCATACACATGTCATGATATCTCTCTCTGATGTAGAATAAGAAAGATATTAGTATCATAGAAAACAATAACGGGTGAAGAAAAAAAAAACATATTATTGGCAAAAAACACGGAAACAATAAAAAATGGGGGCTTCCGTATATTTATACAGGTAAGGAATTACGAGAAATAGTCCCTTTCATTACACCAGTAATAACTCATAAACATAAATACCTAATATGTAACGTCGATTACGGTCAGTTGCAAGGTCAAGCACACGATTCATGCTTCACAAAACAAAGCGTCGCTCCCAGACATCTTGTCCTTCTGGAACTGCCTTGAATGGACAGAGACGAATCGTGAAAAAAAGTGGGTGAAGGATGCTTATATGTATATTGAGCATCAGGCGTTAGCAACTTGGCGTGCCGGATACCACCCACCCCTCAAATGCACTAAACCGCCATTCTTGCGTTTGTATGTTTGGAGGTAATGGTCTGTTAGTTGAGTGGTTGGCAGGGTGGACTGAGGCTAGTTTAGGATTTTTATTATTATTGCCAACCCATAATGGATTAATATTTATTGCAACGAAGAACATATTTTGTTTCTATTCAATTCATGTTGCTGTACTCTTAATGTTTTTTTAAACACTTACTTTTATAAAACCACCATAGTATAATCGAGAAGATTTTTAAAATTATCTATTTTACCCATAAGATGGAACCCTTACAAGTACTAACACTCCATCAGAGATTGACCTGGAATTAATAGAAGTGGATGAAGGGGATACTCCATATATACCCAGAGGCATACCCATAATGAACTGTCAGCCCAACTAGATTAAAGTCTAACATAAATCCAGGACACTAGACCCTCAGCCACCGCTTCTATCACATACACGATAGAAGGTTGTGGGCTCTCAGCCATAGAAGACAACAGAAGTCGAGATTAATCGGAGGGAGTTCACTCTGCAACCAAACAACTAGTGATAGCAAAGCTTAGGGCGACCAAAGCAGGTATGATTGATGAATATGCATACCACAAATGCTCCGCACAACAATTCCAATTTACGTAAACCCCGGAAAAAACAAACATCACCACCTACAGGCCAGACAACTGATAGGCCTCATGGGGATGGAGTTATCACCCATCTGTAGTCGTGTGCTGATTACGCCACGAATGCTTGAATTAGACAGGAGTTTGAGAAACACAAGAAATTTCTGAACACAACATGGGAATTTCAAATAACACTGTCATTAGTATATTATACACAAACAAGAAAATACGCTGTGATAATTGTTGCAAAATGGTAGTAGTGTATGTGGGAAAAATCTCTCAAAATATAAATATATAGTATATATTATATATATGATCATATAACATAAATAATATACAAATATATAATCATACCAATCCCCAATATAACTACATCATCCTTATCTCAATTATTATATATATATATATATATATATATATATATATATAATATATATATATGAATAAACTGAATACAAATTCACTAACTAAGTCCTTTGTTAAATTTATTGGTAAGTACGTATTACGACGGCTCCTTTCTTATCTTTGCAATTCCATCTGATAAACTAAAGAGAGGTGTCAAAATTATGTACGACTATCAGAAGAATAGACCAAGTTTTTAAAAGAGGAAGAAGATTATTCATTCAATTTCAAAATAATATTGCTGACATAAAAGTTGCGGCGGCCTGTAATTACGTTGGTTGGAAAACAACACGTCGACCAAGGAGACACCCAACCTACCTATAGAAAAAATATATTGGTACCAGTCAGGCATATTTATCTAAAAGAACAAACGCAGCCAACCAAACGAGTCGACTATAACCCCGTTTTGAAGCAATTTTGAAGGAAAAACGGTAATTACCGATCATTCGATAAATATAACTGACATATAGATATCCTAATGGGGATAAAACCTAAATATCTAACATAATATAAAGGAAACCATAACGTCCCATCACACATCACACATATTTAATAATACAGCTCACTCCCTTAATCAATGGCGATTCGCCCCGGTTTTGTCTGCTAACAAAAACTTACGTCACTGCTTACATCACATTACCAAAGATCGTATCCATAAACAAAATAATGCAAATAAAATTACACTCAACATTTAACAATATTAAACATTAAATACAGTCCTCGATTGTATTTGAAAAACAAGTTTTAATAAATACATTGACTTGCTATAATAATAATTAATCTATAAAATAGAGTATATGACTATTATATTTTAATACATATAAAGTTATTACATTTTCATATGTTTATTTTTATAATCACTTATAAATGAAATATATCGAATGATTACATTACATAGGGATACAAACATACGCTGACATTGAATTTTTAACTCCACCCTCATGCAATATGTTTCTAAAATCTATTTCTTACATCGCCCGGAGGAGCGAGAATATTATTTTTAAATATATAGTACATAAAAGTACACATTAAAGACCAAAACAATACAGGTCCCAAACAATAAAAAACAAAAATTATGGTCCCATGAAAACAAAAAAGAATCATAAAATATTATCTCACTATCACAACGAGAACAGGATGCCGAACACATAAAGTCAATTCTCTTAAGCGGCACGATTTAAAACAGAGTATTGAATTCAGAGTTTCCTTTCTCCTATGAACTGGTTACCTAGCACATGTTAAAGAAGACCAAGATACTACCCACTAACTATATATTACCGCTATCAGCTGGAAGGAGAATTGGATTCATACCTATTCAAGAGATCAACCTCTAGCGCAGTGAAAATCACCAAGCGAGCTTACATATAGGAAATTGACTATGGAAAAAGTGACGCAGTTCACTTTCCTTATGACTCTTACCATTAGAACTACGCGTCCTTCCATATAAAAACAACACAGAACTTCCTATAACAGAAGGTCTTAACTCAAAACAACCATCCAAGTGGCCTTCTATTGGTTGTTCTGGGACAACAGAAAGATAACTCGGTGCTTACTGTTCAATTCTGTCCTCCACGATGAAACGAGACACGCATCGGACGAATTAACTAGATCTTCCATCTCTGCTCAAAGCAAAAAACAAAAAGAGAGACAAGAAAACAAGATCAACAGAACGAATAGCATTAACTACCACTATCCCAAAGGAAAACGTGCGCTAAAAAGAGAAAAGAGACTTAAAAGGCGAGAGAGGAGAACATAGAATACACGTGATTAACAGATACGTGGACGTGAGAAGCCTCGCGCCAATAAAAATCAGTGTAGAAATACAGGATGAGAGAGTAGTCAATGCATAACTTCCCAAGAAAATAAGAGAGACACTAAAAATGTCGAATGCAAACAGCACCCTAGATAACCATTAATGCTAGCAACTCTTCACTCTTCAAGAAGGCTTCTTTTTCTATACTTATAAATCATCGATAGTATTCAATACGTTCGATAACACATCTTCAAGAATCAAATATAAATTTTTTATTCTTTACAGTATCTATTACGCAACACAGTCATAGGACGTCGGATTCAACCTGCGATCATATAGCTGCTTTGTCCCTAGATTCTCCAGGACCTGTCGTATAGTGCTCAAACAGCGTCTGTTGACTTTACCTTTTGCGTGGGATATTTAAATACAAAATACGAATAGGTTCATGTCCTCTATACTTGATCGAGAGAATTGAGAGGACATTATCAATAATATGTCATCACCGCAATATGGAGGCGCGTGTGGTCCAATGGTTAAGTCGTAGAAATGGACTCGTCAACCGAGTTCAATTCCTGACGAAGCTGTTGGCATTTTCACGTGGCGCAATACCCTTGTGAAGGTATGAATCCAATTCTCCCTCCATGCCGTATGGGTAAATAGCAGGTAGACTGGACTCTTTAACCATGGCTAAGATAATTAGTCTAGGAAAGAAAACTCTGAATTCAAACTTGGTTAAATCCGCCTTCGGTTGGTCACCATTATAATAGGCTCCAGGTCCTAATTAGTGATCTATTCACTAATATTTGAACGCCGCAAGTTTGCTATAAAATAACTGTGAAAAACAAATACACTCAGATAAAAAATGGAAATCAAAAAACTCCGACAAGTAGAGGCTATAAACTACTAAACGTCAAGTCATCGGGCAAGCGTACCTACAGTGGAATTCAAACCTGTTAACCTCTGCTTGAGAAATCTCGACCTTTGATTCGCATCCGCTCGTGCGGAACAACGCATACGGGTTGGTAAAAATATATATGTCTCACCGCACATTTACAGTTTCTTTTACTTACACTCCTGGAGTAATTATCGAATAGCTTGGACTCCATGGGTCGTTCTGTATAAACCTTCACTCAAAATTTTCTACTAATATTGACTCTTGTTCTAAGAAGCTGGAAGCTTCACCATTCGTTCACAAAGGACAAACACACAAGCTATATATTTCTCATGTCTCCCATTAATGAATCTCAGCGAATCAGACTTTTCTCAATCGTGGGTCCTGAGTCGTACAAAGAGCTCGTACCCCAACCGTATTTTGATCTCTCTCTT
>CM042150.1:22544393-22584588 GCA_023376005.1 Doryteuthis pealeii | reverse complement strand
GGCGGATATAACAGTTTCTTTCAGCAAAAATCAATACCTCATGGGCGTAGTTGTAAGTAAACCAGGATGAGCAAGAATAAAACATATTCCGACCAAATAGTAATATAGACCAAACGTCGATTGTACCAGCTCTCTTTGAGAAAAAAGATCAACACCCTAAACGGACGTAGTGTAAGTATGCTAAGTGACGCAAAAAACACATGTTCCAACCAATGATTACCATAAAAAAAGATAGTCAACGAAATTGTCCGCACTAGGCAGCACAATGGTTCAGCAGCCAACTTTATTAAACATTATTCCACCACATTTCCTCTCCACAACACTAGAATATCGGTCATCATAGAATATGACCATCTAAGAAGTGGTGGGCTGACCAGACCCGGACGTCGCCCACCTGGCGGAAGTTGGGTTGATGGGTGTTTGTGAACTGTGATAAAAATAGATGGGTTTCCGATTCGAGGAACAAAAGAAATCTAATGCAACAATAATGAAACGGAAAATTTATCATCCGATATTAACGAGAATGTAAGAGGGAATAGATAAAGACGCTAAACTGAAAAGACAATGAATTGCTAAAGTAATGAAAAAAAAAACACAGAAACTGACCAATTAATAAAGCCAGTTTTTGTTTATATAATATATACATGAGGTAGGTAAAAGGATAGTGAACAAGAAATGATAACTCAAAACAAAATCTAAGAGTTGAAACGTTTCGTCGATTTATACGGACATCCTCAGCCAAAGATTTAATAAAGTAAAATTTAATATATAATTTATTCAATTACAATGTTCTAAAAATAAACAAACATCCAAAATCTTATTCACTTCGCCGAAGGCGCATACGGTCTGTTGTTTATTATTTCTCTCAAAAAACGCCCCCTTACTATTATGGTAGAGGCGTGTGTATTTTCATTTGACAAGCTTAATTTCGCTGCAGGATTGTTAGCTGTGTACTGTGGTCGAGGCGATATAGTGTTTTACTATGGCTTGCTGAGGTCCCGGTTTCGATTTCTGTCGGAGCGGAAAATCGTTAGTATTATATCGCTATGAGACTTAATAAAGTCGAAACAGTCTGTACGATATTCTACACACGAACGATCCTTTGCCGGATTACACTTGTCAAGTTCATTTTCTATAAGAAAAAGTATCGAATTTTATGCGATACATGCTTTGTAAAGTGCCTTCACAGTAAAATTATATTATTTATATAATTATTATATAATTATATATATATAAACAAATCTTTGACTAGAATGCTCCGTAATTAAATTGGACGAACGTTTCAACTTTAGATTTGTTTTGAGTTATCATTTCTTGATTCACTATCCTTTTACCTACCGCATACTGTTCGGATTCTACACATCCGTCCTATCTTTATATATATAATATTTACTAGACAAAAACGTAACCCGTGGGTTCACCCATTGAGCTTGGGAGATAATTGGCGATAGGGAAAAGTTGAGTTTGCAAAGCGATTTTTTTTTGGCCCTAAATAAATTAAATTAGGTCAAACGTCCACTTTCTTAGAAATCTTAAAAATTGCTTTTAATGTTTTTTTTTTTGTTTTTTTTTAAATTCGCTGGCTGATTTAGCCAGCGAATTTAAAAAAAAAAAACAAAAACATTAAAAGCAATTTTTAAGATTTCCTAAGAAGTGGACGTTTTGAACCTAAATTAAATTTATTACAGGGCCAAAGATATTGCCCCGTTGGCTGCTTATACAACTTAACATACAAATACGTTTCAAACCTCTTCGATCTCTCTCTCTCTCTCTCTCTCTCTCTCTCTCTCTCTCTCTCTCTCTCTCTCTCTCTCTCTCTCTCTCCCAAACATATCAACAAAGGTTGATATGCGTAAAACAAACAAATACTTTATACCAGACATTTGAAACTTGTCCAAATACGTGTTCTCTTTCCCGGGAAATGTTTGATAGCCTATATTTTGTATCGGGGACATTCAATAAATAAAGGATTTTTCTTTTAAAAAAACGCAATTTTTTTTTCAGAATTTTTATTTTTTTTATTTTTTAAATTTTTTAATAAATTCAAACTCTGCTTTGTTTTGAATTATAGCAAACGTATCCCAGATTTTTTTGTTTTTTGAGGCTATTCAAACTGGAGAAAAATCAAACATAGTGTCAATTTTGGTGGTCGGGGTTGCTGATAAATATTAACTATGTGGAATTTACATAAGAATATGTGATGTGTATGGTGAAGCATTTTTTAGTCAAATAAATGTTTACAAATGGACTAAACATGGGTTTGCCACTATGAGCCTGAGCCTATAAGACAGTCCATGGAGGGAAAACATTGACTATCCTGTAAAGAAAATGTTCCAGGCGCAGCAGTCAGTAAATAAGGTTTGCTGACATTTTTCTGAGACACGAAATTGTTTTTCTTTTGTTTTTTTTTTTTTCTTCTTATTCATAAAACGGATAGAGCACTCTCTGGTGGCCATTACATATATACATATGTATGTATTTATCAGTTGAAATCCTTGTTCCAGTCTGTAGGGCTGATGTTTGAGTGGTTACAAAGTCTGACTGATGATAAATCAATCGGGTTTCTATCCCGGCTGTAGGTAGCCTGCTAATGTCTAGCCACGCTGAAAAGACGTGACACGTCTAAACAGGGTGTCTGTGAATGACTATATATGCTCCCAACTCCTGGTGGGTTTGACCACTTTGGAGAGGATTTCACTGATGATCACCGAATACGCTGATCGCCCAACTACGCTTAAAGGCAACGCTCTCCTATAAGCCGGATAGAGCACTCTTCTGGCGGCCTTTACAATATAAGTAGAAGTAAAGTCGACGGGGGCGGCCTAAATCGGTATTCAGCCAGTCAGCAGTCTATCCCCTTTTCAATAGCGCTAGACAAGGAGATTGTTTTGGCATCTGAGGTGGAGCGCACACCTACCATCATCTCCTTACTTTACCGCAAGATCCCTGTGCTACTCATACGCTGATTTGGCGGGGACCGGTATCGAACTAGGAACCTTGTGATTTATCTCGTCCTAGTCTGTAGGTGCTGATGGCCGTGGGTTAAGAAGTCTGACTGACAATTAAATCGATCGAAATTTCCATCCCGCGCCGAAGGTAGCCTGCTAATGTCTAGCCACACTGCACAGACGTGATATGTCGAATCACAGTGTCTGTGGACGAGTAAAAAATGTTTATAGATATTTGCTTTTTTTCAACATTCGAGTCTTGACTCGTACCTGTTTCCCTGGCTATTTATAGCGCTCGTAGATAGAGATCTATTTTCTTTTCAGTCAACTGGAATGGCGTCCATCACTCTCTTGTCAGCAGGGCATGTGGTTTGGGTAATGTATCCACGCGAGGTCGAACGACGTACCCGAGCTCTGACTCAGCGGTACCATAAAGAAGATTGGTTGGTTGGATTTTACGGCATGTCAACCCATTGGGTTATTTTATGCCAAAGACGTTTTGTTTTATTCATTCTTGATGGGTCCGTATTTTTCGGACTCTTATAGTCCGCAAAAATACGGTACTTAAAATTCTTATATTGGCTTAAAAAACGGCAGTGGGTCCTATAATCCAGTGCGCCTTATGTATGAATCCTGATTGTATTTAGACCTTGTGACCTCGAACAGCAATGAGACTGACTCAGAGGATGACAAAAGGGATTCAGGTTTGGTTGATGCCGCCATCGCCCAACTGTCAAACTCCGACACCGAAGATGAAGAATTTGACGGATTTGTAGAAGAGGAATGATTGAAAAAATGAGCGTATTTTTCTGTTCTCTGTGTGTTACAAGTGAACAATATTGATAGTTATTTTTAGTGACTTGAATAAATCTGACCTATCCAACTGCTTTGTTCTGCTTTATGCGCCTTATACTCCGGTGCGCCTTATATATGAACATATATCCGTTCACTGATACTGCGTCTTATAATCCGGTGCGCCTTATCGTCCGAAAAATACGGTACTCAATTTGTTTTAAACATTTTGTTTTATTTAACAGGTACTACCACTTAGAGTGGACCTGGGAGTAATGTTGATGAAGCAGTGGTTCAATTTTCCCAGACCTCCAGAATAGGAACAGATAGAGTTTAACGTCATACCCAGGACATAAAGACCCTCAGCCATCGCCTTCTTGCACATATATGATAAAAAGGGTTGCGGTTTGCTATAAGGACAATAGGACTGGGACAATCATATAGATGCTAGGGCTTGATGTTACCAGTCGATTGATCGGGAGAGGGGCCTCTTCGACCACACGTCTAGCCTAAGTAAGGGCCAAAGTGAAGTTTTGCATGTCATGGACAGCTCAGGCACCAAGATTCCGTCCTTAAGCATTACGGGTTGCCACCCACGGCCAACAGGTGACAACATTCGGGGTCTTACCCCTGTGCAAAGGTACGGTGTGTTCTAAAGCCCCAGCCGACAGAGCTCATAAAAGAACAAACAAAAGACAGATAGCAAAAATAGACTTAATAATTGATAATTTTGATAACAGACAAGCTCACATACCTACCTAGGTAGTAATATCTCATCTACAGAAAGCGATGTCAATGTAAGCATAGGAAAGGCATGCTATAGACAGGTTATCGATTATATGGAAATCTGATGTTGCTGATAAATTCTTCCAAACTGTAGCCTTGTTAAGGCGACTGTACGGCTGCACCACTTGGGCCCTAACGAAACGCTTTTAGAAAAGGCTAGATGGGAGCAACACAAGGATGTTGCTTGTCTTCAACAAATTCTGGAAGCAGAATACTGCAAAAGCAGCTGTACAACCACTTACCCCCGATCACACAAACCAGTTATTGTTTCAGTTATAAGTTTTACTAAGAAAAGTAAACGATTTGACCAACGAAATTCTTGTTATAAATTAGAACTATGATGGTAGAAGTATAGTACTCGCTAAGAATAAAATGTACCCATCATCCTCATCAAGTCGCACCGGCAGCACGGATCTCCATGCCTCTTTCACGCAATCCGTCCCTGTCGGCGAACACACAGCATCCAGTATCCGTGGAGAACTAATTGATGTGAGAATTAGCAGGCTGACCCACTCTGGTTTATCCATGTACATGTGCTCACACGAGAACGTCACTTATGAGACCGTTCCTGCTTCTCCAGCAGTGTCCAGTGTGTTATGTTCGTTTTACCCGGATGGTTTGTCTGATAGGAGGCTAAAATGATCCGTAATTTGCTGACCAATCAAAGGCGTCTAGGTTTACAATTTTCTTCAATAAAAGATGGACTCCAAGTCCGGATTAACCAGAGAGTTAAAGTTGGGTGGAAGAAGCTGGCCTGTACACAGTGAATAACACTCCAAAACTATCGACAGTAAGAAGAAAACTCGAAGAAGAAATGAAGTTCCAAACGAAGAACTTTTTTTTAGCTATTTAGCTGTTGTAACGTTGTGATATATTCACGGTACCAAAATGTATATATGTAACGTAGAGGTATCTGTTGTATTCACGATACCCAAAGCTAATATACGTAACATGGCGGTAGCGATATTTTCACCGTACTAAAAAGGTGTTCTGCCCGTGGCGGTCATCTTGTGGATAAAAAAGTACAAGCGCGAGAAATATATCGTCACAGGTTGCTTAGCTTTTATTTCCAGGGCTCATCTCATGCGTCTCGTGGGCTGTATCGGAGAGGAGGAAAGGCAGAGAGAAAGAGAGAGAGGACACTGTTAAATTACGGTGATCCCACACAAGGGACCCAGAGGTCCGATCCGTACCCTACGACGTCGGAAAGCAAAAAGAGGCTGGTATTTTTCTTCGTCGTTCCACGTCACAACGTGACTTCAGGTTCCGGTCAACACCCGAAACTTCCGGTTGACACTCAATTCTCCATTCGGGGGTCACGCCCCGGTCAAATTGTTTTGTGTTCATTACTCTTTTTAAAACCTTTACTCTCTCACTTATTTCTTTCTTCCTCCCCTTCCAGTCCTTAGTAGTCCTTGTCAAAATCAATCTTGCTACACTGTGACTTGAATAAATCTAACCTATCCAACTGCTTTGTTCTGCTTTATGCGCCTTATACTCCGGTGCGCCTTATATATGATTAGCGGAATGAGAACAGGATACCCCCGTGGACTGAATAAAGGGTTAGGTTCAAAGTTCCGTGATGGCTCCCGATTACGACAAGAAAGTTCCCGAGTTCTAAAAGAAGGTTACCGAGTCCGGGAAGGTTCTCGAGTCCGACAAGAAATACATGAAGAAGGCTGGAGGGCATATCGGTCGAAACGTTGTACAAATAACAATAAAGATGAGGACAATAGTCCGAATAACGCAGATAATACTTTTTTTTAGCTATTGCAAAAACCATAGCCCACGAGAACAAAATCAAATTCGAAAACGGATTTTTCAAAATCCAAACAGAAATATACCACTGCAAAATGTTCAAAATGATCTGTTGACAACCATCATAGTACACTGAACAACATCATCATACACGGACCCACAACTGACTATCAAATTTCTTCAAAGGCAACATATCCACCCACATCCCACATATAAAAAACCCACCCCTCTTCTCTTACTCTCCCTCTATCCTACCCTCCTCCAATTAACTTTCAAACACAAAAAAGCAGAAAGTAAATGCATTTATCTCAACAAAATCTTTAAGGGTTTCTCTAAAATATTTTCAAACAAAAATATCCCCGGCCTCTTGGTGACACATTTGACATCACACATTTGACCCACTCTCTAAACATCAAATTATCTTCAAAGTCAACTGACTGACCCCATAAAAATAACAAATACCATTGCACACATATTAGGTCCACCCGACTTTCTTCCCATTCCTCTAGACTACATACCAGAAAACCCTCCCTTTTCTATCCCCCTCACCCATTTACCTTTTCACTATAAAATAAGAACGTACAAGCAATTAAGTCAATAAATTTTGAGAAAGCTTCAACCTATAATGAGTCGAAATATCAATTGAATTTAGTTGTTTGTGTTTTTATATCCACATTTTCCTCTACTCTCAACCATATTTTGTCGGATTTATTCAATCTTTCACTCCACACACACACACACACACACCAAAAAAATAGATAAATAATTTTCAATCTGTACATTTTACTTTAAGTACCTACATCCCAATTAGAAGTATATTGGGGGGGGTGATTTTATTTTTGTACCTCTTACTTTGGGCAATTTTTAATGTCCAGTTTATTGCAGTGGCCCAAGTTTTTTATGCCAAGTTTTTGCGACCTTGGCTTGCATTCTTTGTAGAACAAATATTTTTCAAATAATATAAGCGACCCATTCGCTTTATGTTAGATATTGTGCCATTTAGGTAAATTAATTTGGAATTTTTATGTCCAAAGCTAATACGTGCACTGCCACTGAAAAAGTATCCTGCCAAAAACTGGTAATATACAAAACACCTTTTAAAATGCATTTGTAGATACACCCCTTATTGTCTTTTAATATTTCTTTCTTTATAGAAAAGGCTAATATATCGAATTGTATGCCTAGCATTTTGCCTTTTTTGTCTTTGACTCTAACACAATTTATACACTGGGATATGTTAAAAAAAGAAAATACATTTTTATTCTGTTTTAAATGACTTAGACTCCCCCGTCTTTAACCCGCCCCCCCCCCCACCACCTTATCGGCAATCTCCCGACAAAAAGAAAAAAAAAGATAAATAAAAGACATACTAAGTCATTAGAAAAGTCAACAAGTCAAGAAGTGGACAAGCACGAATAATTGTTTCAGATAAGTTACTGTTTTAATATTTCTTTCTTTATAGAAAAGGCTAATATATCGAATTTTATGCCTAGCATTTTGAGTTTTATCTTTGACTCTAACACAATTTATTCACAGCTTAACTCCAGTGTCACTGAAGATATTAACTCATTCTGTCTTTTTTGTTTAAATAAGCAATCTATTTCTCAAATATTATTCCACTCCAACCTGCAAGTCACATAGGTTAAAAGCCCCCCCCCCACTCCCACCTCAAAGAAGAAAAAAAAAAAGTCCCAGTCAGGCACCGTGCTTTTGTCAAAACGTTAAATGTTGTTTGAGTGTGAAGACGCATTCAGATAAGTCATATTTTACATTAATATTTTTAAAGTGTGAGAAACGTATACTCTTTAAAATATGTTTATATCTTTTTACCCTATTGTTTATTGCTAATAGTCTTAACACCAGTGTCTTTGAAAAACATTAATTTGAATTTGCTTACCGATTTTGATTTTCGATAATCTAAAATGGTACCTAAGTTAAAACTTAGATTTTTTCCCTCGGTGTGGTGGACCCGTAGATCTCGTCAGATCATCCACCTGCGTTCCCCAAAGTCTCCCAGTCATCTTGCTTCGGCTTGTCACTGATACTTGACTTTGGGAAAGGAGAGCATGCGGTGCGTGTCGCACAAGTGCACAACATGTAAAACAAAAAACATGTGCAGATATTTCTACAAGTCCCAGAGTGGTGGAGGAACGGTGAGGTGTGCAGGCCTGACGGGCTGGAAGCACGCAGGTGTGAATCTACGTACGGCGTGACTCGTGACCTACTTAACGTCACCACCTTGCTGATTGTACAGCAACGTGCCTCGGCGAGGTTGTGGGTGAATGAGCAGCCCCTTGGTTAACACTGTTCACCCAGCCATTTGGGAAGTGTCTAGAAAAGGTGACCTAAACAAATGCCGGTTCACCTATCAAGCTGGTCAGAAACCAGCGTTTCGATGGATGTCCACATTAGCTGGGCGAAAACAAGAAAATACTACAACACAAAACAAGGCTAAGAATAGCCACCTGGAATGTATGGACACTTCCCGATCTTGAGAGATTGGGAAACCTCAAACTACGTACTGGTATCGTGACAGGGGAGCATCTCGATATGGGGCCGACATCGATGCCCTTGCGGAAGTCAGTTTCAGCGATAAGGACCAATTGACAGAAGGGGTGGGCTGGATACACATCCTCATGGAAAAACAGGCCGATGGTAGCTGTAAGAAGTTTGAGGTAATATGACACGAGTCCTCCATCCTGAAGCGACACATGATAGACGCCATGGAAACATTTCCTACATTGAAGTCTGACCTGTATGGCAGGGCCTGTATGTCGAGGGTTTCATATGTGTGACAGGGTACATAAAAACAAGCTGGATCCATGGGCCATCTGCGTGCTCACAACTGCTCACAACTGAACTACTTGTAGAAATGGTCTTATTCTGTGAAGAAACGGCAATCACTCTATATATATATATATTATATATATATATATGCACACACACACACACACACACACACACACACACACATATATATATATATATATATATATAATATATATATATATATATATATAATAGTAGGAAGTGCGTGGTGTAATGGTTAAAGTCATGGGAAATGGACTCGTCGCCCCGAGTTCAAATCCCGGACGTGGTAATTGCATTTGACTTAGCGCTAATACCCTTGGGAAAGGTATGAATCCTACTCTCCCTCCAGCTATGGGTAAATAGTAGGGCAGACTGGGTTCTTTAACCATGGCTAGGAGAAGGAAAACTCTGAATTCAAACCTGTTGAACTCCGCTTAAGAAATTGACCTTGTGTCACATCCTGCTCGTACGGAGGGGTTGGTATATATATATATATATACCAACCCCGCTTAAGAAATTGACCTTGTGTCACATCCTGCTCGTACGGAGGGGTTGGTATATATATATATATATACCAACCCCTCCGTACGAGCAGGATGTGACACAAGGTCAATATATATATAACGTATGACTTGTCCAACATAAGTGTAGTATCATATGTAAATGAAGCTTTGTTATAAAAGCTGTCCTGCCTCAGTAATAAGCAATCGGCTACTACTGTTGATTAAGATAACGTCTGTTTCCAGAGACCGATTCACTAATTAACAATAAGAATGTACCACTATAAACAATTAACCTGTGTAGCTAATCAAACTCTTAACATCTTAAACCGAATAATTGGAAACTTGTTCTAACATGTTATTTACTGACCAGACTGAATTAACAAAATCACACATCATTGCTCCGCCCTGTCGGCTGGGGCGTTAGAATGCGCCGACTGCACCTCTGCAGAGGGGTAAGACTCCCCCAATGGAGCCACCTGTTGGCCGTGGGTGGCGACCCGTGATGTTTAAGGATAGAGCCCAGGTAGATGAGCAGTTCATGACTTGCAATACTCCACTTTGGCCCTATCTTGGGCTAGACGGGCGGTCGGAGAGGCCCCCTCCGATCAATCGGCTGGTCACGTCAAGCCCTAGCACCTATATGATTGCTCCAACCCTATTGTCTTTATAGCAAGCCCCAACCCCTTTTTATCATATGGGTGCTAGAAGGCGGTGGCTGCAGGTCTACATGTCCTGGGAATGACGTTAAACTCTATCTGATGGTGAGGTTCCAGTTCTTGAGGTTTGGGGAATGTGGAGTACCCCTTCATCACTATTGTTCCCTGGTCCACTCTGACCCGGAGTGGTAGTACCTGTTAGGGTCCCATCAATGGGTTAAGTAGAAAAATGTATTTATAAAATAGTGTATTATCCATTAAGAATTGATTTATTTCAAAACTTTATCGGCATTAAATGACCCACTGAGGTTGATATGCCGTAAAACAAAACAAACCAAACAAACCAAACATCATTGCTGTATCTTGATATGCTGTTGTTTTTTGTACGTTTAGTGTAGAGTTAGATTTTGAGTTAAAAGTCGTTGAAATTCAAAATCCGTAAGGTTAGATGGTTGATAGGAAATAACCTTTAAGTAATCTTTTTCGGTTACACACTGTGAGAACAAAGATCAAGTGTTTAGTCAGTTAGTTAGACCGGAAATGTCATGATGCAAATACGTACCTTTTTCGACTCTACCACGATTGAAAAAGTCTGATTCTAATCAAAATGTGATCACATAAAATATAAGCCTTGGTTGTCACTTTGTGAACGAATGGTGAACCAGCTTCTTGAGAACAAGAGTCAACATTAGAAAAAATGAAGTTAACAGAACCAGACCAGAAGAATGTCCAAGCTATTCGAATTACTCCCAGTAAGTAAGAAAAGAAGTAAATGTGCGGTAGACATATATATTTACCAACCCCTCCGCACGAGCAGGATGCGACACAAGGTCAATTTCTCAAGCAGAGGTTAACAGGTTTGAATTCCGACTGTAGGCTACCCCGATGATTTTACGTTTTACTTACTTTTATACCTTATACTGTCGGATTTGATTCCATTTTTTATCTACTTTTCACAGTATTTAAAGCAAACTTGCGGCGTATAAAAATTATTAGTGAAATAGATCACTAATTAGGACTGAGCCTATTATAATGGTGACCACCCGAAGCGGATTTAACAAGTTTGAATTCAGAGTTTTCCTTCTCCTAGACTAATTATCTAGCCATGGTTAAAGAGTCCAGTCTACCCTGCTATTTACCCATAGCTGGAGGGAGAATTGGATTCATACCTTTCACAAGGGTATTAGCGCCACGTGAAATGCCAACAGCTTCGTCCAGGAATTGAACTCGCGTTGACGAGTCCATTTCCTACGACTGTAACCATTGGACCACGCGCCTCCATATGCGGGAGACATATATGAATGCCTCTCATCTCCTCATAAGTAGAACAGAACTCTCGTTTTTTATATACCCAGCAAAAGGGTATACAACACCGTAACACAGACACAGGCCTGGAGATAATCTCAGACAAAGACAAGTAAAGATCGCAGGTTGAATCGACGTCCTAGACTGTTAAAAAATCTAAGAAAAAAAATTGATTTGAACTGAAGATTTGTTATCGAACTATTGAATCTACGATGATTAAATAGAAAAAGAAGCCTAACTTGAAATTACATGCGAACAATCATGAACGAGGCTGTTTGCAATTCACATAGCCCTAATATCCTTGGGAAAGGTATGCATCTAACTACTCTCCATCCGATATCACACAGGATTTTAGGCGAGGCTTCTCACGTCACGTATCTGTTAGTCACGTGATAATTCTACTCCCCCCCCCTTTAAGCCTTTCTCTTTTAGCCACGTTTCTTGGAAGAGTTAACACCGTTCTGTTTTCTGTTTTCTGTCCTCGCTTTGAGCAAATAAAGGACATATTCGTCCCAGCTCTGTTCATAGGACAGAATTGATACATACCCCCAAGAACAACCATAGAAGCCACTGAAAGTCTTTATTAAACCTTCTGTTATAAGATTCTTTTTTTTTATATGGAGGCGCGTAGTCTAATGGTAAGAGTCATAGGAAATGAACTCGTCAACCCAAGTTCAATTCCTATATGAAGCTGCTTGTATTTCACATGGCGCTAATACTCTTGGGAAAGGTATGAATCCAATTCTCCTTCCAGCTATAGGGAAAATAGCAGGGCAGACTGGGCTCTTTAACCATGGCTAGGTAACCAGTCTAGGAGAAGGAAAACTCTGAATTCAAACCTGTTAAACTCCGCTTAAGAAATTGACCTTGTGTCGCACCCTGCTCGTGCGAAGGAGTTGATAAATATATATAAGATTCTTTTTGTTCATGGGACATAATTTTGCTTTTTATTGTTTGGGACCTGTATCCTGTTTTGGTCTTTACGTGTACTAGTACAAAATAAAAAAACACCCTCCGGGCGATGTAAAAATAGATTTTTGAAACATATTGCCTGAGGGGTGGGAGTTAAAAATTCAATGTCAGCGAGTTTGTACCCTAAGTAAGTAAATCATCAAATTCATTAAAGGATTAAAAAATAAAACAATTTGAAATGTAAACTTTAAATATGTATTAAAATAAAAACAAACTATATATAGATATATAATACCAGTCATGTATTTATTAAAACTTGTTTTCAAAAACAATGAGGACTGTATAATGTTACTTGTTCAAATGTTGAGTGTATTTATTCTATGTTATGACGATTTTGGGTAATGTGATGTAAGCAGTGACGTAGTTTTTGTTACAGACAAAAACCGGGAGCGAATCGCCATTATTAATAGAGATGTAATTAAATATTGTTGATATGACGTTATCTTTCCTTAATATTATGTATTAGGTTATCCATTAGATATCCTAATGCATTATAACGAAATACGAATTCTTCTCAAATGCAAAACTAGCCCTGTTGGCTGCGGCTGTAGATAATGCCGACTGTACCAAATATATCTAAGGTAGGTGGGTTGTCTCCCTTGGTCGACGTGTTTCTTTTCAAACCAACCAATCACAGGCCCGCAAACTTTAGCAGCAAAATTGAAGATAATAATTCTTCCTCTTTAAAACTGGCATCTCTTGAAGTCGGACATAAATTATGACGCTCCCTATATTTAACAGAGAATAGCAAAGATAGGAAAAGGGCCGTCGTAAGTACGTTACTTACCATAAAATTTACAAGGACTTAGTTAAGTGGAATTGTATTCATTATATATATATATATATATATATATATATATATATATATATATAATTGATATAATATATAGTTAAGTGGAATTGTATTCATTATATTATATATATATATATATATATATATATATATATATATAATTGATATTTCCCACATACACTACTACCATTTGCAACAATTATCACAAGCGTATTTTCTTGTTTGTGTAAATATACTAATACAGTGTTATTTGAAATTCCATGTTGTGTTCATGAATTTCTTGTTTCTAACTCCTGTCTATTCAACATTCGTGGCGTAAATCAGCACACGACTACAGATGGGTGATAACTCCATCCCCAATGAGGCCACATGTTGGCCGTAGGTGGTGATCCGTGGTGCTTACGAATGGAATCTTTTGGCGGAGCAGTGTATGATATTCATCACTCCGCTTTGGCCCCTAACTTGGGCTACACAGGTGGTTGGAGAGACTCCCTCCGATTAATCTCGACCCTGTTGCTCTTATGGCAAACCCCAACCCTTCTTATCGTGTATGTGATAGAAGGCGGTGGCTGAGGGTCTTAGTGTCCTGGATATAACGTTAGACTTAATCTAGTGGCGAAGTTCCAATTATGGAGCTCTGGAATATGGAGTACCCCTTCATCACCATTAATTCCAGGTCATCTCTGATTCGGAGTGTTAGTACTTGTAAGGGTTCCATCTATGGGTAAAATAGATAATTTTTAAAAAAATCAGATTAAGAATGTGTTTAAAAAGTAAGTTTAAAAACATTAGAGTACGCAACATGAATGAATAAAACAAAAATGTCTTCGGCATAAAATAACCCAAGGGTTGGCAATAAAAAAAATCCAACCAGCCAGCCAGCCAGCCAACCAACCAACCAACCAACCAACCAAACAAACAAACGCAAAATGGCGGTGAGTGCATTTGAGGGTGGGTGGTATCGCAGCCAAGTTGCTACGCTGCTCAAAACTATAGCATCCTTCACCCACTTTCCGATTCGTCTCTGTCCCATTCAGCAGTCAGAGGACAAAGTCTCAGCGACGCTTTGTTTCAACACGAATCGTGTGCTTGACCTTTGCTAACTGACCGGATGACTTACAAATATCATTTTTATGAATATTATGGTAATGAAGGACTATTTGCTCGTAAATTCCTACCATAAAATAAACGGAACCCCCATTTTTATGTCCGTGTTTTTGCAATAAATGTTTTATTTTTCTTGCACCCGTTATGTTACAATACTAAATATATTTCCTCTATTCATTCTAATATTCACTTCAATGTGTATATTCTAAAAGCTTTTATTTTGTGAGAATGCTTAGTTTTAAAGTGGGGGTTCGTTTTTACACTTCAACTTTTTACTCGTAAATTCCTACGATAAAATGCCCAAGCCTAATTTTATGGCAGGAATTTACGAGTAAAAAGTTGAATGTTACTTTTTTGTTGTTGTTATCTCTTTTCTTTTTGTCTTTGGTACTCTAAAACAAAAACTTCAGATTTTAATCATCGTCGACGAAAAAACAAAATTACGGTCATAAAAGGAGGATCCAATTTATGCATAAATTGTCAAACGAGCCCCCACTTTAAAACTAAACATTCTCACAAAATAAAAACTTTTTAGAATATGCATATTGAAATGAATATTAAAATAATAATAAAAAATATATATTTTTGTTGTATCGGTCGTTCCTACAGTGGAGAATATACACCGGTTCTCGCTATAAATAGCGAGACACCGAGTGAAAAGGTTGTATTGTTACCGTTTAACGGCAAGCTAGCCGTTCCTGTACCATTATTGTAAATACACTTGTCTTATTTTACCCTACCTCGACTTGACTTCTTTTTTACTGTTGGATTAACATCACAACACTTTTGTATTGTAAAATAACGGGTGCAGAAAAATAAAACATTTAATACAAAAACACGGACATAAAATCGGGGTTCAGTTTATTTTATGGTAGAAATTTACGAGCAAATAGTCCTTCATTACCAATATTATAACATATACCAGTCAGTAGCAATTTCAACAAACACTAACAGTGTTAGCAACTATCTAAGGAGAAATTCGACTTGAATCAGCAGTAGGAGTTAACTCAACGTGCCAACACGAAACGCCAAAAACGCTATGTTGACAAACAACAATAGCAGATAATGAAAGACCATTTTGGTGCCCCAGGAGGATTTGGGGTGGTTGAGAGTTATGTTGGAACGGCATATCTCACGGCGCAGCATTCGCGATCTCCATAGCTTGAACAAAACCCGCACAGGTTGCTTCAGACACCAAAGTAAGTCCACCTTGCGTGTGAGCTACTCGCTCCTACCTGCTTGTGGCAAGGGTTCCCGTTGGTTCCCGATCTAGTCTTTGTCTGGCCATGATCCAATCTCGCCTACGACTCGATCCTTCTTCGACGACCCGGCCTCAAGATGACCACGGCCCGGCCTTCAAGATGACCCACGTTCCCTGCGGGTATCCTTAAACTACCGGCAATCCGCACACGCTCAATTAACCAGGTGGTCAATTTATTATCGAGAATTGACAAAGGTAAATCGGCAAGTTGAGAGTTTTCGTCGTTCGAGGTTGGTCGCTCAACGTTCGGTCAGTCTTTCGTCGATCTGGGTGGATAGGGTCGTCGGTTGTCGGATGGGCAGCTGGAATCCGGAATCGGATAGCAGTGCGTTTACGGGCGAGGTTGGCGTCGTGGTCGGTCGGTAACGGTCTCGGCTTGCAGTTGTATCGGCTGCGAGCCCCGGTCGTAGTCCCGTCGAGGACTTTTCGGGTACGAGCGTGAAACGTAACAGCGACGGTCCGTTCACTTAGCACGTGCGTTGCTTGGGTCTGATTAGCCGCGGTTATTGCGGGATTTCAGACCGGCTGTACGTGTGCGCAAATGCCTCGAGTAGCTAGATGTTTTGCTCGGCGGAAGATCGAGTCGGATCTATCAAGCTAGGACTTAGCGTACTGTCGGCGAGGGACGCCTATCCGATCGTAAGATCCAGATCTTTTAGGGGATTTCGCCCTAGGATCGCATTCGTGGTTAAGGAAAGACTGAGGTGAAAAGGCCGACTGGTTAGCTCTGAAAAGAACTGGGTTTGTTTAGCCTTGAAAAAGGCTGATATTGATGGCTGGAAATGTTCGTGTCATCACAGCAAAGAATGAGGCTGGTCGTCTAGCGGCAAAGAAAGGCGGGTCGTTCCAGCAAGCGAGAGAGGCAGGTCTGTCAGGAATCAGGAACGGTCATTCGTTTGGGAACAGGAATCAAGATCGTCAACTGTTAGTGCTGGCTGGAACTGTTTTTATCATTGCAAAAATGACTTTCTTAAAATACATGAAATTTGCCGGAAATATCGAATGACGTGACCCAATACACGCAAAGGGTTGGAGCTTAAAGGATTAAAGCTGGGCAAAAACTGGATATATCTGGTCAAACATGGAAAGGGGTTTGCTTACGTGCGAAAATGCACACGCGTGCTCTGATTACGTGCGTTCGTTCAGAGAAAGGGGTCAAGGCTGTTTTGGCCCCGACAATCCTTTTGAGTCTGTCTCCGTTGCTGGTCAATTAGAAAGAGGGGAAAGAATTTGCCTCTTTGGCTTTGCCGCCAAAGTATGCTGGCTCGTGATTGGTTGGCTCGATAGAGAGGCTCGCAGACAAGGACAATAAACCCCTACCTCAGATTTCTTTATAAGGCTGTAGGTTCAATCCTGGTCATGGGCGAGAGTAACATAGAATAATAATTAACACAGTTAACACCTGTATCTCAGCTATGGTTAACGGAATGAGAACAAGATACCCCCGTGGATTGAATAATGGTTGGGTTCAAAATTCCGTTCCCGATTACGACAAGAAGCTTCCCGAGTCCGACAAGAAAGACCTGAAAAAGGCACATCAGCCGAAACATTGTACAGATTAAATTAAGATGAGGACAATAGTCCGAATAACCCAAATAATATTAATTATCATATCTCATCTAAAAAAAAAAAATTCAGAGAAATAGAAAGAAATCACAAATTATCAAAAATAACCGTCACACACCTATAAGAGATTTATTTTTCCACTAATGCATCCTTGTCTTAGCTCCACTATTGGCGTGGGGATGTTTTGTGGGATAAAAAAAAAAAAAAAAATAATAAAAATAACAAACTCCCATGTGCCTTCACATCGGAAGAACCCTCCGAGCATGTGCAGAAAAATGGACCCACTTCAGCCCTCCAAGATAATATCTCGGCCATTCTGACTTAGGCCTTAACTGGGATCAGACACTCCCCCAAAATAGGGGAGGGGGGGGCAAAATTAAGTGATCTGAAAAAAAAAAATCAGAATGTTTTGAAATAAAATATCTGATGCATTATTAAAATTCATTCAACATTGAAAAATTTCATTTAAAATCGGATAATTCCCTGATTTTTTGTAAATTTGAAAAAAAATCATTTTGTGTAAAATAAAATACGGATTTTGCCGCAACTTTGCAGTGCCTATTAAATTAATAATAAAAAATGATAATAAATTCAAAATGATGAATATTATAATAATCGGTTCATCATAGGAAGATTATTCATTTGATTTAAAGGGGAAAAAATAAATAGATAACGACAAAACAAAAACAAAAAACAAAAACAAAAACTTCTATTTTAAGTATTTGTCTTTTTTCCTTTTTTTATTTATTTTCTTTAATCTAAATTTATTTTGACAGATGTAAAAAGAAAAAAAATTCAAGAATACGGTCTGGTAGGAGGCCAGAAAAATATTTTTCTTTTTTTGATTTTTCGGGCTGTTGCCCTTATCTTTACTGTTATTAATATACACAACGTTTCGGTCGATGTGCCTCTCCGGTGTTCTTCAGGTGTTCTTGTCGAACTCGAGAGCCTCATGTCGTAATCGAAAAGCCTTAAAATATGTGACTATTTATTAGTATTCATGTAATAAAACAAGAAACACAAAAAATAAACAAACAACTAAAAACTAAACATAAACACTTATTATTTTTTGGTTGGTTTCATATCGCAAGTTAAACATTTTATAAATAAATGTCCATATTATCATTTAACATATTCAAAGTGTTATTTGTGTGTTGTTTTTTTTTAGTTTTTTTAGATGAAGCTTGATAATAGATAGTAATTTAAGCTTTCGATTACGACATGAAGGCTCTCGAGTTCGACAAGAAACACCTGAAGAACACCGGAGGGCACATCGACCGAAACGTTGTGTATATTAATAACAGTAAAGATAAGGGCAACAGCCCGAAAAATCAAAAAAAGAAAAATATTTTTCTGGCCTCCTACCAGACCGTATTCTTGAATTTTTTTCTTTTTACATCTGTCAAAATAAATTTAGATTAAAGAAAATAAATAAATAAAAAGGAAAAAAGACAAATACTTAAAAAATAGAAGTTTTTTGTTTTTGTTTTTGTTTTTGTTTTGTCGTTATCTATTTATTTTTCCCCTTTAAATCAAATGAATATATCTTCCTATGATGAACCGATTATTATAATATTCATCATTTTGAATTTATTATCATTTTTTATTATTAATTTATAGGCACTGCCAAAGTTGCGGCAAAATCCGTATTTTATTTTACAAAATGATTTTTTTTCAAATTACAAAAAATCAGGGAATTATCCGATTTTAATGAAATTTTTCAATGTTGAATGAATTTTATAATGCATCAGATATTTTATTTCAAAACATTCTGATTTTTTTTTTCAGATCACTTAATTTTGCCCCCCCCCTCCCCTATTTTGGGGGAGTGTCTGATCCCAGTTAAGGCCTAAGTCAGAATGGCCGAGATATTATCTTGGAGGGCTGAAGTGGGTCCATTTTTCTGCACATGCTCGGAGGGTTCTTCCGATGTGAAGGCACATGGGAGTTTGTTATTTTTATTATTTTTTTTTTTTTTTATCCCCACAAAAACATCCCCACCCAATAGTGGAGCTAAGACAAGGATGCATTAGTGGAAAAAATAAATCTCTTATAGGTGTGTGTGACGGTATTTTTGATAATTTTGTGATTTCTTTCTATTTCTCTGAATTTTTTTTTTTAGATGAGATATGATAATTAATATTATTTGGGTTATTCGGACTATTGTCCTCATCTAATTTAATCTGTACAATGTTTCGGCTGATGTGCCTTTTTCAGTCTTTCTTGTCGGACTCGGGAAGCTTCTTGTCGTAATCGGGAACGGAATTTTGAACCCAACCCATTATTCAATCCACGGGGGTATCTTGTTCTCATTCCGTTAACCATAGCTGAGATACAGGTGTTAAACTGTGTTAATTATTATTCTATGTTACTCTCGCCCATGACCAGGATTGAACTACAGCCTTATAAAGAAATCTGAGGTAGGGGTTATTGTCCTTGTCGGCGAGCCTCTCTATCGAGCCAACCAATCACGAGCCAGCATACTTTGGCGGCAAAGCCAAAGAGGCAAATTCTTTCCCCCTCTTTCTAATTGACCAGCAACGGAGACAGACCTCAAAAAAGGATTGTCGGGGCCAAAACAGCCTTGACCCCTTTCTCTGAACGAACGCACGTAATCAGAGCACGCGTGTGCATTTTCGCACGTAAGCAAACCCCTTTCCATGTTTGACCAGATATATCCAGTTTTTGCCCAGCTTTAATCCTTTAAGCTCCAACCCTTTGCGTGTATTGGGTCACGTCATTCGATATTTCCGGCAAATTTCATGTATTTAAGAAAGTCATTTTTGCAATGATGAAAACAGTTCCAGCCAGCCACTAACAGTTGACGATCTTGATTCCTGTTCCCAAACGAATGACCGTTCCTGATTCCTGACAGACCTGCCTCTCTCCGCTGCTGGAACGACCCGCCTTTCTTTGCCGCTAGACGACCAGCCTCATTCTTTGCTGTGATGACACGAACATTTCCAGCCCATCAATATCAGCCTTTTTCAAGGCTAAACAAACCCAGTTCTTTTCAGAGCTAACCAGTCGGCCTTTTCACCTCAGTCTTTCCTTAACCACGAATGCGATCCTAGGGCGAAATCCCTAAAAGATCTGGATCTTACGATCGGATAGGCGTCCCTCGCCGACAGTACGCTAAGTCCTAGCTTGATAGATCCGACTCGATCTTCCGCCGAGCAAACATCTAGCTACTCGAGGCATTTGCGCACACGTACCAGCCGGTCTGAAATCCCGCATAACGCGGCTAATCAGACCCAGCAACGCACGTGCTAAGCGAACGGACCGTCGCTGTTACGTTTCACGCTCGTACCCGAACAGTCCTCGACGGGACTACGACCGGGGCTCGCAGCCGATACAACTGCAAGCCGAGACCGTTACCGACCGACCACGACGCCAACCTCGCCCGTAAACGCACTGCTATCCCGATTCCGGATTCCAGCTGCCCATCCGACAACCGACGACCTATCCACCCAGATCGACGAAAGACTGACCGAACGTTGAGCGACCAACCTCGAACGACGAAAACTCTCAACTTGCCGATTTACCTTTGTCAATTCTCGATAATAAATTGACCACCTGGTTAATTGAGCGTGTGCGGATTGCCGGTAGTTTAAGGATACCGCAGGAACGTGGTCATCTTGAAGGCCGGGCCGTGGTCATCTTGAAGGCCGGGTCGTCGGAAGAAGGATCGAGTCGTAGGCGAGATTGGATCATGGCCAGACAAAGACTAGATCGGGAACCAACGGGAACCCTTGCCACAAGCAGGTAGGAGCGAGTAGCTCACACGCAAGGTGGACTTACTTTGGTGTCTGAAGCAACCTGTGCGGGTTTGTTCAAGCTATGGAGATCGCGAATGCTGCGCCGTGAGATATGCCGTTCCAACATAACTCTCAACCACCCCAAATCCTCCTGGGGCACCAAAATGGTCTTCATTATCTGCTATTGTTGTTTGTCAACATAGCGTTTTTGGCGTTTCGTGTTGGCACGTTGAGTTAAACTCCTACTGCTGATTCAAGTCGAATTTCTCCTTAGATAAGTTGCTAACACTGTTAGTGTTTGTTGAAATTGCTACTGACTGGTATATGTTATAATATTGGTAATGAAGGACTATTTGCTCGTAAATTTCTACCATAAAATAAACTGAACCCCGATTTTATGTCCGTGTTTTTGTATTAAATGTTTTATTTTTCTTGCACCCGTTATTTTACAATACAAAAGTGTTGTGATGTTAATCCAACAGTAAAAAAGAAGTCAAGTCGAGGTAGGGTAAAATAAGACAAGTGTATTTACAATAATGGTACAGGAACGGCTAGCTTGCCGTTAAACGGTAACAATACAACCTTTTCACTCGGTGTCTCGCTATTTATAGCGAGAACCGGTGTATATTCTCCACTGTAGGAACGACCGATACAACAAAAATATATTTTCTTTATTTATTTTAATATTCATTTCAATATGCATATTCTAAAAGTTTTTATTTTGTGAGAATGTTTAGTTTTAAAGTGGGGGCTCGTTTGACAATTTATGCATAAATTGGATCCTCCTTTTATGACCGTAATTTTGTTTTTTCGTCGACGATGATTAAAATCTGAAGTTTTTGTTTTAGAGTACCAAAGACAAAAAGAAAAGAGATAACAACAACAAAAAGTAACATTCAACTTTTTACTCGTAAATTCCTGCCATAAAATTAGGCTTGGGCATTTTATCGTAGGAATTTACGAGTAAAAAGTTGAAGTGTAAAAACGAACCCCCACTTTAAAACTAAGCATTCTCACAAAATAAAAGCTTTTAGAATATACACATTGAAGTGAATATTAGAATGAATAGAGGAAATATATTTAGTATTGTAACATAACGGGTGCAAGAAAAATAAAACATTTATTGCAAAAACACGGACATAAAATGGGGGTTCCGTTTATTTTATGGTAGGAATTTACGAGCAAATAGTCCTTCATTACCATAATATTCATAAAAATGAATATTTGTAAGTCATCCGGTCAGTTAGCAAGGTCAAGCACACGATTCGTGTTGAAACAAAGCGTCGCTGAGACTTTGTCCTCTGACTGCTGAATGGGACAGAGACGAATCGGAAAGTGGGTGAAGGATGCTATAGTTTTGAGCAGCGTAGCAACTTGGCTGCGATACCACCCCACCCCCTCAAATGCACTCACCGCCATTTTGCGTTTGTTTGTTTGGTTGGTTGGTTGGTTGGTTGGTTGGTTGGCTGGCTGGCTGGCTGGTTGGATTTTTTTTATTGCCAACCCTTGGGTTATTTTATGCCGAAGACATTTTTGTTTTATTCATTCATGTTGCGTACTCTAATGTTTTTAAACTTACTTTTTAAACACATTCTTAATCTGATTTTTTTAAAATTATCTATTTTACCCATAGATGGAACCCTTACAAGTACTAACACTCCGAATCAGAGATGACCTGGAATTAATGGTGATGAAGGGGTACTCCATATTCCAGAGCTCCATAATTGGAACTTCGCCACTAGATTAAGTCTAACGTTATATCCAGGACACTAAGACCCTCAGCCACCGCCTTCTATCACATACACGATAAGAAGGGTTGGGGTTTGCCATAAGAGCAACAGGGTCGAGATTAATCGGAGGGAGTCTCTCCAACCACCTGTGTAGCCCAAGTTAGGGGCCAAAGCGGAGTGATGAATATCATACACTGCTCCGCCACAAAGATTCCATTCGTAAGCACCACGGATCACCACCTACGGCCAACATGTGGCCTCATTGGGGATGGAGTTATCACCCATCTGTAGTCGTGTGCTGATTTACGCCACGAATGTTGAATAGACAGGAGTTAGAAACAAGAAATTCATGAACACAACATGGAATTTCAAATAACACTGTATTAGTATATTTACACAAACAAGAAAATACGCTTGTGATAATTGTTGCAAATGGTAGTAGTGTATGTGGGAAATATCAATTATATATATAATATATATATATATATATATATATATATATAATGAATACAATTCCACTTAACTATATATATATCAATTATATATATATATATATATATATATATATATATATATATATATATATGAATACAATTCCACTTAACTAAGTCCTTGTAAATTTTATGGTAAGTAACGTACTTACGACGGCCCTTTCCTATCTTTGCTATTCTCTGTTAAATATAGGGAGCGTCATAATTTATGTCCGACTTCAAGAGATGCCAGTTTAAAGAGGAAGAATTATTATCTTCAATTTTGCTGCTAAAGTTTGCGGCCTGTGATTGGTTGGTTTGAAAAGAAACACGTCGACCAAGGAGACAACCCACCTACCTTAGATATATTTGGTACAGTCGGCATTATCTACAGCCGCAGCCAACAGGCTAGTTTTGCATTTGAGAAGAATTCGTATTTCGTTATAATGCATTAGGATATCTAATGGATAACCTAATACATAATATTAAGGAAAGATAACGTCATATCAACAATATTTAATTACATCTCTATTAATAATGGCGATTCGCTCCCGGTTTTTGTCTGTAACAAAAACTACGTCACTGCTTACATCACATTACCCAAAATCGTCATAACATAGAATAAATACACTCAACATTTGAACAAGTAACATTATACAGTCCTCATTGTTTTTGAAAACAAGTTTTAATAAATACATGACTGGTATTATATATCTATATATAGTTTGTTTTATTTTAATACATATTTAAAGTTTACATTTCAAATTGTTTTATTTTTTAATCCTTTAATGAATTTGATGATTTTACTTACTTAGGGTACAAACTCGCTGACATTGAATTTTTAACTCCCACCCCTCAGGCAATATGTTTCAAAAATCTATTTTTACATCGCCCGGAGGGTGTTTTTTTATTTTGTACTAGTACACGTAAAGACCAAAACAGGATACAGGTCCCAAACAATAAAAAGCAAAATTATGTCCCATGAACAAAAAAGAATCTTATATATATTTATCAACTCCTTCGCACGAGCAGGGTGCGACACAAGGTCAATTTCTTAAGCGGAGTTTAACAGGTTTGAATTCAGAGTTTTCCTTCTCCTAGACTGGTTACCTAGCCATGGTTAAAGAGCCCAGTCTGCCCTGCTATTTTCCCTATAGCTGGAAGGAGAATTGGATTCATACCTTTCCCAAGAGTATTAGCGCCATGTGAAATACAAGCAGCTTCATATAGGAATTGAACTTGGGTTGACGAGTTCATTTCCTATGACTCTTACCATTAGACTACGCGCCTCCATATAAAAAAAAAGAATCTTATAACAGAAGGTTTAATAAAGACTTTCAGTGGCTTCTATGGTTGTTCTTGGGGTATGTATCAATTCTGTCCTATGAACAGAGCTGGACGAATATGTCCTTTATTTGCTCAAAGCGAGGACAGAAAACAGAAAACAGAACGGTGTTAACTCTTCCAAGAAACGTGGCTAAAAGAGAAAGGCTTAAAGGGGGGGGGGTAGAATTATCACGTGACTAACAGATACGTGACGTGAGAAGCCTCGCCTAAAATCCTGTGTGATATCGGATGGAGAGTAGTTAGATGCATACCTTTCCCAAGGATATTAGGGCTATGTGAAT
The DNA here is from genome assembly GCA_023376005.1 of Doryteuthis pealeii. Taxonomy (NCBI): domain Eukaryota; kingdom Metazoa; phylum Mollusca; class Cephalopoda; order Myopsida; family Loliginidae; genus Doryteuthis; species Doryteuthis pealeii. Next base: position 22,559,744 of record CM042150.1, on the reverse strand, counting down.
TGCAAACAGCCTCGTTCATGATTGTTCGCATGTAATTTCAAGTTAGGCTTCTTTTCTATTTAATCATCGTAGATTCAATAGTTCGATAACAAATCTTCAGTTCAAATCAATTTTTTTTCTTAGATTTTTTTAAAGTCTAGGACGTCGATTCAACCTGCGATCTTTACTTGTCTTGTCTGAGATTATCTCCAGGCCTGTGTCTGTGTTACGGTGTTGTATACCCTTTTGCTGGTATATAAAAAAACGAGAGTTCTGTTCTACTTATGAGGAGATGAGAGGCATTCATATATGTCTCCCGCATATGGAGGCGCGTGGTCCAATGGTTACAGTCGTAGGAAATGGACTCGTCAACGCGAGTTCAATTCCTGGACGAAGCTGTTGGCATTTCACGTGGCGCTAATACCCTTGTGAAAGGTATGAATCCAATTCTCCCTCCAGCTATGGGTAAATAGCAGGGTAGACTGGACTCTTTAACCATGGCTAGATAATTAGTCTAGGAGAAGGAAAACTCTGAATTCAAACTTGTTAAATCCGCTTCGGGTGGTCACCATTATAATAGGCTCAGTCCTAATTAGTGATCTATTTCACTAATAATTTTTATACGCCGCAAGTTTGCTTTAAATACTGTGAAAAGTAGATAAAAAATGGAATCAAATCCGACAGTATAAGGTATAAAAGTAAGTAAAACGTAAAATCATCGGGGTAGCCTACAGTCGGAATTCAAACCTGTTAACCTCTGCTTGAGAAATTGACCTTGTGTCGCATCCTGCTCGTGCGGAGGGTTGGTAAATATATATGTCTACCGCACATTTACTTCTTTTCTTACTTACTGGGAGTAATTCGAATAGCTTGGACATTCTTCTGGTCTGGTTCTGTTAACTTCATTTTTTCTAATGTTGACTCTTGTTCTCAAGAAGCTGGTTCACCATTCGTTCACAAAGTGACAACCAAGGCTTATATTTTATGTGATCACATTTGATTAGAATCAGACTTTTTCAATCGTGGTAGAGTCGAAAAAGGTACGTATTTGCATCATGACATTTCCGGTCTAACTAACTGACTAAACACTTGATCTTTGTTCTCACAGTGTGTAACCGAAAAAGATTACTTAAAGGTTATTTCCTATCAACCATCTAACCTTACGGATTTTGAATTTCAACGACTTTTAACTCAAAATCTAACTCTACACTAAACGTACAAAAAACAACAGCATATCAAGATACAGCAATGATGTTTGGTTTGTTTGGTTTGTTTGTTTTACGGCATATCAACCTCAGTGGGTCATTTAATGCCGATAAAGTTTTGAAATAAATCAATTCTTAATGGATAATACACTATTTTATAAATACATTTTTCTACTTAACCCATTGATGGGACCCTAACAGGTACTACCACTCCGGGTCAGAGTGGACCAGGGAACAATAGTGATGAAGGGGTACTCCACATTCCCCAAACCTCAAGAACTGGAACCTCACCATCAGATAGAGTTTAACGTCATTCCCAGGACATGTAGACCTGCAGCCACCGCCTTCTAGCACCCATATGATAAAAAGGGTTGGGGCTTGCTATAAAGACAATAGGTTGGAGCAATCATATAGGTGCTAGGGCTTGACGTGACCAGCCGATTGATCGGAGGGGGCCTCTCCGACCGCCCGTCTAGCCCAAGATAGGGCCAAAGTGGAGTATTGCAAGTCATGAACTGCTCATCTACCTGGGCTCTATCCTTAAACATCACGGGTCGCCACCCACGGCCAACAGGTGGCTCCAGGGGAGTCTTACCCCTCTGCAGAGGTGCAGTCGGCGCATTCTAACGCCCCAGCCGACAGGGCGGAGCAATGATGTGTGATTTTGTTAATTCAGTCTGGTCAGTAAATAACATGTTAGAACAAGTTTCCAATTATTCGGTTTAAGATGTTAAGAGTTTGATTAGCTACACAGGTTAATTGTTTATAGTGGTACATTCTTATTGTTAATTAGTGAATCGGTCTCTGGAAACAGACGTTATCTTAATCAACAGTAGTAGCCGATTGCTTATTACTGAGGCAGGACAGCTTTTATAACAAAGCTTCATTTACATATATACTACACTTATGTTGGACAAGTCATACGTTTAATATATATTGACCTTGTGTCACATCCTGCTCGTACGGAGGGTTGGTATATATATATATATATACCAACCCCTCCGTACGAGCAGGATGTGACACAAGGTCAATTTCTTAAGGGGGTTGGTATATATATATATATATACCAACCCCTCCGTACGAGCAGGATGTGACACAAGGTCAATTTCTTAAGCGGAGTTCAACAGGTTTGAATCAGAGTTTTCCTTCTCCTAGCCATGGTTAAAGAACCCAGTCTGCCCTACTATTTACCCATAGCTGGAGGGAGAGTAGGATTCATACCTTTCCCAAGGGTATTAGCGCTAAGTCAAATGCAATTACCACGTCCAGGATTTGAACTCGGGGCGACGAGTCCATTTCCCATGACTTTAACCATTACACCACGCACTTCCTACTATTATATATATATATATATATATATATTATATTATATATATGTGTGTGTGTGTGTGTGTGTGCATATATATATATATATATATATATATATATATATAGAGTGATTGCCGTTTCTTCACAGAATAAGACCATTTCTACAAGTAGTTCAGTTGTGAGCAGTTGTGAGCACGCAGATGGCCCATGGATCCAGCTTGTTTTTATGTACCCTGTCACACATATGAAACCCTCGACATACAGGCCCTGCCATACAGGTCAGACTTCAATGTAGGAAATGTTTCCATGGCGTCTATCATGTGTCGCTTCAGGATGGAGGACTCGTGTCATATTACCTCAAACTTCTTACAGCTACCATCGGCCTGTTTTTCCATGAGGATGTGTATCCAGCCCACCCCCTTCTGTCAATTGGTCCTTATCGCTGAAACTGACTTCCGCAAGGGCATCGATGTCGGCCCCATATCGAGATGCTCCCCTGTCACGATACCAGTACGTAGTTTGAGGTTTCCCAATCTCTCAAGATCGGGAAGTGTCCATACATTCCAGGTGGCTATTCTTAGCCTTGTTTTGTGTTGTAGTATTTTCTTGTTTTCGCCAGCTAATGTGGACATCCATCGAAACGCTGGTTTCTGACCAGCTTGATAGGTGAACCGGCATTTGTTTAGGTCACCTTTTCTAGACACTTCCCAAATGGCTGTGAACAGTGTTAACCAAGGGCTGCTCATTCACCCACAACCTCGCCGAGGCACGTTGCTGTACAATCAGCAAGGTGGTGACGTTAAGTAGGTCACGAGTCACGCCGTACGTAGATTCACACCTGCGTGCTTCCAGCCCGTCAGGCCTGCACACCTCACCGTTCCTCCACCACTCTGGGACTTGTAGAAATATCTGCACATGTTTTTTGTTTTACATGTTGTGCACTTGTGCGACCCGCACCGCATGCTCTCCTTTCCCAAAGTCAAGTATCAGTGACAAGCCGAAGCAAGATGACTGGGAGACTTTGGGGAACGCAGGTGGATGATCTGACGAGATCTACGGGTCCACCACACCGAGGGAAAAAATCTAAGTTTTAACTTAGGTACCATTTTAGATTATCGAAAATCAAAATCGGTAAGCAAATTCAAATTAATGTTTTTCAAAGACACTGGTGTTAAGACTATTAGCAATAAACAATAGGGTAAAAAGATATAAACATATTTTAAAGAGTATACGTTTCTCACACTTTAAAAATATTAATGTAAAATATGACTTATCTGAACGCGTCTTCACACTCAAACAACATTTAACGTTTTGACAAAAGCACGGTGCCTGACTGGGACTTTTTTTTCTTTCTTTGAGGTGGGGGGGGCTTTTAACCTATGTGACTTGCAGGTTGGAGTGGAATAATATTTGAGAAATACATTGCTTATTTAAACAAAAAAAGACAGAATGAGTTAATATCTTCAGTGACACTGGAGTTAAGCTGTGTATAAATTGTGTTAGAGTCAAAGATAAAACGCAAAATGCTAGGCATAAAATTCGATATATTAGCCTTTTCTATAAAGAAAGAAATATTAAAACAGCAACTTATCTGAAACAATTATTCGTGCTTGTCCACTTCTTGACTTGTTGACTTTTCTAATGACTTAGTATGTCTTTTATTTATCTTTTTTTTTCTTTTTGTCGGGAGATTGCCGATAAGGTGGTGGGGGGCGGGTTAAAGACGGGGGAGTCTAAGTCATTTAAAACAGAATAAAAATGTATTTTCTTTTTTAACATATCCCAGTGTATAAATTGTGTTAGAGTCAAAGACAAAAAAGGCAAAATGCTAGGCATACAATTCGATATATTAGCCTTTTCTATAAAGAAAGAAATATTAAAAGACAATAAGGTGTGTATCTACAAATGCATTTTAAAAGGTGTTTTGTATATTACCAGTTTTTGGCAGGATACTTTTTCAGTACAAGCAGCCACGAGTGGCAGTGCACGTATTAGCTTTGGACATAAAAATTCCAAATTAATTTACCTAAATGGCACAATATCTAACATAAAGCGAATGGGTCGCTTAGATTATTTGAAAAATATTTGTTCTACAAAGAATGCAAGCCAAGGTCGCAAAACTTGGCATAAAAAACTTGGGCCACTGCAATAAACTGGACATTAAAAAATTGCCCAAAGTAAGAGGTACAAAAATAAAATCACCCCCCCCCAATATACTTCTAATTGGGAAGTAGGTACTTAAAGTAAAATGTACAGATTGAAAATTATTTATCTATTTTTTTGGTGTGTGTGTGTGTGTGTGTGTGTGGAGTGAAAGATTGAATAAATCCGACAAAATATGGTTGAGAGTAGAGGAAAATGTGGATATAAAAACACAAACAACTAAATTCAATTGATATTTCGACTCATTATAGGTTGAAGCTTTCTCAAAATTTATTGACTTAATTGCTTGTACGTTCTTCTTTTATAGTGAAAAGGTAAATGGGTGAGGGGGGGATAGAAAAGGGAGGGTTTTCTGGTGTGTAGTCTAGAGGAATGGGAGAAAGTCGGGTGGACCTAATATGTGTGCAATGGTATTGTTATTTTTATGGGGTCAGTCAGTTGACTTTGAAGATAATTTGATGTTTAGAGAGTGGGTCAAATGTGTGATGTCAATGTGTCACCAAGAGGCCGGGGATATTTTGTTTGAAAATATTTTAGAGAAACCCTTAAAGATTTTGTTGAGATAAATGCATTTACTTTCTGCTTTTTTGTGTTTGAAAGTTAATTGGAGGAGGGTAGGATAGAGGGAGAGTAAGAGAAGAGGGGTGGGGTTTTTTATAAGTGGGATGTGGGTGGATATGTTGCCTTTGAAGAAATTTGATAGTCAGTTGTGGGTCCGTGTATGATGATATTGGTCAGTGTTACTATGATGGTTGTCAACAGATCTTTTTGAACATTTTGGAGTGGTATATTTCTGTTTGGATTTTGAAAAATCCGTTTTCGAATTTGATTTTGTTCTCGTGGGCTATGGTTTTTGCAATAGCTAAAAAAAAGTATTATCTGCGTTATTCGGACTATTGTCCTCATCTTTATTGTTATTTGTACAACGTTTCGACCGATATGCCCTCCAGCCTTCTTCAGGTATTTCTTGTCGGACTCGAGAACCTTCTCAGACTCGATAACCTTCTTTTAGAACTCGGGAACTTTCTTGTCGTAATCGGAAGCCATCACGGAATTTTGAACCTAACCCTTTATTCAGTCCACGAGTGTATCCTATTCTCATTCCGTTAATCATATATAAGGCGCACCGGAGTATAAGGCGCATAAAGCAGAACAAAGCAGTTGGATAGGTCAGATTTATTCAAGTCACAGTGTAGCAAGATTTATTTTGGCAAGGACTACTAATGGAAGGGGGAGGAAGAAAGAAATAAGTGAGAGAGTAAAGGTTTTAAAAAGAGTAATGAACACAAAACAATTTGACCGGGGCGTGACCCCCGAATGGAGAATTGAGTGTCAACCGGAAGTTTCGGGTGTTGACCGGAACCTGAAGTCACGTGGTGACGTGGAACGACGACGAAAAATACCAGCCTCTTTTTGCTTTCCGACGTCGTAGGGTACGGATCGGACCTCTGGGTCCCTTGTGTGGGATCACCGTAATTTAACAGTGTCCTCTCTCTCTTTCTCTCTGCCTTTCCTCCTCTCCGATACAGCCCACGAGACGCATGAGACGAGCCCTGGAAATAAAAGCTAAGCAACCTGTGACGATATATTTCTCGCGCTTGTACTTTTTTTATCCACAAGATGACCGCCACGTGCAGAACACCTTTTTAGTACGGTGAATATATCGCTACCGCCACGTTACGTATATCAGCTTTGGGTATCGTGAATACAACAGATACCTCTACGTTACATATATACATTTTGGTACCGTGAATATATCACAACGTTACAACAGCTAAATAGCTAAAAAAAAGTTCTTCGTTTGGAACTTCATTTCTTCTTCGAGTTTTCTTCTTACTGTCGATAGTTTTAGAGTGTTATTCACTGTGTACAGGCCAGCTTCTTCCACCCAACTTTAACTCTCTGGTTAATCCGGACTTGGAGTCCATCTTTTATTGAAGAAAATTGTAAAACTAGACGCCTTTGATTGGTCAGCAAATTACAGATCATTTTAGCCTCCTATCAGACAATCCATCCGGGTAAAACGAACATAACACACTGGACACTGCTGGAGAAGCAGGAACGGGCTCATAAGTGACGTTCTCGTGTGAGCACATGTACATGGACAAACCAGAGTGGGTCAGCCTGCTAATTCTCACATCAATTAGTACTCCACGAATACTGGATGCTGTGTGTTCGCCGACAGGGACGGATGGCGTGAAAGAGGCATGGAGTTCCGTGCTGCCGGTGCGACTTGAGGATGATGGGTACATTTTATTCTTAGCGAGTACTATACTTCTACCATCATAGTTCTAATTTATAATAAGAATTTAGTTGGTCAGATCGTTTACTTTTCTTAGTAAAACTTATAACTGAAACAATAACTGGTTTGTGTGATCGGAGGTAAGTGGTTGTACAGCAGCTTTTGTGGTATTCTGCTTCCAGAATTTGTTGAAGACAAGCAACATCCTTGTGTAGTTCCCATCTAGCCTTTTCTATAAGCGTTTCGTTAGGGCCCAAGTGGTGCAGGCGTACAGTCGCCATAACAAGGCTACAGTTTGGAAGAATTTATCAGCAACATCAGATTTCCATATAATCGATAACCTGTCTATAGCATGCCTTTCCTATGCTTATATTGACATCGCTTTCTGTAGATGAGATATTACTACCTAGGTAGGTATGTGAGCTTGTCAGTTATCAAAATTATCAATTATTAAGTCTATTTTTGCTATCTGTCTTTTGTTTGTTCTTTTATGAGATCTGTCGGCTGGGGCTTTAGAACACACCGACTGCACCTTTGCACAGGGGTAAGACCCCGAATATTGTCACCTGTTGGCCGTGGGTGGCAACCCGTAATGCTTAAGGACGGAATCTTGGTGCCTGAGCTGTCCATGACATGCAAAACTTCACTTTGGCCCTTACTTAGGCTAGACGTGTGGTCGAAGGGGCCCCCTCTCCCGATCAATCGACTGGTAACATCAAGCCCTAGCATCTTTATGATTGTCCCAGCCCTATTGTCCTTATAGCAAACCGCAACACTTTTTATCATATACGCACAAGAAGGCGATGGCTGAGGGTCTTTATGTCCTGGGTATGACGTTAAACTCTATCTGTTCCTATTCTGGAGGTCTGGGAAAATTGAACCACTGCTTCATCAACATTACTCCCAGGTCCACTCTAACCCCAAGGGGTAGTACCTGTTAAATAAAACAAAATGTTTAAAACAAATTGAGTACCGTATTTTTCGGACGATAAGGCGCACCTGATTATAAGACGCAGTATCAGTGAACGGATATATGTTCATATATAAGGCGCACCGGAGTATAAGGCGCATAAAGCAGAACAAAGTAGTTGGATAGGTCAGATTTATTCAAGTCACTAAAAATAACTATCAATATTGTTCACTTGTAACAAACAAAGAACAGAACAAATACGCTCACTTTTTCAATCATTCCTCTTCTACAAATCCGTCAAATTCTTCATCTTCGGTGTCGGAGTTTAACAGTTGGGCGATGGCGGCATCAACCAAACCTGAATCCCTTTTGTCATCCTCTGAGTCAGTCTCATTGCTGTTCAAGGTCACAAGGCCTAAGCACAACCAGGATTCATACATAAGGCGCACTGGATTATAGGACCCACTGCCGTTTTTTAAGCAAATATAAGAATTTTATGTACCGTATTTTTCGGACTATAAGAGTCCGAAAAATACGGTACCCATCAAGAATGAATAAAACAAAACGTCTTTGGCATAAAATAACCCAATGGGTTGACACGCCGTAAAATCCAACCAACCAATCTTCTTTATGGTACCGCTGAGTCAGAGCTCGGGTACGTCGTTCGACCTCGCGTGGATACATTACCCCAAACCACATGCCCTGCTGACAAGAGAGTGATGGACGCCATTCCCAGTTGACTGAAAAGAAAATAGATCTCTATCTACGAGCGCTATAAATAGCCAGGGAAACAGGTACGAGTCAAGACTCGAATGTTGAAAAAAGCAAATATCTATAAACATTTTTTACTCGTCCACAGACACTGTGATTCGACATATCACGTCTGTGCAGTGTGGCTAGACATTAGCAGGCTACCTTCGGCCGGGATGGAAATTCGATCGATTTATTGTCAGTCAGACTTCTTAACCCCACGGCCATCAGCACCTACAGACTAGGACGAGATAAATCACAAGGTTCCTAGTTCGATACCGGTCCCCGCCAACTCAGCGTATGAGTAGCACAGGGATATGTGCGGTAAAGTAAGGAGATGATGGTAGGTGTGGCGCTCCACCTCAGATGCCAAAACAATCTCCTTGGTCTAGCGCTATTGAAAAGGGGATAGACTGCTGACTGGCTGATACCGACTTTAGGCCGCCCCGTCGACTTTACTTCTACTTATATATGTAAAGGCCGCCAGAGAGTGCTCTATCCGGCTTATAGGAGAGCGTTGCCTTTAAGCGTAGTTGGCGATCAGCGTATTCGGCGATCATCAGTGAAATCCTCTCCAAAGTGGTCAACCCACCAGGAGTTGGGAGCATATATAATCATTCACAGACACCCTGTTTAGAAGTGTCACGTCTTTTCAGCGTGGCTAGACATTAGCAGGCTACCTACAGCCGGGATAGAAACCCGATTGATTTATCATCAGTCAGACTTTGTAACCACTCAAACATCAGCACCTACAGACTGGAACAAGGATTTCAACTGATAAATACATACATATGTATATATGTAAAGGCCACCAAAGAGTGCTCTATCCGTTTTATAGATAAAAAACAAAAAAACAAAACCAATTTCGAGTCTCAGAAAAATGTCAGCAAACCTTATTTACTGACTGCTGCGCCTGGAACATTTTCTTTACAGGAGAGTCACTGTTTTACCTCCATGGACTGTCTTATAGGCTCAGGCTCATAGTGGCAAACCCATGTTTAGTCCATTTGTAAACATTTATTTGACTAAAAAATGCTTCACCATACACATCACATATTCTTATGTAAATTCCACATAGTTAATATTTATTACAATTATTATTGACAAGTTTCAATGTCTGGTATAAAGTATTTGTTTGTTTTACGGCATATCAACCTTTGTTGATATGTTTGGAGAGAGAGAGAGAGAGAGAGAGAGAGAGAGAGAGAGAGAGAGAGAGAGAGAGAGATCGAAGAGTTTGAAACGTATTTGTATGTTAAGTTGTATAAGCAGCCAACAGGGGCAATATCTTGGCCTTAATAAATTTAAATTAGGTCAAACGTCCACTTTCTTAGAAATCTTAAAAATTGCTTTTAATGTTTTTTTTTTTTTTTTTTAAATTCGCTGGCTAAATACAGCCAGCGAATTAAAAAAACAAAAAAAAAACATTAAAAGCAATTTTTAAGATTTCTAAGAAAGTGGACGTTTGACCTAATTTAAATTTATTAAGGGCCCAAAAAAAAATTCGCTTTGCAAACTCACTTTTCCCTAATCCCAATTATCTACCCAAAGCTCAATGGGTGACCCAATGGGTGACCCAACGGGTTACGTTTTGTCTAGTAAATATATATATATAAAGATAGGACGGATGTAGTAGAATCCGACAGTATGCAGTAGGTAAAAGGATAGTGAACAAGAAATGATAACTCAAAACAAATCTAAGAGTTGAAACGTTTCGTCCGATTTATACGGACATTCTCAGTCAAAGATTTGTTATAATATATATATATATATATATATATATATATATATATAATTTTTACTTGAAGGCACTTTACAACGCATGTATCGCATAAATTTCGATACTTTTTCTTATAGAAAATGAACTTGACAAGTGTAATCCCGGCAAAGGATCGTTCGGTGTGTAGAATATCGTACAGACTGTTTCGACTTTATTAAGTCTCATCAGCGATATATACTAACGATTTCCCTCCGACAGAAATCGAAACCGGGACCTCAGCAAGCATAGTAAAACACTATATCGCCTCGACCACAGTACACAGCTAACAATCCCAGCGAAATTAAGCTTGTCAAATGATACTACACGCCTCTACCATAATAGGTAAGGGGGCGTTTTTGAGAGAATAATAACAACAGACCGTATGCCCTTCGGCGAAGTGAATAAGATTTTTGGATGTTTGTTTATTTTTTAGAAGCATTGATGAATAAATTATATATTAAATTTTTACTTTATTAAATCTTTGGCTGAGGATGTCCGTATAAATCGGACGAAACGTTTCAACTCTTAGATTTGTTTTGAGTTATCATTTCTTGTTCACTATCCTTTTACCTACCTCATGTATATATATATAAACCAAAACTGGCTTATTAATTGGTCAGTTTCTGTGTTTTTTTTTTCATTACTTTAGCAATTCATTGTCTTTTCAGTTTAGCGTCTTTATCTATTCCCTCTTACATTCTCGTTAATATCGGATGATAAATTTCCGTTTCATTATTGTTGCATAGAATTTCTTTTGTCTCGAATCGAGAAACCCATCTATTTTTATCACAGTTCACAAAACACCCATCACCCAACTTCCGCCATGGTGGGCGACGTCGTCTGGTCAGCCCCCACCACTTCTTAGATGGTCAATATTCTATGATGACCGATATTCTAGTGTGTGGAGAGGAAATGTTGGTGGATAATGGCTTTATAAAGTTGGCTGCTGACCATTGTGCCTGCTAGTGGACAATTTCGTTGACTATCATTTTTTTTATTGTAATCAATTGGTTGGAACATGTGTTTTTTTGCGTCACTTAGCATACTTACAACTACGTCCGTTAGGGTGTTGATCTTTTTTCTCAAAGAGAGCTGGTACAATCGACGTTTGGTCTATATTACTATTGGTCGGAATATGTATTCTATGCATCATCTGGTTTACTTACAACTACGCCCATGAGGGTATTGATTTTTGCTGAAAGAGAACTGTTATATCCGCCGTTTGGTCTATGTTGATATTGGTTGGAACATGTGCTTTTTGTGTCAACTTACTTACAACTACGTAAGTAATATTATCCAGACTAAGAATAGGATACTCATACATTACCCATTCATACCTCCTCAAAAAAGAAGCAGCCCCATATTGCATACCATGCCAAAAACCCTACAAAATCAAACACGTTTTAACAGAATGTAGCAACCTAAAACAAATACGAAAAAAATACTACCAAACAACAAATCTAAAACAGATATTCTATCAAATAAACCCAGAAAAACTACTTGGATACATAAAAGAAGCACACATCTACAACAAAATCTAAAAATCTTCCCCAAAAAATGAAAACACAAAAATATATGTTAAAAAGAATCACCTAAAAGTTCCATTCACAAAAAATGTCAAAAACAAAAAAATCTTCAGAAAATTAAACATTATCACCAATTCATTTCAAAAACGTAGTCGGCATTAAATGACCCATTGAGGTTGATATGCCGTAAAACAAGAACAAAATCAAAAAAAAAAAAATTACTTACAACTACGTCCATGTGAGTGTTGATTTTTTGGTTCTATTCGCAGAATTGCGCCCTGGCCTCCTGCCTTAAAAAACGCCCCCCACCTTAAAATATGGAGATTTTAAAAACTCTATTTTACTTTAAAACTTTTGATAAAAATTAAAAGGACGTGACCTCTAACAAGCCTTCCATCTAAATTATGTGAAAAATCCTATTTACATGTGCACAGCTGAGTAATTTGTAGAGGAACGTGATGATGTCTAGACGTCTAGAGTGCTGTCTAGACGTCCATAATCAGTGTAGACGAGTCAGTACAAATTCCCGGTAGATTTTGATCAGCATTATCGATAATTTTTGATCAGAGGACAGTAGATTGTATGGGAAGATGAGATGAGGAGGTTGCTAGGTGTTTGTTGGGAAAGGGGGGTGGTAGGGAGAAGTGGGTTAAAATTCTTGGTTAGGAGAGACTTTTGATCTATTGTATGGAGATGATATGGAGGATGGTGGTATTAGGTGTCACAAAATTAGGCCGTCGGTTTTATGGTGGGTTTGGATAGGAATTTTGATTCTTTGCGAGTGGAGGGGGAAGAGACGAGATGAAACGGGGTAGGGTAGTCAATATTTATGTAGTTGGCTGAGGAAGTTTTTAAGTTTTGGTGTTGCATTTTTAACCATATTCTTGATGGATCTTGATTTTATTTTCGCGAATTATAGTTTTTGCGATTGATATATCGAGGTTAATAAATCCTGGTCTTATGAGGTTCGTATCAGTGTGAGCAATTGTTGCTGATGAAGTTCTTCGCGTAAAGAAGAAGGAAATATTTCTCTCCTACTTCTACTGGTTTGAGTCATTATTTTTTCCCCACTTTTCCTTTTACCTTACCTCGTACTGTCGGATTTTACTCCAACCCTCCTATCTTTACATACTCAGTCAGGGGAAGGAGATGTCTTTGTTTACCGCAATTTTTCCACAGACGCCAAAAGCCGGTGATTCCTGGCGATAATGGAGACGCCCTTTGGATTTTCACCGGGGTGTGGCCCTAAAACCACTGGGTGTCAGACCAATCCACCTTGGGAGACCCTACAAGGAACTTGAGTTCCGGGTGACATAACTCTGACACTTCCACGTTGCCACCACCCTCCTGTCGCGGTGAGGAGGGGTTGAACTTGAGGGTGCGTATATATATATATATATATATATATATATATATTATATATATATATTCACTAGCAAATATATGCATCCTATGGGTGCCAGTATTTAAGTTTTAATGTAATAAGATATTTCATTAAATTAAAAAGGCTAATGAAACTAAGTAAGAATTCAGATAAAAAAGATTTGAAACAGAGGAACAATTGAAAAATAAAACAACTGAAACTTACTCTTCCATCACTCCCGTCTTTTATTGCTAAGTTTTCCTAATCTAAATATTTAGTGAAAATAGGAAGTAAAAAAATAAAATTATAGTTATTTCTTCTTGTTAATGGATTTCTTTTAAGATTTATCCCTGAGATTTTTTCTCATATTCATTGAGATAAAACCAAACAGTTAGAAATCAATAATATTAAGCACATATTTATTAAAATTAAAATTTTAATATCAATATTCAATTCAGTCTTCCCATTCACACTGAAAACCACTATTAGTTGTATATATAAATAAAATTGCATATCATTAATATGTAGATATTGTTAACAGTATCAATACTGTAAACAATTTTATTAGTAAATGAGGTTTAAACATAAATAAAATCATGGAGAATGTAACGTAAATAATTAAGGAAATTGTGACTTGAATAGTAATATAGTTTCGGTTACACAGACAAACACACTATCTCCATTATAATAAATATATTATATATATATATATATATATATATATATATATATATATATATATATATATATATATATATTGAAGGCGAAATAATGCAAATTTATGTTTAAAAACATATTTATTTAATTTAAAAAAAAAAATTTTTTTGTCCTTAATATTTTCGGGCTATGCCCATCTTCAGAGAGTTGAAAATTTTTATTTCAATATCCCCGAGCAGGGCCTCATTATTTTTATAGTATTAAAAAAATATATATATCTGAAATGATTTTCAAAACATCCCGCGAAACAAGACGCAACACGGAATCTGACGGAGTTTTACGATCTTTACCGAGCGGAACTTTACGATCTTTGCCGAGCGTTTGAATTTACATTAAAACATTCAACGGATTAACATCACAGTTGAGTTTAACAAACACAGATGAAAATTTTTCAACCCTCTGAAGATGGGCATAGCCCGTAAATACTAAGGACAAAAAAAAAAAAAAGAAAAAAAATTAAATAAATATGTTTTTAAACATAAATTTGCATTATTTCGCCTTCAAAAATATATTATTACATTTTAATTAATGCTTCTAACACACTACAAAAATAAAAATAAAATCTTTATATATATATATATATATATATATATATATATATATTATATATATATATATATATATATATGGAAATACGGTGAGGAAATTAATCCGAAAATATGAGAAGAAAATATTTTAAAAATATAACAAACACAGGATGTTATGATCAGGAAACAATTTTTAGTGTCAATACCTAAGCATTTCGGTATATTGTACCATCTTCAGGACACTGTTAAGTAATGTTCATGTGAGGGACTAAATGAAAGATGTTAAGTGTATAGTGAATGTGTGAATATGATCCTATTAACCGTTAATTTTTATATGCGCGTTTGTTTACGAAAGTCAATGACATGATCAATGCATGTGCAAAAATGGAAGGTGAAGATCATATGATGACGTAAGCATGAACGCAAATAGGCGGAGAAGGAAAATATGACGTATTTCATATGGAATTCTAATGTTAGAAAAATAAGAAGATTAAAGCAATATATAAATACATATAATCCATATATCCGCATATCCGCATATAATTTAAAATATTTTCTTCTCATATATATATATATATATATATATATATATATATATATATATATATATATAAAGATAAACCTAATGAGTCAGATATACCTACTAAAAATTTCACTTAGTGCTCTTCAGGGCTAAGATCTCACCGCAAGCGTTTACCAACAAGTTTGGTATATATATATATAATCACACATAAACAAAAAACAATTAAACAGACACACACACACACACACATACACATATTTAGCTAACCAATCCCCACAATCTAACACCTGTGGTACCACCATTCACCATTTCGGCACTCCCCATTCCAGAGAGAAGAAGAATCCACTAACCACCCCAACTACACTTCCCCCTACTGACG